>JBAJHW010000016.1:3727780-4139115 GCA_037013535.1 Intellagama lesueurii | reverse complement strand
GCCTTCTCCTTGCTCAGAGTAAGTTGGCGCTTTCTTCCCATTTTTGGCATTTTTTAGCCCAAAAGAAAAAAAAAGTATGAAGGTTTGTTGTTGTTTTTGGGTTTGATTTCGTTTTTTGGGCAAACAGCCTTGCATTTTGTAAAATACAGTAAACTTCCACTGACTGTTTTGTTTTGCACATCAAATCAGGATTTGAGGACCCTATGCAGGTTTGCATTTTGTCTGTGGCTTTTTGCACAAAATACAACGGTTTTGTGCAAAAACTACACAATTTCTTTCTTTCTTTCTTTCTTTCTCCCTCGCTCCCTCCCTTTCTTTCTTTCTTTCTTTCTTTTTCTTTCTTTTCTTTCTTTCTTTCCTTCCTCCCTCCCTCCCTCCTTTCTTTCTTTCCTTCCTTCCTTCCTTCCTCCTTCCTTCCTTCCTTCCTCCCTCCCTTCTTTCTTCCTTTCTTCCTTTCTTTTTTTTCTTTCCTTCCTTCCTTCCTTCCTTCTTTCTTCCTTTCTTTCTTTCCTTCCTTCCTCCCTCCCTCCCTCCCTCCCTCCCTTTCTTTTTCTTTCTTTCTTTCCTTCCTCCCTCCCTCCCTCCCTCCCTCCCTGCTTTCTTTCTTTCTTTCTTTCTTTCTTTCTTGCCTAATGCTGCTGCTAATGAGGACAGCAGTCCAGCGAACAAGCTCAGTAGCTGGATACTCTTTACACTTGGAGAGGCCCTCTCTTTCACTGAGGACAAAAACGTTTGGGTGTGCTCACACCCTCAGTGTATAAACAGTGGCACAGTGGTGTCTGAATCAGGCCAGTGTGAGTGGGATCACGGCCTGCACATCAGCAAGATCCAGAAAGTTGCTGAGAGATTTCTCACATCACTGCAACACACCGGTATGCTGAATAATGAACAGTAGTAACCACCACCTGAATTAAAGTTTTTTTTAATTTTTTTAAAAAGTAGTCACCATTCCCTCAGAAACATTCACCTGAGAAGAAGTAGCAGAACTGCTGCAGAAAAGCCCTTTGGCTCAAGAGTGGCCTCTTGTAACCAAGCCCATAAATTACAAGGTCTTTGGGTCTCAATGACCATGATAGCCCCCTAATCACGTTACTGCAATATTAATAAGGCTGTTTAACGCAACCAGTTTCTTTCTAAATTGTCACATAAAAAATTGGTAAATGTCAGGCATATAATTTAATCGGAAACTCTGTTTTACAGCCAAGGGAACTCAAGAGTCTGCCATAAATATTGCAAAGCTAACAGTGACTTCGAGTTTTCTAGAACAAAGGAGCAAGGTCATTCAAAACCTTGCTTTGAGGTCCCCCCTTTTTTTCTTTTCTTTTCTAAAGAAAACGGTCCTTCCCTCCATCTTCTCTTTCTTCCTCCATTGATTTTCTCCCTCCCTCTTTTGACTATTCCACCTGTCTAATTATTTCAGAATATCTGGAGAAAAGGAAACTCACAATCCTTCAACCCCATCGTTATAAAAGCAGGAAATCAGCTCAGAAAGATGTGGGCAGGACCAGCAGGCCAGGTGAGCAATAGCAGCTTCGTCGGCATGAAAAGCTGTACATGTTTCTCAAACACGCCCAGACCTGTCACTGGAAGAAAGAACATTTCCGCGCATCCTGCTACCAAGCCACCTCTGAGCACCCCGAGACACGTTCAGTGCGAGCCAAGGAAAACGCGAAGAGTTATGTTTCAGGAATAAAAACTAAGAGGAGGCAGCAAACAGATCTGCTCCCCAAACGATGCCAAATAACTTTCCAAATGAGTGCCCAGAACTTCTGGGCCCAACTTGTTACAGGCTCCCTTGCTTGTCCCCAACTCAGTGAGTTCAAAGAAATTTTAAAAGTGGAACCTAGAAAGAATTTTGTTTTTTGGAGGGGGCTGCAAAGCAAAGCAAAAAAGGGCGCTGCTCATAATCCACCCCCGAGCACTCTCGGGGCGGTTTGCCATTTTAGTTATGCAGGCTACACATTGTCCCCCACCGGCACACTGGGTGCTCAGTGTATCAATCTTGGAAGGATGGAAGGCTGAGTGAACCTTGAATTGGCTACCTGGGATTGAACCTGGGTTGTGAGTGGAGTTTTGGCTGCAGTGCTGCAGTTTAACCACTGTGCCACTAAGGTGAGTCCTTTTAATAAAACACCACTGACTGTTTCCACACAAGACTGGGCATCGCATCCCATAGTTTGCCTCTCTCTTCTTCCCTGCACAAGGCAGATGGGTAGGTCATTATCCTATGCACCCTCTTCCAATGTGGAAGTTCAAGGCGTGGAAGAAAAGGTGGCCGGCTAAGGGCTATCCAGAGAGGCCATGGTAAGGGGAAGATCCGGGCCAGGGGCCAGCCTCTTGAGGAAGGTCAGGCTAAAAAGGGATGGGATGTTCAAAAATTCTCTTGTCCTCAATCAAGATATCTCAATGAATGGAGATGCCTCACTGAAATAAGATAATGAACTGCAGGGAGATTTTTCATTCCTGGGGGGAAAGCAAAAAAGTTGCTCTTTTCATCATCACCATAATCATCATCAGCAAAACGGCTATGCACAGAAAAACTTGTGAAATATGTTGTTATCACCTGTAAGCATGAAATAAGCAAAGATTTGCCTGCCGGGCGTTGATCAAGCAAGAGCCAGGGGTGGAACCTCCTCTGGGCCAGAGCCCCCAAGGCAACCGAAGTTCGCCCTGAGCTCTCCTCAAGAGTAGTCCTCAGCACCAGACTTTTCACTGCCTTGGCCCTGCAAGCTGGTGTGGGGGGGGGGGGGGAAGGTATATTCCTACACACCTCTTGAGCAGCTTCTAGGAACCACCCCCCATCCAGTTGCATCCACTGAAACATGAATGCATCTTGAGAGGATAGCTCCGTGGTTGAGGTCTCTGGCTGCGGAGCCCGAGGTTGGGAGTTCGATTCCCCCGCGGGGCCTCTTTGACAGGGGCTGGACTGGATGATCCATGGGGTCCCTTCCAATTCTGCAGTTCTATAAGATGATAACATGCAGTCACGGAGAGGAGAGGAAAGGCTTCTAATAATTAATTTGCTTCCTTGTTCTTCGGTCACAGAAAAATCACCTTTTCTTGTTTCACGTCGGAGAGCTAGGGTGATATGGAATGAGATGCAAGAAGATCAACCAGAGACAGAGAAGAGGAGGTTGTAATTCTTAGCCTTGGAAGCCGACCCTTTTGCTCTGCTGCAGCTAGGTTGATCCCAAAACATTTTCCAAATGCTACCATCCGTCTCCTGCCCTCTTCTTCTTGAGTGACCCTGACTCCCAGTTGAAGACCATCTCTCCTTGAGACAAATTTCTCCAGCAAAAACGATTCACCTTCATTAAGGAGACCCAGGGTGGGTGGGCAGGTAGATTACAGACTAAAGAAGGTGCAGCCTAGAGAGACAGTGAGGGGGTTACCCCAATTTTCCCCACCTAGGAGTTGGCCAAAGTATTGGTTTTTGGTTGTGTGCCTCTTTGAGAGGGCCTTGACTCGATGATCCATAGAGTTCCTTCCACCTCTGCCGTTCTAAGGTTATTATTATTGTTATTCAAAGGTTACTCACAAAACAACCCTCTTTCCTTCTTCCCACATCTGGAGTCACTACATGATGATCTGATGGAGGAGGAGGAAGAAGAGGCTCTTGCTTTCACTTGAAGTCTTTCAACTATAAAATAAAGGCAATTAATTTCCTTTTCCAAGAAAGGGGGGGGCGGTGTTAATGCAGAACTGGGCAGCTGGAATCTCGACCGGAGACCCCAGCCGGGAGAAAGAGGTCAGCGCCATAATGACTGGATTGACCCACACATCTCACATCTGAAGCAATGGGAAGAGAAGACAGAGAGACCCTGAGCGGGAACTGCACACCCTCCTTTGATGGCAGAGGAGAAATGAGGGCTTCGCTTCCCCTGCCTTTCTCAGGCTCGTCCCAATCCTGAGGAAATGTGACCGAGTCACGACCTCTCTTTCTGTCGCCTGATCATCTGATTGAGTTCAACGAAACAGGCACGGGGCCAAAATCTCACTAGAAGAGCGTTTTCTTAGGCAGTGAAAGAAATGAAATTGGTATTTAAATGGGACTAAACCAACTCCTTAATTTCCACGGCTGAACGCAGAAACGGCCAGAATTAGAGTCTCTGGAAATTAAACACATAATTCACGGTTTATCACTGGAGAAAGAAGATGATGCGTTGCATCACTCACGGGCAGGGAGAGTGGGATAAAGGTGGTCCAAACCACAGCTGGTTCTCCCCTCCCTCATCTACGTGGATTAAGATTTAAGGCCTAGAGGCACACAGGCCTCCTGATAGGTACGGCAGGGCATCATCTTCTGTCCAGGCACCGAGTGATCCACTGCGACTCCCATTTTGCAGAAGAGAAAACCAAAGCTAAGAGAGTGCAAGTCGTAAAGGAGGAACTGGTCCCAGAGCCTGTTCTGCATCCAGGAGACACAGCTAAAGGGCTTCCTCTCCTCTTTACATCAGCCCACAAACTGGCTTGATGGCAAATACTCCCTGTTGGGAGGTCCTTCTGGGGTTCTAGAACTTGAAAGCGGTTTTTAAGAAAATAATTGGCTATGGTTAATCCTCAAAGGGCCCAAGAAAATGGTCGCCATTTCCATTACAGTCCCAGCAGCCCCACTCTGCAAAATCAAGGATGACCAATTTACCTTGGCCCCCGGGGTGGAAAATCCCACAGAATGGGCCACCCCTTTCAGTTACATCAAGACGGCTTTTTCGTAGCATACGATAGTGTGAAACAAGACAGGACTCTAGCTAGACAGAAGGGAGGAAGGGCTCTCTGCTCTAATTCATCAAACCACTTTCCCATGCGCAAAAACAGATGTGTGCGTACACACACACACACCATCTTCAGTGAAAAGGCATACATTCACACAGGGACCATAGAGGTAGCCGTGTTAGCTGTTTTCAACATGAGGGAGGGAGACAGGGAAAAACAAATGAACAAACAAACAACGAACATAATACAGTAGCATCTCAACCATCAACAGGTCTGTTTCAGTGTGAGCAAAATCTGTGTCTGAGAAAGTGGATTTTCATTCCCCAAAGCTCACATGGAATCATATCTGTTAGCCTTTAAAGTGCCATAATATTCCTTCCTTCCTTCCTTCCTTCCTTCCTTCCTTCCTTCCTCCCTCCCTCCTCCCTCCCTCCCTCCTTCCTTCCTCCCTCGTTTCTTCCTCCCTCCCTCCTTCCTTCCTCCCTTGTTCCTTCCTCCCTCCCTCCCTTCCTTCCTTCCTTCCTTCCTTCCTCCCTCCCTCCCTCCTTCCTTCCTCTCCTTCCTTCCTCACTCCCTCCTCCCTCCCTTCCTTCCTTCCTCCTTCCTCTCCTTCCTCCCTCCCTTCCTTCCTTCCTTCCTTCCTTCCTTCCTTCCTTCCTTCCTTCCTTCCTTCCTTCCTCCCTCCCTCCTCCCTCCCTCCCTTCCTCCCTCCCTCCTTCCTTCCTTCCTCCCTCCTTCCTTCCTCCCTCGTTTCTTCCTTCCTCCCTCCTTCCTTCCTCCCTCGTTCCTCCCCTCCCTCCCTCCCTCCTTCCTTCCTCCCTCCTTCCTTCCTTCCTCCCTCCTTCCTTCCTCCCTCGTTTCTTCCTTCCTCCCCTCCTTCCTTCCTCCCTCGTTCCTCCCTCTCTCCCTCCCTCCTTCCTTCCTCCCTCCTTCCTTCCTCTCGTTTTGTCACAGCAAGACACCCCATCAAAGGAAAGGTCACCGATTACAGGATTTTTCTGTCTTGTATGAAAAGGAAAAGATCTTATCCTTTTTTTGTACAGAGCAGCATTAGCCAAAAACAAAACAAAACAAAACAAATCACTCTTCTGTTTCCATTTTGGACAAAATTTAGTATTTATGTCACTAAAGAAATATGCATTTAATTGGAACTCCAGATTCCTGCTAGGTATACTTATCATGACTACAGAAGAACTAGACAAATCCAGCGCTGAGAACGAAGAAACTGAAATAGTTAGAGGTTCTCTACACCTTGGTTCAATCATCAACCCCAAGGGAGAGTGCGGCCAAGAAATCAGAAGAAGGCTAGGACTTAGAAGGGCAACCCTGAAGGAATTAGAAAAAGCTCCTTGTGTGTAAGGAGAGAAGGCAGCATTCTCTGGAAAAAGCAATCATGCTGGGAAAGGTGGAAGGCAGCAGGAAAAGAGGAAGACCAAACACGAGATGGACTAACTCCCTAAAGGAAGCCACAGGCTTGACTTTACAAGAGCTAAGCAGAGCAGTTGAGGACAGGACATTTTGGAAATGGCTCATTCACGGGGTTGTCATAAATCAGAGGAGACTTCACAGCACATAACAACAACACTTACTATGACGAAAGTACTTAGAACTACATCGCATGATGGATTGTTGAGATATCTCCTAGCTATGGGAGAATCTCTCAGCTTTGATTTGGCTGGGTTTTTCTCCAAGCCCTCCTGCATTTTCTTCCTCTGCCAGTTTTGACAAGTTGCAAGGTGCTGCGCAGCTTTAAACCGCATGGAAATATTTGTGCATTTGAATGTATTTCCCCCAGTATGAGCAATTATTTACACATTTAACCTGACACACAGCCTTCATCACCGTTGACTGAGGCGTGTTCGTAAGTCATCCCCCCTCACCCAGTTCTGCATATTTTTTAATCATTTCACATTTAAGAAACAGAAGCCCAGCTTCTACATGCTGGAATTCTCCAAAAGGCCTCCTACAGCCTTACAAACAGGTGTGCTGTACAAGAAAGGTGCATTTCTTGTTGCAACTGAATCTTGACATGTGTGAATTGGGTACTTTGCTCGAGGGTTGTGGGATCCAGCCACAACCCTTCCTACGGCCCAGAGCTCAAAAGGCTTCTCGGAATCAGAGGCTGGGCCGCTGACTCACAAAGATGGCTTGGATCCTGTCCATTTGAGAAAGGAAGGGAGTTTGAGGTCCCTTTCAGCTGAGCCTTGCGTTTGCTGGCTTGGTCACCGAACCTCAGTCCAGAATAGGGCCCTGGGGTCTTTTTTTCCACCTTTTTGCTTCTCCTGTGTTTGCCCTCTGGTTCGTCAAAGCCCACATCCTCAGCTACGATGGGCAGGAAGGGCCCTCCAGGCAATGGGGTGGGATTCTCCCTGCCTGCTTTCCCACGGAGATCCCTGGGGGTCTCCCATCGGAGGCAGGATCAGGCCCAAACCCCGCTTTGCCTCTTAAACCAGACGAGCTCGGTGTGTTTCAAAGGTGCCGTGTGGCATTCCCCCCTCTTTTCTTCCATAGCTCCCTGCCATGTTTCCCAAACCCAGCGTGGACCTTGGCCAGTTCTGACCCCGGGGGCCGCCTTGTGCCCAGTCCACAGGCCACCTCCAAACAAAGCATCACACATACACAACAACGCAGCCTTCCAAGGCTTCTGCCTGCCTTCGCACCATGTGGCATCGCCGGCCACCCCTGCCATCTGTCACTCCCGGGCCTGTCGGTTTGTGCTGCAAAGTAAGCCATTGCCTTTTAGCCTTGAGCAACGGTCGGTGTTTGAGCAGCAGGTGGAAGGAAGGATGCCGGGAAGAGGGGGCGGGGGGGGGGGGGGGGGAGGATATCTTAGTTTATGCCCAGGCTCTTGCAACAAAAGTACAAAAAAAAGGAAGACAACCGGCTACTGCAAGGACAGAGCACAAATCCACTGAATTTGACGCCTCGGCTCTCTTCATCTTGTGCAGAAAGTTGAGTTATACGACTCTCTCTTTCTCTCTCTCTCTCTTAAAGACTCTGCTCTTTTTCATTAGCACAGTGCTTGCACCAGAGCCTGGAGGGAGCTTGAGTTATGCCTGCCTACACCTTACCTGGGTTTTGGGGGCTCCGTGGATAATGAAATTAGGATTCTAGCAGCGCATTCCCTCCGCTGCTCGTGCGGGAAGGGCCATAAATCCTGCGTGCACACACGGGCACACGCACACGCCAAAATGTAAATACGCCAACCCTTCCCTGAGTCACCCATATTCAAACTCATCTGCATTTCAGGTGAAAGCCGGTGCGCGCCCTCTCTTACATCTGCAATATTTAAGGAGGGGAAAAGTTCATGCCGAAAAGGAACCGACGTGGCAATTTTTATGCCGAGCTGCAGTCGAGGCACTGAATAATCCCATCAAGGACACATTAATTGGTGGCGTCCTGGGCCTGTGTGGCTCAGCGGTGGGCCATGGAGCATAATCCTCACCTCCTCCTTCCAGCCGGCAAGGGGGCCCTCGTTGACCTGAGGACAAGAGGCAGCGGAGGCCCTACGCTGGAGGCTGCCAACCCTGACCCAGTGCTGAGAGGGCAGGAAAGCGCCCCAACAAGCCGAGCCTCGTGGCAAACTTAGCCACGAGTCCATGGTTTCACTAACACATGGACAGACCTCAGTGGAAAAGGTGTCTTCCCTTCAGTGAACAGAACCCCAGATTTATTTATTATTTTTTTAAAAAAGAAAAGGTCAATTGTATTAAACAAGAACTGCAGCAGAGATTAAGGTTGCCACTACATTTCATGACGGATCAGTTATCAATTAAGCTTTGAAAGCTCATCTCGCTAAACCAGTGGTTCTCAAACTTGGCTCCCCAGAGGTTCTTGGACTGCGACTCCCAGAAATCTCAGCCAGCACAGCTGGTGGTGAAGGCTTCTGGGAGTTGTAGTCAAAGAACATCTGGGAACCCAAGATTGGGAACCACTGCGTTTAATGATGCTATGATTAATGAAAAATAGCGTTTTTAGCGTAGGCCATTATCATTTCACGCTTCATGGAAAAGGCATTCCCACCCAAGTGAGAAGGAAGGCGGAAAGCTTTCCCTTGGCTGAAGCCTCTCAAGACCAAGGCATCAAATCCTCAAACCCTGGAACGGTTTTCTTGGAAGAGTTCTTGAGGGTCATCCAGATTAACCCCCGGCTGTCCGTTCTGGGCGGCCACTGCTGAAGCTCAAGTGAGCGTAAGAGCTATCACAACCACATAAACATGTCAGATGTATCTCCTGCCATCCCCAGCGGCCATTCGTCACGGGCTGTGCTAGCAAAACCACGTCACTCCCACCCTGCCACCAAAAGCCTGACAGGAGGGGGCACAGACCAGGAGACAACCCCATGGGGTTGCACACAAGCAGTAGGGTGGTGGCAAATTTGGACCACCACGGCCACTCGTCCGGAGACTCCCCACGGCCAGCCTGGCCACTCCCGACAAGGAGAGTGCAAAAGTGCCAGGCATCTGGGTCTGTCCATATCAGCAACTGAGGGGGAGATATTTTGTAAAGTCAATGGCTCTTGCTTGCTGATTCAAGATAAGGCACCCTCAAATCCTTTGCACTGCCACAGCTTGCAACCCTAGGCAATTCCTGGAAAAATCCATTTCTCCCCGTCAAGGTGCTGTGTGGATTGCAGTAAAGGGAGGGAGTAAGAAAGACTATCTTGGGGGGGGGGGGCAGATGAGTTCCGGGGCTTCAACCCTAAAAAAAATGCCCTGGCTCGGCTACACCATTTGCACCCAGGGTGATCCAAGCCACAGCACCCCAGTCAACCATCCCAAGTGGCAGGGCAGGAAAAGCCCGGCTGTCTCTCATTCCTGTTAGAAGCTCGACTCTCTTCCTCTGCAACCCAGAAGCATCACTTCCAGGAGGTGCAACATCTCTCTGAAAAAGCAAGGGTTGGGGAACAGCTGCCCCCCCTTCCCCGGGCTCCACCTCCCCCAACTCTGGTGCATTGGACTCAGGGGTGGGGGGAGCACTTCAAAGCACCCCAAGATCCTCTGAGTTCTGGAAAAGCTCTCCAATGGGCAAACATCTGGATCGGCTCCTAATAACCCCCCTTTGGAAGCATCCAAAGAGGCAGCCCCCATGGTAGCCCATGGAGACAAAGCCAACTAAGAGTCTTGTTGCACCTATAATGACGACTGCATTTTTATTTGTTGAACTTGCTTCCTCCCTGTTGGTCTCGGGCTCCCTCTCTCTCCCAGCTCTGACCTCCCAGCTCTGGACTTTGGGTGCTTGGGCCACCCGGGTGGCCGACAGCCATGCTTCAGAAGAGGTATGACAGAGCCAATCGTTGTCCCTGACTTAGGGTAGCCAGCAGATCTCAGGTTATTAACTGCTGCCTCCACCAGAGGGCTGGAGACCTCAGGTACACTGCTCTTGAACAAAGAGGCTCCACTGAGTGACCAGTCAGACCAGCATAAGCGTCCTTGTGGACCTTCACCCCACCTGCCAGCAAAAGCTGGTGGAGGTTGGTGGTGCGATTAATCCAGCCTGGGTTTGGCAAGGGCTACCGATTTGGGTTCTGGCTCACCAGTTTCCACTGTCGCTGGTCTCTGATGATGTGGGCTACAGACCAGGAAAACTTGGGCCGAACACACACACACACACACACACACACACACACACACTGCAGGGACCTTTCATTTCTGCATCCTTCGGTTGCAGCGGATCTACCCTCGGCAGCAAACCCGCACAACAGAAAAGCTTTCTCCCCGTCTTCCAGAAGCCACATACAGTAATAGTATCAGATGTTGATAATTCTATCTTTGCCACTCAATTTGAAAAATCTCCCTGAAACAATTTTATGGGCTGCTCCATATTACTGAGCAATTTGAGTCCTCTGCATAGCGATTTAGGGCCGGAGCCGGGAATATTAAAATTGCCATTAAGTAGAATGCAGACGAAATACTAAAAGTCGGCTGATGAATAATTTCAGGTTCTAATGACATGCTATAGACTTAAATCTTGGTACTAGACACGAGGAAAGACAGTTACATCAACTTTGTCCATTTAAATATAATTTTAAGGGAATGCAAAGCCGTCTCTTCATTGCGGAACAACCTTCAGCAATTTCGCCTGCCCTCGTTTCTTGCGCACGTTCCTGTGGGGAATGCCGTTTGATTTATTGAAAATTAGTCCTTACAGCAAGTGAATGTTTTAAACTGTTTTCGTATAAATCACTCACATATCTGTTGGTGCACCTAGAAGAGAAAAGGCCCGCTTGATCTATATTTTCGAATATCACTACGGGGTTTCCAAAGCGGCTCTTTTTTTCTCTCCTTTTTTTTTTGTTACCTGTCATTTTGAGTTATTGATTGTGGTCTCCATGGAAAGAAGCCATTATCTCAAGATCCCTGATTTCCCATCTGAGGAGGGATAAGCCCACCAGAAAATCCTCTTTTTTAACGTCGCTTAGATTCTGCCCATTTAGAAAACTTTGTTGGATTCTAAGCCAATGATGGAGAGTTCAAGAGAGAGGAATCCAGGGGTTTGGAGACACCCCCCCAAAGAAAGAAGGTGGGAAAGAAGACAACGTCAGAAAACAACGTGCCTGCTTCATTCATCCTGGAGGAAAATGACAGCTAACATTTAATCTTTTCGCGAAACAGTTCTGCTCGGAGCAAGGACCACAAAAGATCAATAAACATCCCAAAGTCTTTCCCTGCAGTGGTGGAGCGCCCGTTCTGGGCTGGCAAAGCACACCATTATTTTTTTCCTGATGCCTCCAGATCAATACCTTTGAGAAGCCTCAAGATGAAGGGCTGAATCCAATTTTCGTCCCCAGCAGAGCGGACCCATTGAAAGGAATAGGGCTCGCCAGTCAACACCAGCGCTCAGTTCTACCGACTTCAGTCCGTCCGCTCTGGTCAGGACCAAAAGTGGATTTATAAGTAAAGTTATCTGGAACTACTTGAAGTCAACGGAGGCCAGAGGAGAGAATCGATAATTAAAAAAAAACAGAAATGAGAGAGGCTGTTAATGTTTCTGAACAACGCACAACACCGAGTCTCGGTTTGGCTTCCAGAGCTTCCTCATCATGCGGCGGGAATGGACCCACCAACCTGGACCAAACCCCCTGGGAAAGTCATATTCTATCCAGTTCCTTATGTGTTGTTATGCCGTGTATACTGAACAAGCAGGCAGGCCCTGGCTTTCTTGGTTCATGTGTAGATGGATCGTGTGGCTGCACTGCAACATAGGTTTAGTATTCTATATACTATGAATCCCACAATGCAGTGTAATTAGAGATGATATGCAAAATCTCCCATGCCTGAATAAGATAGGATTTTATACCTTCGCACTTTGTTCTGTGTCCTTTTGCTGTATAGCAAGCTTTGCCGTTCACAGCTGCAGGAGACGCTTCTTGGTGCCAGCCTTTCTAAACAGGGGACCCCTTTCCGCTGCCTGTCTTACCCTGCTCCCACCTTCAGTTCCCCCTTTAACTCACACCACCCCATGCCTAAAATCCTAAAATCCAAAATAAACAATGGAGAACAGAGCTTGCAAAAACCACCCTCTTGCCAAATACAGAATTTGCCTTTTTATTTACCTTGGAAGGAAAAGGATGGATGGTTCTCTGCAGCTTAAAACCCACGTCACATTGCCAAACGCAAACGTAACGCTATACCTGGACCCAGGTAGCTCAAGCGAAGAGTAGGTTCGGCTGGTAAATGTTTGGTAGGGTTGTAGTGGGTTACCAAGGGGTTCTGACTCATTATGGGTTAGCAAGGCCAACCATCAAAAGGGTGTTACTCGTCACATGTCTAAATTAGGCGACCAAGATGAAGAAGACTTGAGGGAAAACCAGAAGAAGACCTGATTGTCTAAGAAAGGGCTGAAAATTAAGTGCTGGCCCTAAAGCGATCTTCTGGAATGAGCACAGCTCGAAATCATCCTGTTCTTTGATTTTGTCTCCTTCACCCACAGATTCACAAACTCCCAGACGAACGAGATATGTTTTGCACACAGTCATCATATTTGAAAAAGGAGTGGATTGAGTACGCCTGAGTTTGGTCTACCCCGGCGGACATGACAGCGTCTGGATCCCACCCTTTCCACGTAAGGGGGGAAAAAAATCTCAGCTTGTAGAGAGAAGAATTCTTGTTTCTCCAAGGTGGAAAGAAATCATAAAACATGTACCAGAGGGGGAGATAAACCCTTTGAAACCAAGAGGCGTTTGCATTAAAGGATGCAGATGGCCTCTGAGGATGGGGAAACTCCTCCCCCCCCCATTGAACATGGAACAAATATTTGCAAATATTCTCGCGCTTGACGGAAAAAGCCATCTTGATACTTCAAGACAATCCATTCCAAGCAACATCAACAGCTCTTGGGGAACTTTATGGCCCCCACACAAGATGACAAAGACCAGAGCTTTCTTAATCATCATCATCCTTCGCAAACAACTTTTGCACAAAATGGCTGCCTTTTGGAAACCAGTACATTTTGTGCAAAATACAACATGCACCGTTCGTGTGCACAAGAAATTTCTGTTCCGATAGCTTTTCGTGTCAACATCTGGTTTTGCTAGCCCAATTTGGTGGTGGAGAAACCTGCCAAAGACTCCAGAGGAGGGGTGCCATCATTGGAAGACTCTCTCTCTCTCTCTCTCTCTCTCTCTCTTTCTCAATATTTCCCTGGTAGACAAAAGGCGGCAGGTGTTCCTCACCAGCCGCCTTCCCTTTTCAGACTTCATTCTGGAAAGAGACATCCTCGGTTCGTTTTTAGAAAGGAATCCTCCAGACACCCACTCTTCTCAGGCGGCAGGAAACAATACTCACTGCGCTCCTGAACGGGCATAAAGGATCCTACCTAGAAATCATTTTTTAAAAATCGGTGACAGCCACGGCGTGTGCTGTGAATGACGGGGCCCATCCATCTGCCCACGGAGGAAAGGCCCTGAGGTTTTCGATGCCAGCAAAGAAACTCCTGAACAAGGAAGAGCAGCAGTGGTCATGCATGCTTTGCCCAGAAAAATTTCCTGGAAAAAGGTGCAGAAATCCTCTCTGACCCAAAGGAACTGGCGCCATCCCATACTGTGTTGTCAGCTTATGGCAACCCTATGAATCCGTGACCTCCCAAAGATCCTGTCCTTAATGACCATGCTCAGGTCTTGCAACTCAAAGTCGTGGTTTCTTCCACTGAGTCACTCCATCTCACATTCGGTGTTCCTCGTCTTCCTACGAAAAGCATATGCAGAGATGTCGCTATGTCTGACCTGGGAAAGATTTTGTAAGGTATAACCCTGGCTGAAATCCTGTTGGTGGCCCTGGCTAGACAAACCACACTGAATCAACTATTTTGGTGGTAAATCGAGACTTACGTAAATCCCAGTGATTCAATGGGTCTACACTAGTTGGAACTACCAACTGGACTGATGCCAGTGATGCTACAAAAGCTCAGTATAGTCCCCATAGAAAGATGAAGGGTGGAGATGCTTTCATTCTTTTTTATTCTTCCTGCTAACAATGATCTCCCGGCTCAAGGCAGTGTAAATTGCTCTTCTCCTCCCCACTTAACTTTTACAACGATCCTGTGAAGTAGGGCAGGCTGAGAGGGGGGGGGATGGGCCCGAAGTCACTCACGAAGCTTCATAGCCATGGGGGGAGGATTTGAACCCAAGTGGCCTGATTCCAAGTCCATCGCTCCCACCCAGGACAACCTCTCCTAGCTCCTTTGGGATGGCCAGCCGCCCATCCTAATCCTTTACATTTTGCAGGAGATGCAAAGAAAATTATGTGTTCCTACAACTTTACCAATTCTGGCCCAACGTGGAGCTAACCAGAGGACCAGGGGGTTTATTACGAAGTTTAATTGATTTTGGTAAAGCGTTTTAAGACAATACAGTGGCTGTTGTTCCTGGGACTCCTCGACGAACAGGCTTAGAAGAAAGGCAAACACAGAGGCAAATTCTAATTATTCAATACCAAAACACTCCTGAGCATGCTTTGCATTTAATCACGGTCACAACAGTTTTTAACAAAGGTTACTGGCAGATAGCCAGTTTTGGACATTTCGGAGGTAGCGTTTCAGCCTCAAACAACTTTAAAAACGACGCAGGAGAAGATGGTGATGCTTTAAATCTAACAGGACTGTTGAATTAAGCAGCCCGTTCGGTGAAGGAAGTCTTCACATCCACGGTTCCAGATCGTACAGACAAACGAATTCGTTGACATTGGCCTCATTTTCTTTTATGGTAAAGCAGCCTTATGATGAAAATGTGTTGGGTTCCCAGTTAGATGCCAGGCCCAGCTCAGAGTTTCTGGCCACTTGGGGACCCCCCTCTGAAGCTCTGCCCAGTTTGGGACCCTCAAACGGAGTCCTTTGAGGAGAAGCTCGCTGGATTTGTCAGGGGGGCGCTTTGCTTAGAGGTGCAGCTGGTGGGAGCGAGAGACTGGGCACGTGTGTGTTACGGTTGCCATGTGCCAAAGAGGACAGGGCTCCTATCCGTTCAACTGGGATCCAACGGCATGCAACCTGTGGGCCACAGGAACCCTTACCTGGAAGTCCACATGAGGCTCCCAATAACCTTGTACCCAGAACCCCCACCTGCTAAAATTCCAAAGATATGAAGCAATGGCTCGAAATGTCCTCTTGTGCCTTCCATGATGTGTGGTGCAAATTTTGCCACGTTAAAAACGACGACAACAGCATCTTCACACTCTGACATTTGTTTTTTCTAAGAAAATCTTTTGGAGGGTGGGGTTGCAAGAGCAAGCGTGGCCTGCCAAGGCACGGGCATGTGACCCTCAGAAGGTTGCCCCCCCTCCTCTGTGCATAATTGTAATTGTTGTGCAGAAGAGCTGTTAACCTTACAAAAGATCTGCCCCTGGACAGTTCCTATTTGCACCAACTTAGCGGCCTGCCTTTTCCGACCCAGCTTATGGGGTGGAATGGCTAGGGGGAAAGTCGCCATGAGCAACGGCACTTCTGAACTGACCACCACCAACATCACCGGGGGTGACACAGAAGCTTTGGAAGCTACTTTCCCCTGAGTCAGACCCTCGACCCCTTCCACCCAATGCCTTCAACACTGGCCGGCAGCATCCAGAGCTGCTCTACCAGGCAGGTATTCAGGCAGGTTTCTTTCCTCACATTCCTCCTGTCCTTCCCTGGAGCCTCCCTGGTCCTCACTGCGGGTCTCCCCTCCAAGGACTAACCAGGTCTGACCCTGCTTAGCCTTCAAAACCACATGAGATTGGATATGTTCAGCCTTCAAAGAGCTCAACCTACAATTCTCCAGATATTTTCAACTTCCAGAATCCCTGAAAAAGCCACCTGCCCCTGGGGCTTCTGGGAACTGAAGTCCAACAAGGTCTGGAAGATCAAAGACTTAGATCTAGAAGAGACCGTACAGGCCTACACTGGCACCCTCTTCTTTTGTGAGCCTGGCACCCCCTTCTTTTGGAGGAAGGATGAGAGTTTAAGGTGGCTCGTAGGCATTTATTTGTTTTTGCAAGAATTCCCAGTCTTAGGCATTCTTGCAAGCCCCAGGGAGCCATGCAGAGTGAACGACACCAAGATTGGTTTCCCTTGGCACAAAATGGCTTCCTTGATTCCAAGGATGTTGGCAAGTCTTTAGGTCCGAGACCCAAGTCTGAGTCTTTGGTACCAAGTCCCTATTAAAAACAAGGTTTTTTTCCCTAGGGGAAAAAAAGAGAGAGAAGGGGTGGGTGGGTTCTAAGTCATGAGTCAAGTCTGATTCATTGAAAAAAACAATAACAAAACCTTGAGTTGAGTCAGAGTTGACTTGATTGATTCCATAGCCAGACCCCACATGTCATCTTCTGCACACTTTCTGGAATCATTTCCATAACAGCCAAAGACAACAGCACATATTAAAGCCTTGTTAGTAGAGGAGGAAGAGAAGTAGAAAACATGGTGTAACATGAGACAACTTTGGAAAGACCAAGAGACGTGGCTGGACTTATTCTGCAAGGCTTATACCCCAACGAAGGCTGTCATCGACCGAGCCACCAGGACCTTCCGCTAACCAAGTGTCATGCCTGGCAGATGACTTGCGCTATTATAAAGTCGGTAAATATTTGAAAACGGAGTAATAACTTGTTAATTATAAAATTTAATTGAGAACCACTTCAAGATGATATTACATTTTTTGACAGGCGGTGAGCCCTGCCTGGCACCAACGCCAACCAAATGGATGGAGGAAATCGAGATTACACACCTCCATTTCGGCCCCCGAGCTTTGCGGAGGGAACCTGGCGCACTCGCTCTGCAGCCCTGGGGAGATGAGACGGAAGCCAGGCCTGGATGACAAGCTGCCACTCAGACCACCCTTCAAGGCCTGGGTGAAACGGCAGCTGGCAAAGACATGCAAGACTGTTCGCTGTCCTTCACAGCCCTGGGTGCAGGTAAGACACACCTTGCCTGGAGGGCAGAGAGGAGGCGAGGGATTCACGTTGGCCTTTGTCTCTAAAGGAAAGGGTGAGATCACAGGCAAGGTCCCCCCCTTTTTTTAACTGAATCAGGGACCCTAATGAGGGGGTGAGCTTTCATTTCCTGCCCTGGTGCCAGCTTTCTGCAGCAAAACGGAACTTGGAAAGTGAACGGATGGGCAGGTGGGTCATTATAGCGACGGTTTCGAATGTTTAAACAGTTCTGTGTTGCTATTACAGCTCTTATGCTGAATAAGGAACTTTTGTTATTCAGAAACAGCTAAAACCTTTCTTTCTCCTTCTCTTTTCATTACCTTTTCTGTAAAAGTACGAGGGCCACAAGACGTTGGCCTGTGATCCAGAATGCACCCAGCTTTAGAGGTTACCTGGATCCTTTTAGTAACTACAGAAGTTGCTGAAGAGTTTCAGTTACACTGCAAAAGGAATAAAGTTTTCCCTTCTTACAAGAACTGCAGGAGAGCCTAGTGGCTTAGGTCTCCGGCTGCGGAGCCAGAGGTCGGGAGTTCGATTCCCCACTGGGTTTCTTTGAGAGAGGCTGGACTCCATGATCCAGAGGGTCCCTTCCAACTTTGCAGTTCTAAGATTATTATTTAGATTAGGCATCCTTCAGTCTCGAGAGACTATGGTCACGTGCTCTGAATAGAAGTCTTGGAACAGCGTCTAGTGTGGCTGAGAAAGCCAATTCAAGAGTGCCAGTACCTTCCACACTGAAGACAAATACAATCTGTCCCCTGTCCAGCTCCCTGGTTTTGCTGGTTTCGGGACTGCCTCTTTGCCTCGGCCTGCTGGACAAGGGTCTCTTCAAATTGGGAGAGGCCGTGATGCACCGCCTGCCTCCAGGCTGAACGCTCAGAGGTCAAGGTTTCCCATCTGTTGAGGTCCATCCCTAAGGCCTTCAGATCCCGCTTGCAGATCTCCTTGTATCGCAGCTGTGGTCTCCCTCTGGGGCGATTTCCCTGCACTAATTCTCCATACAGGAGATCTTTTGGATTCCGACCATCAGCCATTGTCATGACATGCCCGAGCCAACGTAGACGTCACTGTTTCAGTAAAGATTATTATTACAGTCGTCATATAGCTTCATCATACTTTACAACAATAGTTGTGTCCTATCAGGTTGATTCTGATGTCCAGCAGCAAACACACACGGGCACACAGGACTGTCCCCAGATAAAGTTCTCAGAAATGATCTCCTAGTCTGTCCGTCCCTTCTTCTGGTGGTGCTCAGCAACCTGGGGGGGGCAGTTTACCCAAGGAAACCTAGGCATCTGGGCGCATAAATTCCCCCTGGCCACCCAGACGGGTTATGCCTTCATCCTCCTGCCTCCCACGTCTGGCTCGAACCGTGCGGCCACTGGCTAGAGAGCAAGCCCACAGAGGGACGGTGCTCAGCCCTGCACTTTGAGGAAGCCCTTAAGCCAAGGTTCAAGAGGTCCTCGACGTACCAGCGACCCCACCCCACCCCTCCCAGGCAGGAAAGGGAGGAAAACCAGCCGTAGGTAAGAATTTCTCACAGGCAAGAGTGGGAAAGAAGTCACGTCTTCCTTGTGGAGAATCTCCCACGGCGGGATCTGGGTGAGCCACTGGGGAGGGGAGGGGGAGGAGGTGGAACTGGGCTGAACTGGAAGGGTCCTTTGTGCAAACCCAGTATAGCTCCCCCAGTCTCTCTCAGGAGAGGCAGCCAGTTCCCTAAACCTCCTCCAGGCAGCCTCTGGATAGTTTCCTGCCTTCGAGGTACGTTCGGTCTTGGACATCATCTACGACTCAGCTTTCAAAGCAGGTTTTTTAATGACACTGTCATATCTGAAGACTGATAAATAGCATCCCCAAAGTCCAGCCTTTTTATCTCTCTCTCTCTCTCTCACACACACACACAGAGAGAGAGAGAGAGAGAGAGAGAGATACACATGTTTGCTCTTTACCCCAATGGCAAAATACAATAAAAATTTGGGCATAATTTATTCTCCCGGTCCCATCGTCCCAGCCAATGTAATGGGGTTGGGATAACAAATAAGGATAAATAAATGTGTCCCTGCTGTTTGGGGAGCAAGTCATGATGGTAAGGAGAAGAAGTAGCCTCCTCAGATCATCAGCAGACTGGTCCCTTTTGAGGGACGGAGGGGTTCAAGAAATAGGAGAGCTACTCATTCTCTCCATCATCCCTCACCTTGACCCTCTTGCTGACTCCTCCCTACATGAGAATTTCCACAGGGGTCCAAAAAGACCCCAAAAGTCTTTCTGTGCAAATTTTGTTTGTTCGTTCATTCATTTTTAACCTGCCTCAGCGACTCCATTGGTTCGCTGTAAAGATCAGTCTAAAACTTAGTGGATTTTTTTTTTTTTTGCTATCTCACCTTGGAAATCTATTTTTTTAAAAAACTTGGAAGTTACACTTCAAAAAATAATGGTTGGTTACTTTATTGTTACATTCTTCAAAAAAGGAACTCTTTACTTCCCAGTTTTTTTGAAAGTAATTCAATTACCTTCAGCTATTTAAAAAAAAAAACAAGTGGATGCTACAGGCTGCTGTTTGGGAAGTACAAAAACACCCGCTTTTCCTGTCTGACTTGTCATCCCCTCAACATCCCCAACAGAACAGGAATCGACCGTACGAGCCGGCACCTGAACCAGGTGATATTCCGCCTCCACCCTCTGCTGACGCCACAACTCTAGACGTAACGAACATTAGGTTTGCACCCTGAAGCGATGCTTTATTAGAATGGCATCATAATTTAACTTAGTCATATCTTTCTTGGGGGTGGGGTGGGGAAGACTTAACTACCAGCAATTAGAAACAACTCCAATGGTAACTATCATTACAAATGGATGCAAGTAATTCATTATTTGCAACTAGTAGCTTCCCAACTCTGCCTGCTGGTAGCTTTTCCACATCCAGGTGGTGGGAAAACCTGTTCTGGAGAGTAATGGGTCCCTCTTTCTTTCCCAGCCGCCTCAGAACAGCAACACCGACAGAAATACAGAGCCCCCCCCCCCCCCGGCCCCTGATTAGCAGCCCAAGCCGAGAGCTGTGCCAAACCCACGCCAGCCCCCCAGCACTAATGAAGAGGGCACATCGTAGGAGCTTGTGCCGTCTCTCTTTCTCCACGCAGTCAGAAAATATTTTACGCAACATAGCAATCTAATTAAAAAAACCTTGATTTACCCAAGAACTCTTCTTTGATTGTTGATTAATACTAATTATCTACGTAAATCCAGGCTGACCCAGGGCTGAGAGATGTTCAGCGCATCATGTAAATCAGACCTGGGGGGGGGGGCAGGAATGACTCCCCCCTCCTCACCACTGCCTTATATTTCAGCTATTTATAGCTGCTCAGAACTCGGCATGAAGTTTCTCTGCCAGGGTGGGAGGCGAGATTTTGGAAAGATGGGTTGTTGTTGTTTTTTGAAATGGCGTTCTAGTCCACTGCTGGAGACAGTGTGTGTGCACACGTCTGTATGCATGCCTGTTCACATGCACACATGTGCCACAGGAGGCTTCCCTTGTGGTGGTCCTGCACTCCGCAAGGAACACAGAGGTGCCCCTACGTCGACACCCTCCTGGCGAGGTCAACCCTTTGTGCCAATCTGACCTCAGGTGCCCTACAGTTCAGGGTGAGCTCAGTCAGTGCCTTGACCTCTGAGCCTTGAACCAGGACGGCAGCTGGTTCGTCACCAGCTGCCGTCCTGGGTCTCCACGGGCTGTCAGCCATCCAGACCTTGCACAAGAACGAGTTTAGGGAAGCAGCTAGGCCAGCCCTGATGGCAGGGGGAACCCCCAGAGTAACTTTCCAAACTTTTCAGGTTCCGAGCCTGTCTTGGGGAAACTAACTCAGTCTGGGGGTTGTCAGTGCTGATTCCCCTTCTGGACAACTCCCTTGCTCAGCTCACTCCTGCGCCTTCAGCAACTGCACCACACACTGGATGCACATTTATCACGTGAGGCACTAGTCTCCCGGGCCTCATCTAGAATACTGGGTCCAGTTCTGGATACCGCACTTGAAGAAGGATGCAAGTTCAGAGGAGGGCAACAAGGAAGATCAGGGGGCTGGAATCCAAGCCCTAGGAGGAAAGACTGAAAGAACTGGGCAGGTTTAGCCTTGAGAAAAGAAGACGGAGGGGAGATAGGAGAGCACTCTTTAAATACTTGAAAGGCTGTCCTACAGAGGTGGGGCAGGATCTGTTCTTGATCATCCCAGAGTGCAGGACACGTAGTAATGGGCTCAAGGTACAGGACGCCAGATTTTGGTTGACTACCAGGAAAAAATTCTTAACTGTTAGAGCAGTACGACAGTGGAACCAGTTACTTCGGGAGTGGGTGAGTGCTCCAACACTGGAGGCATTCAAGAAAAACTTGGATAATCACCTGACAGATCTGTTTCGATTTGGATTCCTACACTGAGCAGGGGGTTGGACTCGATGGCCTTAGGGTCTCCTTCCAACTCTATGATTCTGGGACTCTAGGACAGAGGATCTGAGCCATGACAGCCGTGATAACGAGGAACGGGAAGCACTTTGGTATAATTATGATGTGTGTGTGTGTGTCTGTTCCCAGGGAGAGGCCCAATCCTTTCTGTAATGATGTTTGGTTCCCTTTTGCATCTCAAGCAGTGGCTGCTGCTACCAAAACTTATGCCAAGTAATATTCACTAGCCTTTATGGTGCCACGCGACTACTATGTGGCTGGCTTTGGTGCCACGGGTGAGTGGTGTTGAACTCAACCCAAGGGACCAGAGACCATGCAGAGCATCTTCTCTGCTTGACTGGGCAGCTCCTGCCTGCACGGGCCAAAGGGTGGCCCCGAAAGAAAGCTCATTTGCAAACATGAACCACACGGGAGGTACCCCGTGGGTACAACCTCTTGAGTGTCCTGGATCAGGCCACTCAAGCCTCTTGGTGCTTTGGAGCTTCCCGTCATCCAGTGCTGCCTTATCCCGGGCTCATCTTAACTCTGTATGATCTCCCTTAGTGGCAAGAGATTCCTCGGAAAGTGAACACAAGGTTTGCTTTCTGACGCTGGATCAGACCCAACGTTTACCTAGTTGATCACTCTTTTGCCAGAGTGGCCAGCTGCTGACCGGTGGGGAGCCTGCTGGCAAGAGGGGATATCAACACCCTTCTCTGTCTTGCAAAGATTGGAGCCGAAGCCTAGCCATCCTGACCGGTAGCCCCAGATGGCCCTGTCCCCCGTGGATTTATCCAGTCTCCTTTTAAAGCCATCCAGTTTGACTGCTGTTATGTTTATGTTGTTGTTGTTCTTTTAAAGCCATCCAGTTTGACTGCTGTTATGTTTATGTTGTTGTTGTTCTGGTTATTAGTGATGGTGTACGGCAATTTTGATTTTTGTATAACCATTATGTCTGATTTGTGTGTGTGTGTGTGTGTGTGTGTGTGTGTGTGTTATTGTTATATTGTAAACTGCCCAGAGTGGCCTTGCAGCCAGATGAGCGGTATAAAGGTCTGATGAATGAATGAATAATTGTGAGATCCTGTGGCAGTGAGTTCCACAGTTACACTAGGTGCAGCCACGTGAAAAAAATAAGCAGATGGAATTGTTTTATTTGTCACTATGCACTTAAATTAGTAAACAATCCCAAGGTTTGTCCGTATTTTCTCCAAACCAGGCATAACCTGATGCCCGCACGGGCCTTTCCGTGTCTCTCCTTATTCCCCTTTGGTCTGGGGGCTAAGCAGCTCCAAACACCCTCGCCTTTCCTCACAGGGGGGACCCTTCCATCAGCTCATCGTTGCCGGCTCCTCTCCAGCCGCACAGTATCCTTCTCTCAGGTATTCCAGATACGACTGCAGGGTGGATTTATATCAAGGCTGTAGGACGATGATGCCAGCATTTTTATGGTATTGATAGGAAGAGAGAGAGAGATGGAGACGGAGATTAATGTTGCCTGCGGGCAGGGGGGTGGGGGCTGGAGAGGCCCGCTTTCCTAGCCACGTTTGCCGAAGTCCCTGACTTAGAGAGTCTGATGGGGTTGAGCTGGCGATTCTTTGCAAGCGGATCCAGCACTACAGCGCTGAATCACACACACACAGAGCTTCAAGTGTGTTTCACCTCCACCTCTGCCAAACCTCCTCCCTCGGCAGTAGGGAGATGGGGAGCACCTCTTTTCCACGGGGGGGGGGGACGCGTGAGACTGCAGCGCATGCAATTACAAGAAGCAGCAGGCAGCAGAAACTAACTGTGGGGCTTGAGTTCACCTATGCCTCTCTTTTCCCTTTTAATGGAGAAAGTGACTCAGAAGGAGAGCAGCATCAGCAACACCACCACGTCCTTCCCACACCCACACCCTTTGCCAAGAGCTCTCGAGAGCCCCTTATCAGGCTTCCTCGGGGGTCCCTGGCTGGTCCCCTTGCACCACGGGGAGCCCCTCTCTGTACCCAACCGCTCCCTCCCAAAGGAGCATCCGGGACGTCATCTATTTGTTTATGTGGCTTCTGAGACATCCATTAACGATGACAAGGCAATTAAAGCGGGACGAGAGACAGGGAGAACAAGCCTAAGAAGGGCTTCTCTTCGGGCTGAAACCGAGTCTATCTTTCCCATCAGATTTTATTAACACAAAGCATCCCAGCAAAATGGAGCCGTCAAGCTGGACGCAAAGGTCGGCCACAGGAGCCAGGATGTGGCCCACGTGGTTTCGAGGCCAGGAGAAGGGCAGGAATTAATGCTATTTATCATCTGGAGCAGTGATAACCAAGAGGTAGGGGACGGACAGGGTCCTGTGAAAAATGAAACAGCCATGTGGGACCCAGCCAGCGCCCCACATGGAAATAATGGGGCAGGTGGGGTGGGGGAATCTGCCCAGCCTTCACTTTCTCCCTGACCCACACGGGAATCCCAAAAGCGATCTTGCCTCCCAGAGAACAAGCCATGGTCCTGAATGGTGGAGTGGGTGAGCAACTGAGGATAATCGCAAGAGGATGAAGGCTCATGAAGGAAAGGCCAGGTGGACATTCGGTCCTTCCGACCTTCTGCACAACGAACCCACTCCATAATTCCACCCCACTCTCGCCTGTAGGACTGGCCCACAGTGCCCAGAGAGGCTAGATTTCCACACCTTTATGACAAAGCATGTTTTAAACCTGGCAAGCACAACACACCTCAGATATGGAGGGTTTTTTTCCCACTTTGGGACACTAAAAGGCCCTGGCAGCTGGCAAAAGCTCTCCTTCTCTGGCTCAGATTTAGGAGCGCAACCTCAGCTGAGGGTTGAGCACAGCTCCCATTTGACCTTTCTGAGGGATCTGTGGAATTCTTCCTGTTATTTGCCCTCGAAACACAGATGTTTCCCACTTGCCCTTTGAATTTTGCTGAATGTGAAATCGAGGAGCCACCTCGGGCTAGGGGAAAACTCAACTTTTGTGGACATTTCCAGATGTTCAACCTCAGTGGAACCCACAAGTTTCATCAGAAACGAGGAGAGGAAGAGGTCTGAAGCAAAAGCTTGAGCTTATAAGGGGATACAGGAGAAAATGACCCAGTCCATATTTTTGTATGAAGTTTTTGATTTTGGAACCTGGTGAGCATAGAAGCAAAATTGGGACCTGTTGGTATACCAAAATCTGCACTTTTCACAATGTGGGGGTCTGGTTTGCAACTCAGATAGACAGAGAGAGAGACAGAGAGAGAGAGCTGGATGGATGGATGGATGGATGGATGGATGGATGGATGGATGGATGGATGGATGGGCGAGCGGGCAGGTAGGTATAGATAGACAGACAGACAGACAGAGGGAGAGAGAGAGACAGGTTTTTTTCAAAAGGCACACAAATACTGGTTTTAAGAAAAAGTGGCCCGTAAGGCTTGTATGAAGGGATGTTCTGCAGAAAACCACGTTGTACTAAGAAGGGGAAATATGTGCGACAGTGCACAGATTCAGAAAAGGGTGCATGAAAATGCAGATATTTTTTGAAAATGCACAAAAGACGGTATACAATCCCCCCCCCCCCCACCGCCTATTTTTCTCGGTTAATTTGCAATCCAACATGAATTCAGACTGGAGCAAATGTCTTGCTGGGGGAAACAGAGCAATTTGGCAAAACGTAGCACGGAAGCAAAAATAAAAACAGTCCTGATGAACATGGACGTTGAATACCCAGGTAGTAAATGGAAGGCCACTTTTCCTAACAGCTTCTCAACCCTGCCAGCTAGCCTGTTCTTCGATGGTCACCTTCTGCCTTTGGGGAACTGAAGCTTAAAAAATGGGGGGGCTGCCCCACATCCTCCCTGGGCAGAGGTTTCCGCATTTGTAACTCATGATTTTAACCTCACCCCACCTCCCCCAGCTGCACCATGTAAGAAGGAAAACGTCAAAAGCTAAAGTGTGCTGTAATATTCTCCCCCCCCCCCCATTCCCAGGACAAAATGTTTGTGTCAAGCAGCCAAAAGCAATGTAAAATTAATAAAGTATGAAAGGCAAAACAATTAGTGAAAGACAACCCCTTGAAGCAATAAAGGGCCACGTTTTCCCTCTCTCTAAAAAAGCAAAACAAAACAACCAGCCCCACTCTATCTATTCAAAGGATCACCTGGAAATTCTCGGCTTGGTGCCCCATCTGGTGCAGAGACCAGATTTGGGGGGGGGGGGGGGCAGGGGAAACGGACACAAGGAGGGTCCTCGGCTGTAGCAGCGCCTGGAGACTAGCGGACAAAATCCGAGGACTCTGGTGAACACACAGCTTCTCCTCGAACCGTTGGTTGCATCCTCCAAAGTTCAGAACTGCTTCCAAGAAGTTTGTGGCCATTGCCTTTGCCAATTTCTCTTTGTCTTACCGGAGAGAGAGATGGATAAATCCAACATTCACCCCCAGCTGGAGTAGAACAATGTAAATTTATGGTGTGGATCTGAGTAACAAGTCTTGCTCATTTCAGTGCGGCTGTTCTAGGAGGGACTACCACTGAGCTTAGCCCGAGATGTAACCTGTTGTTTTTTGAACGACAACCGCCCTTCTGGCTGGGACATTCTGGAGAACTGACATCCATATCCTTTCAATACCCCTGGATTTGGGAAGCAGACAGACAGACAGACAGATATGCCGAAGCAAGGAAGGAAGGAGGGAAGGACCAAGGTCATGGGTTCCGTTGTCATACTGCTCTAACAGTTAAGACATTTCCCCTGATATTCAGCCTATCTCTGGCTTCCTGTCCCATCATTATGTTTCCTGCAAGGCAGGAGGGAGGGGGAGCTCTGTGTGCATATGTGTTTGTGGTTGTGTTTAAATTACTGTAAAGGCCTGTTCAAAGCCTTCATGGATATAGTGGAGGAATTTCTTTCCATCTCTCAGGAAAATTAATTCCACATGGCAAGTGCCACATTAAAAAAAAGAAGGCTTACCAAGTTAAGTGTTTAGTGGTCAAGGGTAGACACTTCTTTGCCACCCAGATCCTTTGCAGGGGGTACAAAAAGGGGGCAAAAGACAGAAGGGGAAGGGGGGTTACAACCCCACAGGGGATCCCCGAGACCAATTTAAAAGACAAATTGCAACTCCTGGAAATGTCTCAGAGTGGGAATATAAAACCCAATTTATTTATTTCCTTTTTCCTTTGTGGAGTGGTGAGCCTGGGGACCAAGGGCCCCACAAACCAGCCTTCATGGGCCTACACACAGCAGCCCCCCACGGCCGTGCACTACCCAACCCAGGGTTCAGGGAACCAGATGATTTGACCCCCACCCGCCTCCTGGCCACCCCACATGGACCGTGCTCCCGTTGCCCTCCGCCTGCTTTCAGAGAAGTCATCCTGCCACTTTAGAGAGCCCGTCACCTCGGCTGCCTGCTGCGTTTGTCATGTGCTGAGTGAGGGAGTCACGCTCCAGAGCCACCCCTCCGCCCGCCTGGTCCCTGGCACCTTCGCTGACAGATGGAACAATATCTCTGGCTTGTTCTAAAGTTATTTCAAATCAGAAATGGCTTTATCTCCCTCCCTTGGCTCACCCTCGCACTCCACGGGCAGAAGATAAACGCCTTGCCACAATCAAAATATTCCAATATGTGCCCGGGATATTTATTCAGGGTGTCCAGCATTTTTTAATAGTGATTTATTCCATCTACTTTCCCTGCTGAGAAGATACTGAAAACGTAACCTTCGTTGGCTGGGGGGGGGGGGGGGAAGAGAGACGGAGGGGGATGCCAGCTGACAAAACTTTTGAATGCGGCATCCATCACGGCTCTGACATTTGCCGAAGCCTCGTCCTCGGAAATAAACCCTTTCAAATATTCCCTCCCCTGCATTTTTTATTCCGATGATGCCTCCGCCACAATGCCGGCCCGATTGTACAAGTTGGCTTTTATGATAAAGATAGAAGCACCTTAATGGAATTGCCTTATCAGGCGCAAGCTGTCCAACTGTTCAAATAAGATACTGTCTACGGGAAGCTTACCTGGAGCGCTCCGCGAGGAAGGCCAGGCAAAACAGAAGTGCCGGCGTTATTTCACCCCGACATTTAAAGCGGGCCAAGGAACATTCCCGTGGCCTCGGCGAGCCAAGGAGGGGGCAGAGATGGTGGTGCTCTCAAGGGGACATTGAAGGTGGCCTGCTCTATGATGAGGCGCGGCGTCTGCGCTCTTTTCTCCTTGGAAAATAGGGAATCTCTCTCAAACTCCTGGCGACTGCCTTTATAAAACTCGCCTTGAACAGTTCCCGGAAGGACCAGTATCCACAAGGTAATAGCCGGACCCGTCAGTGCTTTCCAGGATTTGATTTCTCTCCAATCTCACTGCTTACAGCCCTGCTCCCCAACGGTATACCTGAAATTAGGGATAATGCGCCCTGCATCTCAGGACATGGGCCACCTCCTGTGGAAACTTTCCCAGTCATGAATCAGCGGGCTTCAGTGAGCTTCGTGGCTCAGTAGGGGTCTTGAACCTTGGCTTCCTGAGCTCATGTGCAATGCTTTTAACCTATACATGAGACCAGTTTGCTAAGTTGCCCTTGAGTGACTGGCTATTTTCCTTGCCCGAGACGGAAGCGTACGTGAGAAGGGGGGAAAAGGTGAAATCTTGGTGCTGTAATGCCAAGCTTATGGCTCTCGCCAACATCTGAGGTGCAGAGAGACATCCGTGTACTGTTCTTTTATGGCTCCTTCAGTGACTTCTGTCCTGCCTTCAGCACCTCCCAAACCCCAGCCTATGTTAAAGGAGCTTCTAACATTAATTTCTGTGTCAGTCTGAAATGCCTCTGTTTTTAGTTTTTGCTTCTGTCAGACCTGCTTTTCATTGCTATGTTTCCCACGTATAAAACACAGCAACAAACCAAGGAATGAACAAACAAACAAGCTCGTAAACACCTGCTCCCGGTGTGATTCTGACTGTATGGATGCTCATATATTATTTTTTGCACACACAGAGACCCTCCTGCATGTTGATCAAGAGCTTTGATACAACTGTGGCCAGAATCCTCCTGCTGTTCACAGTAGATTTGCAGACCTTGTTCCAGGACACGTCCTGGTTATGCACCGAAGTGCACAACCGAGAGGTACCCCAGCCCCTCGCCAATTAGCTGCAATGAGCTAAGATGCGTCACACAAACCTTATGCGGATGCTAGTTGGATTCTGGCACGTACGCCCAAAGACATCAGGAATGCGCAGAAGAACATGGATAATAAGCGTGTGGGCCAGACCACAAGTGGGAAAGGAAAAAAAGAAAACCACAAGCAAAAAATAAAAAGTCTCCGAGCAAGAGCTGCAGTGAGCAGAACAATCTGGAAACAAGAACAAATAATGTGGGATTTCCAGAAACTTGCAAGTTGAGGATTTTGGAAACCTCCTTCAGCAGAAAGAGCAGCAGTATTAAGCGCAAGGCGGGAACGCTTGCACAGTGTCCTTGCATAATAAGCAGTGCATATGGAGGGAATGAAATCGGTGATTTAACACGACCAACATTTATGGCTCCATCCCGTCTTTCTGTTTTACTTTTGTCAGTAATTTGTACGCAGGACAGGCTGGTAATTCAGCCGGCTGGTGGTTACTGCCATCTGCTATAAAGAGTTCCTTTTATTATTATTTTTAAGGCAGATACTTTGCATTGGCAGGCAAAAGGGGGGGGGGGGGCTGGCAGAGGACAGTGTCAGGAGCCAAAGCATGCATGCGCACACACGGGGGGGGGGGGAGGACATCATGGCAGGAGGTGCCTGCTGCCACTGAATCATCCTCCACAGGACAGGCCTGCTTTGCTCAAGCCTCATTGGCCTCCACTATAAGTCTTGACTCCAGGAACAAAAATGGCCACAGTGGTTGAGGTCTCCGGCTGCGGAGCCAGAGTTTGGGAGTTCGATTCCCCCCCTGGGCCTCCCTGACAGGGCTGGACTTGATGATCTACAGGGTCCCTTCCAACTCTGCAGTTCCAAGATGATTATTGTGATTTTCCCTACACACACACCATCGTCAAGGCCTCCATAATTTGAGTCACCTTCCTGGTGCTCTTATGGTTTTTCCTCTCCTTGGGCACAGTGTGGAACTGTGGCGTGAGTGTGTCTGAGGGGCGAGTTCCCCAAAAATACTGGTGCCAGGAGGAAAAAGGCACCGCTCTCCTGACCAGGCAGATGAAGCAGAAGGCCAGACTCCCAGCCCAGCCCTCCCAGAGCCTTGAACCCCACTGCCAGTCCGAAGTTGCCACCACCAATCCTCAGGTTGCCCTGCAGCATCCTGGGAGTTGTAGTACAAATGTTAAGGCCGTGTTCGCCATCTCTAGCAGAGTTAGAAATTGACAAGTGGCATGCCATGCAATGAGTAGCCAGCTGCCTTGGCACAACATGCGTCTAGCAAAGTTATGTTTCAAAAGAAAAGTAACGGGTCGAAACAGAGCAACTTCACCGGTGTAACATTTCCCAGTTCGTGTCAAAAGTTACTTTTAAAGGGCATTTGGGGTCCATTTGTAGAAACCTGCTGAAAAGACGATTTCACACTGGTTTTTTTGCCAATCCCTCTAACTCCCCCCAGAAAACCCACAAACGGAATAATGAAAAGTAACGAAAAAGCACAACACAAGTAATGTGGCAAGTTGGTTTTTTTTTTTCAACATCAGAACAAGTAACAGCCCTGAGTCCTTCCCTATCACTGTAAGAGGTAACAGGAACCAATTACTTTAGAAAATATAATAATAATCTTCCGAGTTCTGATTTTTTTTTTTTAATGCCGCTGGAACATCACTGCCGGGGGGGGGGTGGTTTCAGAGCCTCCCCACTCGGTGGACCTGAGACCCAAGCGATACACCTCTATGCTGTTACACCCCCCCACCTGGCTGCTTCTTCGCCTCCAGGCGCTGAATCCTGAATCTGCTTGTCCCACTTCTGACAGCCGAAGGCGGACAGGCAGAGTCAGCACAAAAAAAAAAAATGACAAAAATGATTCATGTCCCTGACTTGAGCAGATAACCTTTTTTGGCGGGGGGGGAAATTAATTGATGGCATGATACTGGATCCCAGAACATCGAAGCTAGATTGGGCTGGTCGGGCGCCAACCGCGAGGAAGCCCACCGGTCGGGATGGAGGCCCCGACGCTTCCATCAAAACGCAGGGCCTCCGCATCCCAAGGTTACCGCAAGAACGCTCTCCGGCTGCTTGTGCATCTCCGTACCTTTTTCCACGTAGCAAAAGCTTCAGGCTTCTCAACCGGGAAGCCACGGTCAAGAAAACGCCTGTCATGGGAAGGAGAAGTTTCCCCCCTGTAATTTCCTTCATAAATTACATTTCCTGCTTAGAGCTGAAGGTGATGCATTGCAAAAGAACTGCTTTCGGGGGCGGGAGATACAAGCTGTCAACTCGGAAAAAGAGATGACGGGGAGAGGGGATGATGCTCACTTGCTGAGCCCCAGCAGCTGGGTCCCCCCCCCAGCACCTTGGCTGGGGGGCAGCATGTATCCCAGGCCCCCATCTATAAAAGAGGGCCATTTAGCATGTGTTGCTCTGATTCAGCCAGCCAGGTTCCCCCATCTTCACCATTCTAATTTAAGGTTTCTAGCCCTCATGTTATATAAACCACCCAGAGGGGCCTCTGATGCCAGATGGGTGGGATAGAAATCAATCAAACAAATAAATAATAAAGAAAACACTCCCCACCTTATTAACCCTGTTAAAGGCAGCTTCTTGTAGCCATGAACTCCACCACAAATCCCACCCCTAAAATGATATACTTTGAGCATAGATCAGAAGAAGCCTATTTGAGCTCCCACCCCTCTTCGCTTGATGCAAAGCACAGGTTCATATTGATGTGGATATTACAAATACAGTATATGCATACAGAGGTGGGCGGAAGACACACAGAGAGAGCGTGCGCTACTGAGCTTCCCAAGGATAACCTTTCTCCCATTGAGCCGGGTGCACTTTCTCCGCTTCCAAAAGCACAGTGTGTCGCTGATAAACTGCCCCATAGCACATAAAGCACTCTCTGGGCATTTTACAGCATAATGATGCAAATAACCACTTTGCCCCCCTTGGGAGCTAGGTACTCAATGTGCTGACCTTGGAAGGATGGGAGGCGGAGTCAACCTTGAGCTGGCGACCTGAGCCCGTTGGGATCAAACTCAAGTAACGAGCAGAGTCGTGACTGCAGCACTGCAGTTTAACCGATGCAGCACAAGGCTCCTCAACCCTAACCTTAAGTGCCTGGTGCTCCTGACCTCCCTGCCCCCTCCCCCAACTACTAGGCTTTTCTTTCTCCTTACCCACCCAGCTGTTCTTTCCCTCTTCCCCCCATCATCCTCCCCCTCCCCGGGATCTTTCCCTCCCTCTCCCCAACATCCAGCACACTTTCCTTCCCTCCACTCCCTAACCGTTCACCCCCTTTTTCTTTCCTCTGGCTTTCCTCTCCCTCCACACTGGCCCTTGTTCGCCCTTTTCTTCCCCTTTATCTCGCGCACTGGACCACTTGTTCTCTCTTCCCTACTCCCTCTGCTCTCTGGAAAGTTTAGGTACCCCTGAGGACCAAGCCAGCAGTGCCTCCCGCTCTGCTTCCTGCTTCCTCCCCTTCGGAAGATAAAAAGCAGACCTTGGGGCCAGGCCACAGCCTTGCCCGAAGGGAGGAATGGGCAGGCGCTTGGTTCCTGGGGCCAGTGGCTTCCAGGCTGGCTGACCCTAGGCGGAGGGAGGGCTGTCTCATTCCATCATCCTTTCGGATGATGGCCAGGAACAACCAGGAACCCTTCCTGGGGGCAAATCCACCAAAGGCAAGGCAAGGGAACAACTCCTCGGCTTGGCCTTCTTGGCTGTTCAGAGGTGGTTCTCCGCCCCCATTCCCAATATGAAGAAACTTGCAGATTTTAGCAAATTCTTCAAAACGACAAGAAATTCCCCAGAATGTGCAGGGGCCGTTCCCAGGATCGAGAGGGCCATGCCGTGACTGCCTACCATGGAGGGGTTAAGTTTCTGCAGGGGAAAAAAAAATCAGAGCAAAATTCAGAACAAAAAGGTCTGCATCCAGCCGGAGACCAAGCAGGGGGTTTAGGGATGAAGTGCTCCACTGCTCATACTGGGATGGATGAACCTCGTCGTGTCAGTGGCTCCCAACCTCACAGGCTTTCCCCAAATATCGAGGCGTCCGTGGGCTTCGAGATTGTAACATTGGCTGGTTATTACGAAAAATAACCTGAAAGGAAATTTTCAACCTTCCCTCCCGTAGTTCCTCCTTCCTTTCCCTGTCCTGTTCCGCTGTTTTCCTTCCTTGGCTTAGCCTGCTCGGCTCAAACAGGAAGGAAAGGACTCTTTGGGTTTAAAGCTCGACCGGAAAGGGAGACCCCTTTCCACCCACAAAGACGGGTCCCGGTCTGAACTGTTCAGAGGTGCAACCACAGCGCAGTGGCGCATATCAGAGATCCCTGAAGAATTGGACAAGTGGAGAGAGCTGCCATCCAGACAATCTCCCAGAGAGCAGGGTGCTTATCTTGAGGTCACACCGCTAATTACAGGAGCCTCCTTCCTCCATCCTCCCACCCACCCACCTTCCTGCATCTCACTCCGAACGGAATCCATAACACTCTTAAGACCGAAAGCCTTTATGACGGGGAACTCTCAACCAAAGAGTATTAAAAAAAACTTGGGAAAGTGACTTTGCCCGTTGCCAGAGAGCAATGCTGACTGAATGAGGCAGGTTTGCTGATAGGACTGAGAAATCATTCCTGTATTATTAAGTGAGCCACCAAATGCGCAAGAGAGAGAGAGAGAGAGAGAGAGAGAGAGAAGGGGTGGAAAGCGAGGGGGGGGAAAACAACTATGATAGAGACACACGACACCTATGGAAGGTGTTCGTCCCTTCCCACCCCTGGCCGGCGCTTTCCTAGGAAAAGACCGCATTCCTCACTCCAGGCATGATTGCCCATACACAAGAGCAGCCCAGGATTCTTGCCTGGCCTTCGGTGGTGGCCGGTGGCTACTCCATGCCTGCATCATTCAAGCCAAGTGGGTTAGGTAGTCCTTCCAAGAGGAGCGCCTGAGGAAGTTGCCCTGTCCTGAGGTTTCTGTTCAGGGCAGCTCCACGAACTCAACATCTCAAAACCTCCTCTGCACAAAGCCGGGCCGCCTTGATGGCCACCCCAACCGGTCCAAACATCTACAGCCCCCACCCTTGGGGCCTTTTGACTTCTGCGCGTTCCATCGGAACGGGTTCTGCCGTCGGAATGGCCATCCCAGCCATGGAGGGAAATGGCTTTGATCATTTCATGCAAAGATGCAACAGAATTTATGCATCTCACAGCCACCGGACCGCCTCCTGCCGCCACCCCAGTGGACGAAACAGCCAACGGGCAAAGGGGTGAAGGGCAGTCAAGCGCAAACCTAAAGGATGCCAAGACAAACGAGGTGCATGTGGACTCTTGAGGTCTCTTTGCATAGGAGGGAATAGCCAGACGGGATCAGAGATGAGGTTAGGCCACGGCTTTGTCCCCGGAGGACCTGTGGCCAGATAGACACAAGGGAGGCTGAAAGAAGGCAAAGCCCTTCCACCTCCAGCGTGGCCACGGGTCTCTCTTTTAAGGGATGAACAATCCTCCTTTTGAAAGTGAACCCAGGTCTGGTTCAAGGACCAAGCACCATCAGAAAGAGGGCGATCTGGGCCCTGGGAGCTGCCCATCATCCTCAAAGAGCAGCATCTGGAGCGCATCCACCACCGCAGCCACCAGCACACAAGTCACCTGGTGAAAGACAGTCTGCATTTACTCTTGACTCACAAGGATCACAGAATCACACAATCATGGAGTTGGAAGGGGCCCATAAGGCCATCTAGTCCCACCCCCCTGCTCAAGGCAGGAATCCCAATCAAAGCAGATCTGACAGACGGTTGTCCCATTTTCTCTTGAAGGCCTCCAGCCCTGGAATGCTCACTCCCCCCCCCCCCCGCTTGAAGTCATGGGTTCCACTGCTGTACTGTTCTAACCGTTAAGAAGTTTTTCCTGATATTTATGCAGAAAGAAAAGAGAAATACAGGTGCCATACTGTGCCAACTTGAGTCTACTTTTTGTCCCACTTTTTGGTGACATGGAAGTGGGCCCTCTCCTCCCCTTCCAGGCTTCGAGGAGCTTCATGGTGCAGTGGTTAAACTGCAGGACTGCAGTGAAGACTCTGCTCACAAACTGAGTTTGATCCCAACAGGCTCAGGTAGCCGGCTCAAGGTTGACACAACCTTCCATCCTTCCAAGGTCAGTAAATTGAGTGCTCAGCTTATTACTGGGGGGGGGGGGGGGATGTGTAGCTGATTCCTGCCATGGCACAGGAGAGCCCTTGCACCCTCGTTGGCTAGTCTGGAGAGTTTTCACCACCCTACCATTGCTGCCGGGAGGAAGGCCAAGAAGCACCTCCGTTAACAGGGCCTCCCCCTCTCCCCTGTCGCCTGCCTTTCCCAGCAGATCTGCACCCACCCGAGCCACACACACACAACCTGTTTTGTCATCCTGCTCCATAATCCTCCTCGGCAATGAGCTTGGTGCTGTCAGGACCCATTAAGGAGGCCATCCCTGGCTTGCTCTCTGTGTGATCGTTCAATGGATTTTCCCCGGGAATGGGTGACGAGGGATGCCCAACCGCTTTACTCGTAGTCTCCACCAAGCAAAAGAAATTGGTTTTGAAAAGAGCTCTAATGCCTCCCTCCCAGAGTGCACCATATTTTCCCATCAAAAAGAAGCGGCTCATTTCCTCTGCAGAAGGCTGGAGAAGGGAACCTGTTTCATGTCATCCCGTACAGCCTTGCCCTGTCAAAAGCATTCTGTCAGGTTACTCTGCGATGGCAGGACAAAAACACAGCCATCTCAGATCACAAGGTAAGAGACACCTACATGCATGCATGTACACGCACGCACGCGCACACAAAAGAAGAGCCACCTGGGCAATGCCTTGGTCTCAGGGCTGGACCTTTGCAGAGTGCAAGCAGGAAGGAGATGGTGGGACACCCATGCAGACGTCCTAGGCTGGAAAGGCGAATGCCTCTGAGCCAGGGGACCTCCATCCAGAGCTCAACCCTGGTCTCTCCAGAAGGCAGGACTTTCTCTCAAGGAGACCCCTCTCTGCTAGCAGGCCACCCAACGGCTTCTAGCCAGGCTCAAGAACTGATAACGTTCTCTCCTTCTCTGACTCCATCACTCAGGCATGTTCCTCTGGGGCTCAGCCTCCTGGCCCTTCAAGTTCCAAAGGTGTGCAGACCCCTGTAGTTTCTCTTTAATCCCCAGGGCTCAAGCCTCCGTCCAGCAGGTCCTGATGCCTTTGCCTTCTAGAACGTCACGAGAGCCACCGGAGTCCAAAGCCCCAGGTCCCAGCCTGCGTAGCCCGGCCCTTTTCCTCGGCCTGGGGCCACCCAAGGCACTCTTGACTCCCTGGCCCTGGTGAGGCTGAATGTGGGCAGCTTGCTTAGGACCCGGTCCCTGAATGACCCAGGCGGCATGAGACGCACGTCATCGACAGCTGGGGTGGGGAACAGGCGGCCCTGCCACCGTCCGCGGCTGAACGTTGCAACTCCGTCATCCCTCACCCATGGCTATGCCTGTTAGGCCGGATGGGACTTGTAGTCCTTTGGCCTCAGGCTGCCCAGTTCTGTGGGTCTCTTCCCTAGCAAGGAGAGCCTCCCGAGCCAAGAGCGGGAGCCACTCGGGGCATTTTGCAGGCAGTCTCCTGGCTTTTCTCCACCCCTGTGGCCAGGAGAACAGAAGGCATGCTTTCTCTGATGAAAACACCCGGCACAAGAAAAAAAGGGGGGGCAACTGAGCAGCCCGTCACCCCTGGGGCAGAGGAAGCCCGGCCAGCTTTTCAAGCATTTGCTGACCTTCCTTTGGAAGTGACTCCCAGAGGGTCAAAGTGGCACTTCTGCAAACAGAACAGGGGTATTTGCCCAAAGGCTCAGCCAAGGCAAGTGGCCGGCGACCAAAGGTCATTCTGCCAAGGGAACGGCCATGATTTGGCCCCAGCAGAACTCCATCAACCTGAAACGCCTCCGCTTGGGAAGCCCAGATTTGACCCAGCCGTAGCATGACAGAGGAGAAATCGTAGCCCTTGAGATCTTGCAGATCAGGGAGCCATCATCCTTCTCTCATGGCTGCAGCTTTCCCGTCTTGCCCTCATTTTCTGTTAGCCCAAATCTCGTGGGTTTTCCATGCCCCAGCAGGAGAAGACGGGCAGCCCCTTCCTGCTCAAGGAATAACTAACACTCATACAGCTGGAAGGGATTCCATCTCTTAAAGGTGCACCATCTTTCCATTAAAAAAAAAAAAAAGCCACAGTGGGCATCAGCTAAGCAACTCTACTGTCCAAAGGGAGAAGGCAGGGCAGACCTCACCCGTTTGCATGGCCACCATCCTCTCTGTCAACTGCTGGATAGCTCAATGTTTTAGGCACCTGGCTGTGGAGCCAGAGGTTGGGAGTTTGATTCCCCCACTGGGCCTCCTTAACAGGGGCTGGAATCGATGATCCAGAAGGTTCCCTTCCGGCTAAGATTATTATTATTCTCTCAAGACCAAGCTGTGATCTGTGAGCAAACCCCACTGATCAGAGAAACTGTCAGTTTTTGCCTTCAGACCCAAGACTTGCAAGCAAAACCTTATGAATGATCAACCACGGAATCACCCAGAGATCATCTAGTCCAACCCACGGCCACAGCTAAAGCACTGCTGGCAGAAAACAACCTGTAGCAAAATATGTAGAGCAGGAAGGTTTTTCCTCAAAGGACTCCTCTTCTCTGCTTCCCTCGAGGGATTGTCAAAAGGACTTGTCCCAATTCAGTAAATCATTTGTAACTTGCCTTTCTAATTAATTAGTAAATCTAAAACCTCTCTTCATTCTCCCTGAAATTGCACATATGTCAACTAAGAGTTAAAAATGATCAAAACCCTGAAAACAAAGCAAAAACATATTTAAAAGACAATTAAAGAAACCAGAGTGGGGGATAGGGGAGAAAAACAAACCAAAAAAAGGCATTATGTGTATTGATGTGGGTTCCAGACCTTGGAGAAGGTGGGACATGTTTTAAATAAATGAATAACCTGCAAGAAAAGCAGAATATCTTCAGCAAAGATGGAATTCTTGCCATGACTCAGAAACCTTCTCCTTATTGCCACCTGCCAAATAATTTCAAAGCTAAGGGCAGCTGGAGAAGAGGTTTCTCTGGTGGACAAGAAGGGAAATCCAGTGCATAGGGCTCAAAAACAGTTAGAAAGCCAAATAAATGTCAACCAAATGAAGCCGGAATTCTCTCTAGAAGTTTAAATAAAAAAAAACTGAGGCTGTCTTCCTTTGGGCACCTTGTGGAAGGACAAGACTGGAAAAGACAATCAGGCTGGGAAAGGTGGAAGGCAGCAGGAAAAGAGGAAGATGAAAAACGAGATGGATGGACTCCCTAAAGGAAGCCACAAGTTTGAGTCTGCAAGAGCTGAGCAGGGCTGTTGAGGAGAGGAGATGTTGGAGAGGGCTCATCCATAGGGCTGCCAGAAGTCAGGAAGGACTTGAAGGCGCATAATCCCAGCACCACAGATACTTTCAAGTACAATGGCCCCATTTATCCTTTTTAAAAAATAAAAAAAAATTACTTTTATAACTGAGGGTTTGGGATTGCTACCCTGAAAAGGAATGAGCAGCCCGCTCTGTTCTTTCGAAACTTTTAATTTCCATCTTGCCGACGGTTCATTAGCTTTTCAGGGGACCATCTGAATCCACTGGGATGGAAAAAGAGCACCCGGTTCTTTTCCGTTCCCATATTTTAAAACGTTTATTATAATGGAGAGGCCTCCATCGCCTCCCGTTCAGCTGACGCTTCGGGTGTTAAGGAATCCTAAATCTTTTTCGTCTCTCTCCTCGTTTCATCTGCGGTTTTTAGGAGGAGAGGGGGTTGGGGAGAAGTGTTAAGATTCAGCAGCAAGCTTTTAAAAAGAGAGAGAAAGAAAGAGAGGGGGGGGACAAAGCACTCTTGAGCCACAAGAGGGTGAAGGGATCACATGAACCAACGTTTAGAAACAAATACTTAAGAGAAATGCAATTGTTCTTTTCACAGCCTAGCTCCCACGTAAGCATCGACTTACTTATTTTCTTTCTTTCCCTTTTTCCAAAATGCCACATGCAGCTTCAGGGAGTAATACGAGAAATACCAAGGAACTCAAGATGGGGTGCATTTATTAGACTCATGTAATGTACAGGGGTGTGGGATGGAGGGGCTTAACCGCCCGCCTCCAGTTCCTCCGATCAAACCCCATTTCGCCCTCACACCTCTGGATCCCTAAACCCTCCCTCTGAATAAAAAAGCCCTGGATGAGATCCAGAAGGTAAGCCCCCCCTCCCTTCTTTCACAAAGGCCTCGCCAGCGGCAAGCCGAGGATGGGTTGCTCGCATCTTCTTCCTAAAAGACCTTGCATGTGTTGGCTCGTCCTTGCACTGTGGGCGGGTTTTGCTTCTCGAAGGGAAGAAGGGGCCAGTTTTCCACAGAGACCTTGACTAGAGAGAGAAAGAGGCAACAGCTCTCGTTTCCTCCCAAGGAGGGCTCTTGCGCGGCTTGGAAATACCTCACCCAGGCGGCCGAAACTGACGAGGCTGAAGAAGGCAGAGAGTCTTCTTTGCAAGGAGAAGCCCACCGGCAGGCTGGGCTCCCCGAAGCGCTTGCCTTCCTCTCCTGCAGCTCTGCACATGGATGGGCTGTCTCCCCATGGGTGTAACCTTCTCTCCCCAACCTCACCTTTTCTGCCCGTCTTAAAATCAAGAGAAATCTGTCCCGCTCTCTCATTCATAAAGAGCCCAATTTTCCTTCCTGCATTAACCGGCGCTTTTTTTCTTTTTTTAAGGACTGCCCTTTGTATGTTGCATTGAGCTCCCTGTTAAAAAATGCCCTCTGTCTTGGACTCTCTCCTCCGTTCCCCACAATAAACCCAACCTTTCACCGGGAGTCGAAGCATTAGCCTCTCAAGGCAAGGTTGGATAATAAATAGGCTGTAGGGAGAGAACTGGCCGATTCCTAGCCAAGGTGGCCTTTGACGGGGCAGGAGGCGTCCAGAAACCACCCCAAATTTGGCAGCCTCTGCTCGGTCCGTGAGCCACCCCTGCCAGGAAGGGAACCGAAGCAAGCCAGCCCCTCTCCCCTGTGGTGTGCCTCCCACCCCCTTGCTCTCTTTTCCTCTCACTTGGGGGGAACGAGAAAGCCATGAGGACCATCTGCAGAGGGTGTGAGTGATAGAAGAGTCCCAGCGGTCTAATCCTGCTTTAACTGCTATGGTGCCACCCGAAGGGACTCTGGGGTGCATAGTTTGGGGAAGAGCTGGGGATGCCCTTCCCTTGGGTCCATGGCAGAGGCGGGGGCTTCGGGTCCCAGAACTCCACAGCCTCACAGTTGCACCAAAGGAAAAAGCAAAGCACAGCCTCACAGTTGCACCAAAGGAGAAAGCAAAGCACAGCCTCACAGTTGCACCAAAGGAAAAAGCAAAGCACAGCCTCGCAGTTGCACCAAAGGAGAAAGCAAAGCAAAGCAAAGCACAGCCTTGCAGTTGCACCAAAGGAGAAAGCAAAGCAAAGCACAGCCTCGCAGTTGCACCAAAGGAAAAAGCAAAGCAAAGCACAGCCTCACAGTTGCACCAAAGGAAAAAGCAAAGCAAAGCACAGCCTCATAGTTGCACCAAAGCAAAAAACAAAGCAAAGCACAGCCTCACAGTTGCACCAAAGCAAAAAGCAAAGCACAGCCTCACAGTTGCACCAAAGGAGAAAGCAAAGCAAAGCACAGCCTCACAGTTGCACCAAAGGAAAAAGCAAAGCACAGCCTCGCAGTTGCACTGAAGGAAAAAGCAAAGCACAGCCTCACAGTTGCACCAAAGGAAAAAGCAAAGCACAGCCTCGCAGTTGCACCAAAGGAAAAAGCAAAGCACAGCCTCACAATTGCATCGCCCCTGGCCTTATCTATTTGCCCCCTTAAAGCTCATCTCTGTCCTTGGATGGGTAACATTTAGTGGGGTGGAGAAGCCTGTTTTAGCCTGTGCTACCCCCAGGGCTTAGGAAAGCAGCTTTTCTATTTTGGAGGACAGCACCCAGAAGGCCAGAGTTATCTAGAGAGGATCCTGAGCACTAGTCCAGAAAGCAACTTTCTCAGGTCGGCCCTTAGGAAAGGGCCAAACCCAGCACACCTTCACAAGAGGCCATCTTGCTTGCTGCCTCTTCCAGGAATTGTGAGCTCTGAACGTTTAAATAAAGGAATTATCTCCAACGGGAGCATCCACCCATCCACCCCCTAGCATCATCCGCGTCCCCATACCAGCCCAGCCCGCAGCACCCTGAAAATGCCATCTGTGGGCTCCCAAATCTTGGCCAGTGTGCACACGCGTCCATGCACACACACACACACTGGCTGTCTTGCCACTCACCCCTGCTTCCCCATCCCAAAACCAGGCTCTCCCCCCTGTGCTTGGCACAGATAGTCCATGACATTCAGGTCCCACCTTGGTAACATTTGCCGGAAAGCTGGAAAGTTAATTAAAATGTGGAAATGTCACAGGAGGTCTCTGGGTGTTCATTCACAAACCCCCGTTGGCAAATCCTAAACCCATCAAACAACAGCTCTGGAGAATTAATCGGCCGAATGACTGACCACCGTTGCAGCAGGAGGGGGGGGGGAAATGACCTGCTATCCTTCTTGGGGGGTGGAGATCGCTTCTAAACTTTTGTGTGAAATTTGGAGAGGAAACTTCCAAAGGGATGAAATCTGCCCCCCATCCCACCCCGATTCTCTGACACAGGGAGAGGGAATCCAGCGGGCCCTCAACACTGCAAAAGTGTCGAGGTTCTTACAGGTTGTGGAGAGGGACCCTCAGAATGTGGCAGACGCCCCTCCATGGGGCACCCTGTGAAGATTTCCTACACATCCACCAAAAAGCAACAAGCTAACAGATGCAGAAAAGGAGAAAAAAATATTTTTAATACATGAAATAAAATAAAGCAAGCATTTGTAAGTCCACGAGACTTGGTGGGATTCAGCACGTGCATTTTAAGGCTCCAATGGATTATGGCTGTCACCTGAGATGGTTATTTCGGCTGCTGGGTTAGCTGCACTGAGGTTGTTCAGACCGATTTCAATGATTAACTGGCATCAAAAGTCTCCTGGCGCCTTAAAGACTAACAAGCGCTAGTCTCGACAGAAGCTCTCGCGGACAGCAGCTCACGCTTTTGGGTGAAATGCCTGAAGAAGTGACCTGCAGGCCACAAAAGCTTGTATCGTAGAAAACGTGGCAGCCTTTCAGATGCCACCAGACTCCTCGTTGATTTCCCTGCCACAGACCCACATGGGGAACCAACCCCCTGATCCGTTTCATATGGTGTTTTAAGGGCTTTTTCAAAATAACGTTGGACGTTTCATGAACGCGTTGCCCTCAGGCTTCCATGGAAACATCCTGCATGATGATTATTCTTTCCCCAGAAGGTCGGACAAATAAATATGTTCTGGGGGCTCAACTCAGCCTTAGGCTTCGCTAGGCCTTCCTGTCCTTCATGCATCCGTCCTCCATCTCGCCCCTCTGTCTTTCTGGCAATGGAGGGCAATTTCCAAGTCTCATGCTTGACTCCAGAGTTTTCTTAGCAGGTGTGGTGGTGGGAGGAAGGAACCAGGCGCACGCTATCTTCTGGTTCCACCCACTCTCTCTATTACTGGATTGCTGGATGATTGCCTTTCTGTCCAAGCATCTCTCTCTACCGATCCATGTTTTAAAATGTTCTTTTATTACCCGATGGGCAATCTCCCTGGAGCTGCTTGCAAACAAAACCAAAACAAAAAAAGCCGACAAACTTTACCTTGGGGGGGGGGGGGAATAGACCGAATGGTCTCAAGCTGTTGAAAGGTGAGGATGGCAAGAGAGTAGCTGCCTTAGAGGGGTAGGCTCTTGGTTCCTCTTGCCCCGGATGGCCAGTTGTGACGGTGAGCCAAGATCCTACATGGTTTCAAGAGGGATTGGCTCCTAGCCTGCCCTCCCCTGGTGCTCTCCCATCCGAGGATGAATGATACCCAACCTTAGCTTGCAAAATCAAACACAACTGGATACCATTGGGGGAAGTGGCAACTTACGAAAACCAGAGCTTAGAATTGAGAAACTGTGAGTAACCTCATTACCTGGCACTGGTTACTTTGGCAAGTGTCTTGTTCATTATTTACACACGAGGAAGGGGTTGCAGAAGCCTCATGAAGTGCTGGTCATGCACGTGGTCTGGTACAACCAGCAGCTCATCAGATCACTGTGACAGCTTTCACAACCAGTGCCCTGCACATAACTAAATATTGAAACAGGATAATGGCCTTTGACGACTAATGAAGTACAACAAAGTTGCATTTCAAACATAACATAAGGAACAGGTTACTTCATTGGCATAAGGAACAACAGCTTCTAGCTACTTTCAAAAGTTAGTTTTGAAGGACCTTTATAGGGTGTTTTGATAAAAATTAACTGCAGTTTTAACAGAAATTAACCAATAAAGTAAAGAGTAGTGCAACAGTACACCAATAAGCTACATCTCCAATGGTGTAATGACAAGTAATGGCAATGAGTTACTTTACAACACTGTAATGACTAAGAGGGTGATTATTTCTGAAAAGGAACCCTTGAAGTTCTTAGAATTCCTTGCATTGGGAAAAGGGTTTGATGGCTCCTTCCGACTCCACAATGTTCTGATTCCGTGGCTAAAATTTACAGAGTAGAAACAAAGACAGACATAAACACATATCAAGGTTGGATACCGGCGGAGAGTGGGAGCCCACAATCTAGTGGATAAAGGGCAGTGGAGTCTGGTAGAAGCTCCAGATTCCAGCTCTAGGGTTTGGGCAAAACTTTAACGCAGCTAGATCGTTCAGCACCCTGGAGAGTTCCTTTCAAGTGAGACTGGAAACAGATGGGCTGCATTGGCTCCCCCCGTGAAACCAGACAAGGAGGATGCCAGGCAGATCTCTCCTGGGAGGGCCTTCCCCAGGCAGATGTCTGGGAGGGGAACTGGTGACCTGGTCTCAAATACCTAAGAGGAGCTGCTGTCAGAGCGACCCACCAGACCTGCCTCTCTCCAGTGGGAGGTCACCTTGTGCCAATGGACTCATGAACCATCCTGGCCAATGGACAGCTGACCCAGTCCCTCTGGGCAACCTTCTTCACTGCACCCCTCCGGTCGGGAAGAGCACTGGATGCCCTCCTCGGCAGTGGTCCCACCATGCCTCCCCGGCCGCCTGCCCAGCTGTTCCAGCTCCTTCCATGTCCAGATGGGTGTATTTTTTCTGGATCAGGACACGTTAAAGGGGAGGAAGGGGAAAGGGAGGGGCAGAGGGAGTGACAGCCAGACTCTCGGTGTGGTTGTTAGACTTTCAAGGTATATTTTTTAATTAGAAGAAAAAGACCAAAGCTGCGATGCACCATCATAAAGCAGATAATTTTACAGCTGGATGGTCTCCCTCTGATGTACTTAAAAACCATTTTCAAGCGACATAAAGTTAACATACCGGTACATCTGCCTACCCACTAGATTCTACATGGAATTTTAAATTTAATTATATTAAAGCATTGTTACAGAATGCCTAGCAAGAATGCTAACCAACTGGAACCAGGAGAAAACCATTTTCCTCCCTTTCCCCCCCTTTTTTTTGGGGTGGGTGGGTGGGGGCTCCCAATCTTTCTTTTGAAATCTCTGTCTCACAGGCCTGGAAAAAAAATCATTTCGACACGTGGATTTATGCTACCGTTCTATATATATTTATCGATTACCAAGCCATCTAGCTTGGGCCTGAAAATGTTTATCCACTTGTCTGTTATTTGCTAGCAGAAGCCCTGGTCGCTCCCGTGTCTTATCGCTGCCCACAGTTCAAAAGCCTCTGCTCAGAGACCGTTACAGAAAAACAAGGCCAAACACAACACAACACAACACAACAAAGCCATTAATATAATCTCATTAGCCACACAAGGGACGAAGGATGAGATCGAGACACAGAGTGTTGCATTGTTATTTATAACTTGCCCTATTTGGGGGGCCGGGGGGGGGGAGGCTGAAGATGAGTAAAATGCCGAAACATTGCGAGATTAAAGAAAGAGCCACCAAAAAAATAATATTGCTGATAGGAACTCAAGGGATAGGCGCCCAGTCGCAGCACCACCCAGCCGTTGTTATTTGCAGTGAAAAGCAAACTGCTTCCAGTTTTCTCCATCTCTATCCCAAGTAAATCCGTGCCCTTATCTTGTCCCGGATAAAACAGGGCTGGTGTGATTTTCCTAACAGAGCTCTGCCTTGAAATTTAGCACTTCTCTGGGGTGGGTATGGAGCCTTGAGCCTTCTGGAGAGAAAGTGAAATACATTCATAGGTCCTCCTCTTACTCAAGGCCAGGCGCACAAACACAAAGGCAGCATCTGATGCGCGGTCGGCCCTTTCGCACCTGGCAGCTGCCGAGCGTCCCTCTGAACAGCTGATGACATATCATCAGACAATTCGGTCTTCCTAATATGTTTTTAACCCAACGAGCAAACACCCTCCTGGCTTTTAAATCAATGGCCGGCAGTCGACTGGAGATCTCAAGCCGATACAGCCGGCGATCGAGAGTGGTCTCCATCTGTGAGATATTGGAAGGAAGACAAGAGGCAGACAATAGCCTCTATCTATAGTTGGCAACGTCCTACAATATATCTACGGCCGGACTGGATTGCTTCAAGGCTTCCACTGAGCACCTAGTGTTGTGTCCTCTTTGTACTGGCACAATGGAGCAGTTACTCCATTGTAACTGAGGGGGGGGTTACTGTTATTCATCAATGCATTCTGTTTACAGCTTGGCAATTTACGGTGGGGCAGAACTGACACACTCTTGCAAAGCAAAAAGGGCTCCCGTCTGCCCACCCACCCACCACTCCCAGCATTCCTGTAAGCACCATGGACAGCGCGTGCCATGTCTTGACTACAGATGCAGGAAGGCCCTCCTTTCCATCATCCCGGACACCTTATCCCGTTCTTCGTTCCCTTCGGCTTGCAAGACTTCGTTGTCTATTTTCATTTCTCATGTGGACGCTTGAACACCATCGCGTCTCAACGCGTGCATTAAAAAGAAAGAGTACGTTCTCCACTGACTGAAAGGTGGCTTTTTGTATTTTCCATCTGGATGGATTCTAGCCACTTACACCATGCTTTTTGAAAAGGTGTTTTAGACTATATTTATGTTTTATGAAACACGCTCATGGAAAATGCAAATGAGCCCTTCTTTGAGGCAAGGTGGGCTCCTGTCTCACAACAAACCTTACAGGGTGATGAGCGGATCCTTTCCGTGGACGCTCCACCTTCAGTTCCAAGGTCATGGTGCAGAGAAGACAAGCCAAGGGCATACCGGGGCCCTGGGGAGAACCCCCATGCAGGGCCTTTTTGGTGGCTGCTCACAGGCTGTGAAATTGGCTCCCAAGGGGCAGGGCTAGTCTCCCCCCTGTGGCCCTTCCACTCATCCCCGAAGACCACTTCAGTTTGGGCCACTGAATAGCCCTCTGCTTTCAGGATTTTTAATGAGAGATCCTCTACTTTTAGATTTTTTGGGAGGGGTTTTCATGACATACTTTTATATTGCTCTAGAATGCTTCCATTCAGTGTCTGTTTTCACGCAATAGTTTATTTAACTGTTTAAGAGAGAGAGAGAGAGAGAGAGGCTGGTGTAGGAAAGGGGAAAAGGTCCTGTCAGGTGCACAGTAATGCATGGAAGAGGGGCGAAGACCAGATGCTTCTCGTAAGTAGCAGGAATCCAACTCTTTTGACTGAGTCTCCGTGCCATCGCTGTCCAAAGGGGAAAAGCCCCAAGCGCCCAACTGTGCTGAGGAAACCATCTTGGGCTTGTTAGAGGCAGCAGACGAAAGACGGAATCGTGTTTACGTGTGCGTGCATGGAGGCGATACCTCCTGCCGCCCTCTACATTGCATTTTAGAGCATAATTTGGGGTTGGAGAACCCGGTCTGGTCGCAGTGAAGCAGGCCTGCTTCTAAGGGAGAGAGGGAGGCTCGGCCCTGCCTTCTGAACCACCTTCACACCTGACGGTTCCTCGGGGCCCGAAGGAGGCATTTACCCCCCAATTAGGCCAGCATGATCAGCGACACCAACACGAGGTCTCCAGATGGGCCCAACCTCAGCCTCTCAACTCTTGCTCTAATAAGAACGCTGAAGGTCTTGGGCTCCCAATAATGAGCAGGCACAGAAATCATTATTAGCAGTGGGTTTTTGTTTGTGTGTGTGTTTTTTTTTTAATCATCAGTATTAATTGCTCTCCAGTTCATCCAACCTCAGCAAGGAGAGGACCAAACGCCAGGCTGGGGGAAACAGAACAGGTCGCAGATCATGGTGTACAAAGCGGGGCTGAACCAGACAAGCTCCTTGCTCGGTGGAGCAGAGACCCTTGCTCAGGCGCTGGCTAATTAGCTTGAGAGGGTGATGCACCAGGCGCTCAGCTTCGGTCCCCCAATGGCTCAAACAGAAATAAGACACAAGCACACACCCCTCACTGCTTTGTGAGCCTGGCAGACACTTGGAACATGAAGTTGGGGAAGACAGGCAGAAAGAAAATCAAGGAGCTCAAAAGCTTGTATGTTGAACGGGGACGCCGGCTCAAGTTCCTGCTCAGCCACCGGGACCTTGGGCTGGCCCTTCTCTTTCAGTCCAATCTCCCTCATCAATGTATTGTGAGCAGACAAGAGGGACATCTCTTTCGCTGGAAGAAAGATTGAGGGGGAAATCAAAGCCTTCCTTCCATGCATACCTATGACCTGTCCATCACAAGAGGCAGCATTTTGCTAGTCAATAATAAAGCCCATAACTCTGGTTGGACAGACAGGGCATGTTGTTGTTTTAATTATCTGGAGGTTGGTTTTTTTTAAACATCTCAGAATGAATCCACTCATGACTCTTTAGCATGTTAGGAAGGAAGCAGAATACCTTGGATCACAAGACACTGTGAAGGCAATTTATGTGAAACTCATTTTCCAAGGAGCAACACCAAGTTCACTGCTATACAGTCATTACATAAATAACCTCAGCGAAACAGCTTCCAGTGTATATAAAATCCAGATGTTCAGGGAGTTAGAAGGGAGGTGACGTGACTCAGAAGAGCTAGGGATGGGCCAAAATAGAGGTCTGCAGAAACCCCCAACCCACTCTGTATCACAATAAAGAGCATGGAGGTTTGGGGCCCATCAAACCCCTCTACTCTTAGAAGGCTTTCCAACATGTTCCAATCCCACAACCATGGGATTATCTGTTCATTTTTAAAACTCCATTTTAAATAATGTTTCCTGCACATTGGAGGGAGTGGCATGCCTGTGGCTATGACCTGCGGGGAACATGCTGTGCCCTGACTGTGTGACCGATCCACTCAAAGCCCACATAAGAACATCCCTCCACAATCACATACGCGCACCATCCTAAGTGTGGAATAATATATCAGTGAAGATTAATAAACTAAGTGAAGGGAAAGAAAAAAAGAAAAAGAATATTTCAGAACTCAAAAAGGGATCTAAAGCAGTGAGTGACACATGTCTTCCTCTTCACCCTACAGATTGGTCTGCACGTAGGGGTATATACTGCACAGGGACCTTGGTCTGAGCCCTCCTTCAGTGGTCAAAGTGCACATAGGAGATGGCCAGGGGGAGCTGGTCCAGCTGTGTCTCCCTTTCTCCCTTGGCACCGATAACACAGTCTACTGAAATATTTTCAGTTTTCCCTTTCCTCAGTTCAAATCACCGGTCATCTTTTAAACCCCATGAAAGCCAAATGGAGTATTATGGTGACCCTCTGCCCCAGGGATGAACAGAGGCTCCTATCTCCACTCCGTATGTGGCCCAGAATTCCACAGGTCTACCTGATCCAGACTCATTTTGCACATTTCCCCCTAAGACAGTGGACGTGCCTATTCCAAAGACGTGATGACGGTGCAGCTGAAGGGAAGCAAGCGTGGTCCCTCCAAGGTACCTGGATGGGAGACAAGATGGAATCCCCAGGCAGAGGGTCCTTTAAGCCCTTCAAAGGACTGGTAGAGTCAGAGGAAACGCCAAGGGTCCTCTAGCTGCACAGCCTTCAGGGACCGTGCAGTGAACAGGCACGGATGGAGTAGAGCTGTTCTCCAGAGATGGACAAGTGCCTGTTGAAGACGAAGGCATAAATAGCATGGGAGTTGAGCGTCTTAGAGGGTCTCTGGGGCTGGGTTGTTCTGAAAGGGAAACTCCGCTCAGCAATTCCAGTCAGGGGAGAGGGAGCTAAGACAACCTCTTGACCACCCAAGAGAGCATGAGAAGGAAACCAGAGGTAGATGAAGCCAAGAAACCATCCATGAGAGCAGCTGGCTTGGCGGTCTGGGAAGAGACAGCAGGCCAGCCAGGGCTGATATCTCATCACTCATTGCCCATTAGGTGGACCAATTCAACCCTTCGTTGAGGCTTATGTTACTGACTGTGTTCACAATGGTCTGGAACAAATATGTGGCAGGCCCGATGAAAGCAAAGTATTTTAAAAACAGGAGAACTAGGCCGATGAATTTTTAAAGGGCTGAATCCAAAGGTAAATGTCAGTCCTGATCAGATCTTGAGGAAGGCCCCTTCCAAGCTGACAAAGCATCTGGAAAGTGTTCTCTCGCCAGCGGGAGCCAGAGGTCTTCCAAGGTTTCAGCACAGACATGCACATGTAAGTGTGGGAGAAGACCAACACAAAACACAAAGCCAGTCCAGACAAACAAACATAAGCAGGGATCACTGTGTGGGCCTGAGAGAAATTCCAAAGTCCATATTATTTTATTGAGGAGATATATGTAAGTTGTACATTATTGTACTGTTCAATTCTTTAGCATAGCATGGCATAAAGGAGTTCGGAGGGGCCTATAACGCCATCGAGTCCAACCCCCTGCTCAAATCAAAGCAGATCAGACAAAGACAGCTGTTTAATTTTCTCTTGAAGGCCTCCGGCGTTGGAGCATTCACCGCCTCTTGAGTCATGGGTTCCATTGTCATACTGCTCTAACAGTTGAGAAGTTTTTCCTGACATTCAGCCTAAATCTGGCTTCCTGTGGCTTGAGCCCATGAGTATATGTTCTACACTCTGGGATGATTGAGAACAGATCCTGTCCCTCCTCTGTAGGACTACCTTTCACTTCCTATGTGTGTCCCTTTTTTAAAAAAGATTCAGGTCCTCTCTCAGCTTTTTCTAAAGCCACATTGGTCTGTTGTTGTTGCTGTTTCTGTTTCCACCTTTTTCTTCTTCTTCTTGGAATTGTTTGTACTTGTGCCTTTAGAATTTCCTTTCTAAGAAACTCCCGCCCATCTTGGACTCCTTTTCTTGCTAGGATTTCCTGCCATGGGACCTTACCTATCATTGTTCCAAATATATTAAAATTGGCTTTCCTACATTCCAGGGTGCGTATGTGGCTACACTCTGCTTTTGTCTCCTTTGAAATCAAGCAGAAAATGGTTACTTTCCCCCAGAGTTCCTTCTGCTGCCGCTTCTTTCACCAAGTCATCTCCGTTGGTTAGAATCAAGTCCACGAGAGCTATTCCTCCACTTCGTTGTACGAGAAAATAATCAGAAACACAAGTCAAACATTTCCTCGAAGGGGCATCTTTGACAAAATTTGTCTCCCAACTAATATCAGGACAATTGAAATCTCCCATTGCTACTACATCATCTTTGAAATTCTTGCAATTTGTTTTTCAAACGTCTCATCCACATCTTCTTCTTGATTGGGCGGTCGGTGTGTTGTAGGCATCCTTCAGTCTCGAGAGACTATGGTAACGTGCTCTGTATGGAGGTCTTGGAACAGCGTCTAGTGTGGCTGAGAAGGCCAATTCGAGAGCGACCATCCCTTCCAGACTGAAGACAAATACAATCTGTCCCCTGTCCAGCTCCCTGATTTTGCTGGTTTCGGGACCGCCCCCGACCACCCCCCAAAGAGGCAGTCCTGGTCGGTCGGTAGTAGACTACAAATACCACGTTCCTTTTGTGGGTTTTTTGTCCAACTTATATTAATCCAGATGATCTCAACGGGACATCCAAGCTCATCCTCCTGTGCAGGAATATGCACAGTATATTTTTGACATATACCTCACTTTCTATTCTTTCGGTTCTTTTTGAAGAATTTATATCCTCCGATTGCTGGCTGGAGAACTCAGTGACTTAGGTATCTGGCTGAGGCAGCCAGAGGTTGAGAGTTCAATTCCTCACTGTGCCTCCTATGAAGAAAATTAGCCTGTGTGGCCTTGGGCAAGCTACACAGTAGGCCCAGGGCACCTGCAGAAAAAGGGAATGAGAAACCATTTCTGAGTACTCTCTACCTAGAAAACCCTGGAAAGGGTCAGCATAAGTCAGAATTGACTTGACAACACATTATTTATTTGATTGCTGTATTCCAATCTTGGGAGTCATCCCGCCAATGGTTGTTGTAGGTTTTTTGGTCTGTTTGGCCATGTTCTGGAGGTTTTTCTTCCTAATGTTTCGCCAGTCTCTGTGGCCGGTGTCTTCAGAGGACAGGAGTTAGAACTCTGTCTGTGTTCTGGTGTAGTGTGTGGGATAGTTGAGTATTTGTAGCTGTGGGATCAGCTTTTTGTCCTTTTCAGGAGATTGGGTGATTATGGTGATCAGGGTGTTTTTTGTTATGGGCGTTTTTGTTTTTTGTTTTTGTTCTAACTCCTGTCCTCTGAAGATGCCGGCCACAGAGACTGGCGAAACGTTAGGAACAAAAACCTCCAGAACACAGCCAAACAGCCTGAAAAACCTACAACAACCATTGGATCCCGGCCATGAAAGCCTTCGAGAATTCATCCCACCAAGTTTGAATTATCTCTATCAAGTCATATTTACCCTCCTGAACTAAGATTTCCAGTTCTTCTTGTTTGTTTCCCATACTCCTGGCATTCGTATATGGACATCAGAGATGATGTGATTTGTGGTCTGCTTTCTTTTCTATATTTTTATGAAGATTATTCTTGGATCCCATTAGAGCTGCTTGGTTTGTTCCTCTTTTTGTACATAAGCCTTCACCCATCTTTATCACTGAACTTCTGTTTCCCTTCCCCTTCCAGTTCAGTTTAAAGCCCTCCTGATGAAGTTCTTCATGCTGTGGCCAAACACATTCTTCCCAGTTCTTGTGAGATGCAACTCATCACGTGCCAGCAGTCTATCTTCCAGGAAGGTTAGCTCCTGGTCCCAAAACCCAAATCCTTCACATCAGCACCACCTTTGTAGCCAGTCATTCACCTAGAGTTTTTTCCTCTCCCTTTCTTTTCCTCTTATGAGTACTGATAGGATGGACGAGAAGACTCTCTGGGCTCCGAAGTCCTTGAGTTTCCTTCCCAGAGCTTCCAAGTCTTATGTGATTTCTTTGTAGTTCCTCTTGGCTGTGTCATTTGTTCCCACATCGATGAGAAGAAAGGGATATGCATCTGCGGGTTTTATGAGTGATGGCAATCCTTCCATCACATCCCTTATCTGACCTCCAGGGAGACAACATACCTGGCGGCTCCATGGATTTTCCCCGGCATATTTCAGTTTCACTCCCACACAGTAGGGAGTCTCCAGCTACAGCTACTTTGACTTAGGGAGACCCTAGCAGGGCTTCCAAAGTATATGTGACATTTAAAGAGTGGCTTTACCACTTCCACCCCTAATTGTGGGATTTTGAAGCTAGTTTTAGTCTCATCCTGTATCCACTACACTACAATGGCCCTCTGATACCTTGAAGAGGCCAATCAGAAAGGGATTTTTTAAAAGTGTGAAAAAACACAAGCAGACAAATAAGTCATCATCACCCATCATCCATCATCAAACCTCAGAATCTTTCAACTGTGGAGGCGAAAGGGACCCTGAGGTCTTCTCGTCCAGCCAGCAGCCATGCAGGAAATCCACAGGTCAAGCCTCCCTGACAGGCAGCCATCCAATCTCAGTTTAAATGAAAGAAAGCCTGCCATCTTCTCATGGGGTCCCTTCCATTGCTAAACAGCTCTTGCCATAGGGGAAGCTTTTCCTAATGTTTCCTTGAAATCTTCTTCCTCATAACTGCTGGATAGCTCAGGGGTTGAGTTCTCTGGCAGCAGAGCCAGAGGTTGGGAGTTCGATTCCCCCACTGGGTCTCCTTGACAAGGAGTTGGACTTGATGATCCAAAGAGTCTCTTCCAGCTCTGCCGTTCAAAGGTGGTGGTGGTGGTGGTGGTAACAACACAGATCTGTGGCTTTGGGCCTATCTTTCATGGGACAGAGCACTTTTAACTATTTGTTAAACCTCTTGTACGACTCTCATATGACTTCACAGCCTTCTTTTGACCAAGCACACCCAACTCCCTTGGTCATTCCTCATCAGGCTTGGTTCTCCAGACCTTTTAGCCTTTGGGTCACCCTCTTCTGGACATGGTCCACCTTCTCTTCCTTAAACAGTGGTGCCCAGAACTGAACCCCAGGTGAGATCAGACCAAAGTATCCCAAGAGGTGGCTGCTTCCGGCGAGAGGTGGTGAGCGCTTCAATGCTGGAGGCATTCAAGAGAAATTTAGACAACCGCCTGGCAGATCTGCTTTGATTTGGATTCCTGCCTTGAATAGGAGGTTGGATTCAATGGCCTTAGAGGCCCCTTCCAACTTCATGATTCTAGGATTCTGTGACGCAGCGCTCCCCCAAGCAGGGGGAAAGGTCCCAGGGGAAGGAGCACCAAAAAAAAAAAAAAGAGAACAAAAGAGAGCCCTCCAATGTGTAGCTCAAAAGAAAAGGACAAGAAATTTCTGCCAGATGAAAAAGCGGGTGGGCGTCCATCCCGGCTCCCTTCACACGCCCCCCTGCTTTGCACGTTGGTTTGAGGCAATTTAAAGGTTTCCAAATGTCTGGATTCCGAACAGATTTGGCAATCTGTCCGTCCCTCCCTCCTCTTGACCTCCAGCCCTCCGCAGCGCCACGGTCTTTTTTTATCCCTTGCGCTTTAAGAAATGCTTAACCCAACAGGCGGTATTAAAAACACGAGGGGAAAATATATTCCATTTAAATGCAAAGTGGATGCGATAAGTGAAGAGGCCGAGATGAAGGGATGCACGGACGATTTCTCTCCAGGTAAGCTCAGTCGGCGAGGCGAGGGACTCATTTGGCTCCCGCCACCCCCACCTTCCCATCAGCCACTTGCAAGTTGTTTGCTTATGGGCCTGGAAATTACGTTGCCGGCTTCTCTCCTTCCTGCTTAAATTGGCTTTGGAGCTCCAGCCGGGCTGAGCCGGGGAACAGGTTTCCGAACACTAGACAAGAGTTTAAAATAAAGAGAAAGAAATGAAGAGAGAAGGAACCCCAGCCGGTGGTGCTACTTTTCTCCGCACCACAAGTGACCCAGAAGTGGCAGAGGGAATTGGTGGCCAAGGAGGAAAAGGGCCTGATTCAACCTCCTCTCAACAGGAGGAGCCCAGAGTGCAAATAAGAACACCCCTCGCATCACCTGCCCTGGCAAGGTCCCCAGGGAGGGGGCAAAAACAAAGAGGGAGAAGCATCTCGAGGAGGGCAGAAAGAGGGCAGAAGAACCCATCAAGGGAGGGTCAAGGAGGAAAGGCCTCAGTCGGCAGCAACGCATGAGGTTGGGCCAGAAAACCTTTGAAGGGATTTGGATGGAAGGCAAAGCCCAGAGGGATGGATTCAGGCACCGGGGGGGTAAAGAACGTTCATTCACTTCTCTCCCCCCCCCCCCACTGCTTTCCACTGTCTCAGCTCTGTAAGACACCTGAATGTAAGACCCCATGTGATGTGTTTAGCTAGCCATCTTTTCCATAATGTGTGCCAAAAATGTTCAGAAGGAAGGAAGGAGCTGATGATGGGTGGGTGGGTGGGTGGGTGGAAGGAAGGAAGGAAGGAGCTGATGATGGGTGGGTGGGTGGGTGGGTGGAAGGAAGGAAGGAAGGAAGGAAGGAAGGAAGGAAGGAAGGAAGGAAGGAAGGAAGGAAGGAAGGAAGGAAGGAAGGAAGGAAGGAAGGGCAAAGGGGTGGTGAAGTAACACCTTTTGTCATCTGGCAGGTTCTCCAAAGCAATTCTGAAGTTTCCCGCTGGATCACAAGGCCCTTGTAATTAGAGAGAGAGAGAGAGAGAGAGAGAGAGAGAGAGAGAGACAGAGAGAGATGGGTCTGGAGGAGGAAGATGAAAGCCAGTTCTGGGGCAGACCGCCTCCTTCCTCCAAAATCAGATGCGACAGGGCATCTCTCCTGGTCACCTTGCATTTGTAAGTAACACGATGGAGCTTGTAACATTTATCAGGCACCTTAATCGGGGGGCTGGGGGGGGTGTCAGGGCGAGTCTCTTTCAGAGATGTTAATGTTTCTGCAGATAACATCAAAAAGACTCTAGAATCAATGAAGCCTCCCCTGGTCATGAAACACATGCCATCCAATTAAACACCCTGTTTTGCCTGACTTACAAGTGTCAAAACTGGTAGTGGATCAAATGTTACATCCGTAGCCGGCTAAGTCACTTGGAACGCCTTTCACCAGCTTGACGGAAAATACATTACGGGTCAAGCAAGGGAGCAGTGAGCGTATTCACACATGCAGGAAAATCAGAGTGTGTGAAAAGGGCTCGGTTCTCACAGAGGGTGGAAATGTTGTGAAAGGCTTACAAAGTTGGGATTAAACAGGCCACTCTGAAGGGCGAGGGGGCACCAAGTCAAGGCTTCGTCTGTTGGTCCCTCTGCCCCTCGTTTCTGCCTTCCTCATCCCCCAGTGATGCTGCAGCTCTGCCCTTTTAACAATTTCCTACAGACCTTGCCATTCATGGCACAGGGTCTCCTTCTGTTCCTAAACCTCTGTCCTTGGACACATCAACTCACCCAAGCCCCTGAAAGCAAGGGGGATACAACCCATGAAGGCTTGTGACAAAGAGAACCTGCGGGTCTTTAAGGCGCCACGTAACTCTCTGTCCGCTTGGGTTTAATCAATTAACATGGCTACCCTCTTGGAAATGTCCACCCTGTACAGTGGAGCCCGACCCCTCCTTGCACATTAAAAGACCACCGAGCAACTCTGCACACACTTTGGGGCTCAACGGATTTTGGAAGCTAAGCAGGGTCAGGGCGGGTGAGTCGTTGGATGGGAGACCTCCAAAGTTGTCAGGGATCTCCAGGATGGACCAGAAAACAGCGCCTGCCTGGAACCCCCGGAGATGCTTTGCTCTCAGTCCAGGTGGACGCCCTCGGCTAGAGGGACCCCAAAGGTCTGACTCAGTGGAAGCAACCTTCCTACATCCTTACTATTAATCCAGCTTGACGGGAAGTTTCTCACCCGGGTCTGGGGCAGGGGAAGAGCTTTGCCAGTGTGGCTGCTTGAAAACACGTCCGGGGCAATGCCAAGGAACAGGTCTGGTGCCTCCACTTGGTCCCTGAAGGGAGCTTCATCATGGATCAGGCCAGTGAAGAACCCTCTTGATGAGTTAAGCTGTATCCCTGGAACTCAGTCTCAGCACCGTCTTATTTGCAAGAGACTTCGAAGAGACAAGCTACCATTATTAGAGGATGGGTTGGAGGTGGGGATAATGGCCACTGCCTCAAGGTCCCTTGAAGGCCAGCAATTCCACTGCAGCGTTCGTTTTTTGCAGGGCATGATCCGTTACATCTGCTGCTATCAACAAGCAGAGGTGGCCACGGGGAAAGTTCTTCACCCAGACTGTGATTCCCAGGATCCTGCAGCGATTCCCCAGGAAGGATTCTAGGAAGCATTAGCCTTTTAAAAAAGCAGCTTTTCTCGCCTCTGGTTGGAAGACTAGATGGACATGTAGAGGGGAAGCAACATGGATCTAAAGAGGAAAAAAGGTGAGCCATGGACCCAGGTGACTGGACTTATAATTGCAGCCAAGGTGGGCACAGAGGTTGGGCACCCATCAGCAATGGCGCAGCCTTCCTCGTTTTTGCACTGCCCTCACCGGGCAGGAAGCCTTAGCCTCACCTTAATGGGCAGGACCCAACCTCCTTGAAAGTTCCCCTTCCAAAGAGCCAAAGCTGAGGCCCCTCTGAAGGTCTTCTCCTGGCAGAAGGACAGAAAATGGACCAGGTCCAACTTCTAGCCATTTGGCTGCTGGAGCCCAGCCCTCTGTGCAAAGCAAATGAGCGTGGCCACTCACGCCCCATACAGGAGGACACGAGTCACCACAGAAGGGAGACACACAAGGAGACTATATAGGCTAGCTTACACCTCTGGATGCAAAATTAGAAAGGAGTTTTGCCATTTAATCAGAGGGGTGATAGTTCTCCTTCGAGTGGGAAGGCAGAGAAGACCTGGTGCCTTGGCCCAGGTTTGGCACACCCACGGTTGACATGGTTGCAGCATGATACAACACCACAAAGGGAAACACACAGATGCTCTCACACACCGGGCTGCCCTCTCACCCCATGTCGACTGCCAGCCCTCCCTCCCATGGCAGAAGGGCTGCCCACGTCCTGAGTAAACCAAGGGCTCATTATACCCTAACCCTTCCTAAGCTGAAGACCATCGCCAACCAGTGCTATGCAGGGATTAGCCTGAAGTCCTTCTCTGGCCAGGCCACCGCGGGTCCTAAGGAGAGAGTGCCATGCAGAAACAGAGTGTCTGTTTCTTTCCATGCCCATGGCTCCCCACTAAGCTGCTGACCTGACACTCATGCGATAGCACCTGAATGTGTTGTATATGGCAGATTTCTCACCCAGGGCAGATGGGCAACTCTGGAGCTCTTGGCCTCCCTCCATCTCTGGGCCCTTGACTTTTTAATTAGACTCAAGATGGACTCGGTTATGAAAGGAGGCCACCCTCCAAAGAACGACTGGCCCCAGTGGCCCTTCAAAAAGAGGACTGCCCTCCTTTAAAGAGGGCCGCTTGATGGCCAGTCCTTTCCAGTTACAAGCCAACTGGCCTGCTTGCCTCCCTCTCGCCCTTCCCCTTCCGACCCCCACTCCTATCACACACATTTTGGCAAAGAGCATCTCCTGGTTCACGAGTCTTCTTTCATTTCAGGCATGCCACCACAGCTCCTCGAGGGCAACCGTTGCTTCAATCCCTTGCTGATCTTGTCGAGAACACACACACCCTTCCTTCCGTTAGGGTTGCTGCCATTGCAAATTAAAAAAAACAAAAAAACGCCCCACATGAGCGCATGCACAGACACTGCAAAGAGGCTCGCTGCGGTCTGCAGAACACCAAGAGTCTCTCTGCGCAGCCGCATGGGATACAAGGTCCCTTGCGGAAAACACACCACTACCAGCGCAGACACAACTTGCTTCTAACGACAACCGACAGCAACTTAGAAGTTCACCCTAACCAAAACTCAAGACGCGGCCTGCACAAAAGTGCCACTTCGGACACTTTTCGCACACCACGCGTCCTGTTTAATAACGCTTTTCTCCTTTGGCCGATCAGAAGAGGCGAGGAGGCGACGGAGAACCGTGGCTCTGATCTCGAGCGCCCCGGTTTTCTGGGCCAGGCTTCCCGGAGAAAGAAACGGTGCAAATAAATGGGCCCCATGTGAGGGGTGCCATTTGTTTGTGCAAAAAAAAAAAAAAAAAAAAAAAAGAACTCCAGAGTCTGCCGAGCTTTGCTGACGGGAGAGAAGGGAAACCAAATGAACTCCCCACCTCCGGTTCTCTGCACAAAACAGAATTGGATAAATGGAAGGACATCATTAAAGGTTAATTATGAGCAACTTAAAGGTTATTTTTGCATATCTCACCTCCTGGACAAAAGCTGGCTCTTCATTAACATGCCAGAATATAAATTAAGCTGTGAGGCATTTAAAATGCCACAAAGTCTTTAATTTTATTACCCGCTTAAATATCATGAATAAATATGAGTTTGCTGCATCCCCTCCAAAATGCTTCGGAATTCGCACCACAAAGCCCCCCCCCCCCCCGGCCCGCAAAGTCACCAGGAAGGAACCTTGCGCTGAATCCCAGCCGAGGCCGACTCTTTCCTTCCTCCAAATGCCGGGGCGACAGGAGGAGGCAAAACCTGGACTCTGGCTCCCTCGAAATGGGGCTTTTGGGAAGCGGGGGGCAGGATTTGCTCCTGCTGTTCCCCTGGGCCTCTGGACTGTGAAGGCAAGAGGAGAAGAGGATGACAGAGGATGAGATGGCTGGACAGTGTCATCGAAGCTACCAACATGAATTTGACCCAACTCCGGGAGGCAGTGGAAGACAGGAGGGCCTGGCGTGCTCTGGTCCATGGGGGTCGCGAAGAGTCGGACACGACTAAACGACTAAACAAAATTGTTTGGCCACATGGCCCCAGACCTCTTGGCGCAGAACTCCCCAGAATGGGCTCCGGAGTAGGAAGGCTGAGATCAGCTAAGGACCTTTCCCGTTGCTGCTGATCTCTTCCTGACCCACCCCCAGTTCTGCTTCATTCGGTGCCTTCTTGACTCTTAGTTGTCTGTGCTTTGCTCTGAGGATGGGGGCAGATGGCAAAGGGAAGCAAAGAACATCAATGAATATTAACAGTGGAGCCAGGTGTGTGTACCACAGACACCTGAGATAGCCAGGCACCTTGCACCCTCTAGACGTGGCATTTGGTGATATGGAAATTGCTGTTTCTTTAAAGCCAGTCAGTTGTGCTCCCCATTAGGCAAAGATTGGCACTAGAGATGGGCACGAACCGGTTCGTCCCAGTTCGTCAAGGTGGCAGCTCAGGTGCTGCCGTTCCCCTCCTCCACCTCCTCTGGCTCAGTCAGCCATTCATCAGGCCCAGCCTCCGTGATCTTCAGCTGATCTTCCAGTGCCCGGCAAGAGCTTAGGTTTCTCTGCCCCGCCCTCTTGGCTGATCTCCCAATCAGAGAAAAGGGTGGGGCAGAGAAGCCTGTGCTCTTGCTCCTGATTGGGAGATTAGTCGAGGAGGTGGGAAAAGCAAGCAAGCTGGGCCTGGTGAGTGGCTGGATTGGCTGAGGAGGTGGGGAGGGGAGCAGCAGCACCTGTGCTGGTGCCTTCACGAACTGGGATGAACTGGTTCATGCCCATCTCTAATTGCCACCCATGGATCCTTTCCTCCATTAAAACTACCAGCACATTTTCCTGCTCTAGAGGCCACTGTAATTAACTTTAGGGTTCTTTCCTCCTGGACTATCTCAGAACAGGCTCCCTGAAGCATTAAACAGACATTTTCCTTTTTTCTGTCTAAATGCAAGTATCAAGAATAGTGACTTTAAGTTAGCATTCATAAACACAACACCAGCTCAAGGTGATGAAGATGGGGATGCTGCCCCTTACCGCTGATTCCAGATGTGGCTATCCCACATGGGGCAGTTGTTGTACAACACCATCCTGTCCAGTCCGCTTTAGGATCTGGGAATCCTAATCCAACTCTGAAAAGGGAGGGAGGGAGAGGAAACAGGGGAGCCATGAAAAGGGAGGTGAGGGGGCTGTTCTCTTACTCCTCCTTCCTGTTGGTTCCCCAAAAAACAGGCAACGTTCTGCAGTCAGCCTGTTTTCCTGGACATTTCCCTTCCTCCACGAAGACGGCTTAGATGCATCTCTTTTTACTTATTTATTAGGAAAGCCCAATATATTCAGGCTTCTCCTGTTCTGCGGGGCTCCCACGTTCAACCCAAGCTGTCTTGCACAGCACTTTGGGCAGGACTGAAAAACCAACATCTGTACCAATTAAGTCCCCATATTAGGTTACAAGGCTTCCCTCTCCTACGCCTAAGTTAGCAGATTGTGTCTATCACTACCGTGGCTCTTCCTCTCCATTACCAGTCAAGTATTAAATAAAACAAGCTGTACAGGGGGAGCCCGCTCTCACCTGCCGTCTAGCTGAATAATTCATGGGAAACAGATCTAAAATGAAATAGTCAACCACAGTGAACCAATCCTGAGTGCAACAGCACTTCTGATATTACAACACTTTCAGAACATGGCTGTAAAGTTGCTGTTCAACTTTACTGAAGGTTTGTGAACAGAAAGGGAAGGATTCTTAGCTTTAAGGGCTATCTTCTTATCTCTAGATGTTTTATCCTCTGTTGAAAACAAAGGGCGAGGGGCAAAGTAATTTTTACAGCCAGCCCATCATTAAAAGCTGGAAATCTGCTCAAGTTCTGTAGAAACGATGCTGGCAGACATTTGTGGATGTCAGTCCTACTTGGCAACAAAGCCCCGGTTTACCTTCCGACGGCCAATCACAAAACAAAGCAGGCTAATCTCTAAACTATAGGAGATGCAGAAAGCTCCTGCTGTGGCCATCAGACCTCATTCAGCACTGGAGGGGAAAATCCTTCTCGCCGTAGCTTACTTGTAATGTGTAGTTTGACCCTGTACCGCAAAGAATCAGGAAGAGAGAGCTTGGTCATTCTGCTAGAAGACATTTTTATCCTTGGTCTAGGTTGATACCAAGAGAACAGGACGAGAGATGGACACAAATTAAAAAATGAACCACCAGATTCATTCAAAACTTGCTAATTCATCAATTCATATTCATACGAATCACAAATCAATGAATCACGAATCAATGAATTTTTTGCCCTTTTGGATTTGTTGATTAATTTGGCTATAAAACAGCCCCCAAGGCACCTAGACTCACCAAACTGGCAAGGAAGCTTCCCATGACTCCCCTCTACGAAATTTACATGTTTGGTAAATATTGGGTTTCAGGTGTCCGAATTATACACCCACAAAGCAGGCCCTCCAGGAAAGTTTCCCCCAGGCACCTGGAGTCACCAAAATTGCAAGGAAGCTTCCCGTGACTCTCTTATACAATCCCTCCAAGTTTGTTAAAGATTGGGCTTCCCCAAACCAGCTGATAAAGGGCATTTTCCTGAGGGGGGGTGACCCACTTTGTGAATGTATAACCTGGATGTCTGAAACCCACACACTCATAAATATTGTTAACATGGAAGAAAATTCAAAGCAGGATTTGGCTATTCCATTAAAAAGCTGAGACCCACAGCTTATTTAGGGGGGGGGGCACAGAGGGGCCGAATCATCTTCCAAGCAGCTTCTGTATTGGGTAGACATAAGAAGGCCTGGAAAACCAACTGGAAAAAATTGGGGGGGGGGGGGAATTGTGACTTTTCTTTTCTTTTCCCAAAGCCGTTCTATATGGCTTCAACATTTCCAGAAATTTTACATCTCTAGTACTAGGCCTTCCTCATTTTGACAGCTATCTGCCACCCCTCAGGCTTAGGTGGAGAGAGAGAAACTGCCGTTCAAGAAACAGAGATCTTTGACGCACCAAATGAGCTCAGCAGTTTTCTTGGCTTCCGACCAGCTCGAACGCTCATATTTGCTTTGCGCCCTGACTAAAGCAGAAGCCAACACCCGGCTTACACCCAGAGATCTTTACATGCCGAGGTCCTCCCAATTATTACCAAACCAAAGTCCCTCCCCCCCCCCCATCCTTCTTTCCAAAGAATCTCTGTGATGCAGTGAATTGTGATCAAAGTACGATGACCTTAACACTGTAAATTAATTAATTCAACTGCACCATTGTTTTTGGACTTCATTGAAAACCAACTTTGGTTAATCTCTCTTTAATGACACAGGAAATGGAAATTCCCTTAATAAAGTAAAGTTATTAATATTTATTGCCCCCCATTTTTACATGAAAATTGAATAATTCATCAATTAACTTTACTATTAAATATATGATGCAAAATTAACACACTGCAAAGAGGCTGGGACACCTGCAGAGCCACAGCATCAGAAGGCGCCGCACGATGGAACAAGGAAACGTTGTCGGGGGTTTCCGGAGGGGTGGATACTCCGTTCTGGGAGTGCGGTGTTTACACAGATCTCAAGGCAGAGCAGAGATCAGAAAAGCTGCTTTTCTGGACTATGGACACCCAAATTCCCCATGACCAAATAACTTGGAGGAAGATGTTAAGGATGGATGTGAAAGCAGAGATGCAAACCTCCATGTATCTCATAAAATCATAGAATCATAGAATAAGGAAGCTGGAAGGGGTCTATAAGGCCACTGAGTCCAACCCCCTCCTCAAGGCAGGAATCCAAATCAAAAGTTATCTGCCAAGTGGTTATCTAAATTTCTCTAGAATTCCTTCAGTGCTGGAGTGCCCACCACCTCCCAAGGTCGTTGTCATACTGCTCTAACAGTTAGGAAGTTTTTCCTGATATTCAACCAATGTTTTCAGCCCAGGGCTCAGATCTATCTGGAACATTTTGAATTTTGTCTCTGCCTTCCAGAGTATTAGCTGTTCCATCCAATTCTGTGTTATCTGCAAATTCGATTAGCATCCCCTGATCCAGATCATTAAGAAAAATGCCGAAAAGCCCTGGGCTCTCGCAAGTGGGAAAGAAACAGTTCAAAAGTTGAGCCTCCTTCCTCTCTGTTGACTCCCACCCATCAGGAATAAGGGGATTGGGAAGGCTTGCCTGTGAGAGGCATCCAACTCGGGGCTGAGCATCTCCCAGACCCCCCAGCTTTGGCACAAGGGTCTCCTGGGTGAAATTCGTTGGCAGCATCAGGCTTGGTGTCAGGAACTGGATCTCAGCCCCAAGAGCCCCATGGCTCACACTTCTGGAGCTTCCCACCCAGACGGATCTTCCTCCTCCTTCTCCACCTGCTGCTCCGTATTGCTCAAGGCTCAGCGCACGAGAGCTTCCTTTGCGTTTGGCAGTGCCAAGGCTCAGTCCCAGGCAAGACGTCCATCAAGAGCCAAGAGGAAAGCTGCCTCCTGTTGGGACAGGCACTGGACCATCTGCTGTGCACAGGGGCTGATCCAAGGCCTGACCCAGCAGAAGACCCCCTTCCCTGTTCCTACGGTGGAATATTTGGAGGCTCCAGGCTGGCTTGAATGGGACTGTTTCCTTGCTAGCCTCATTTCCAGCTGATGCTCTGGCATCCAAGGCCGTCTTCCTGCACCTGGTGCTCTCCAGACATGCTGGGCTTCAACTTCCAACAGATCCAGCACAACCAACATCCGAGACTGCTGGGAGCTCCAGCACAAAATAAACCCAGGTTGGGAAAGGCTGGTTTAAGGTGGAGTGGTAATGGCCTGTGCTCTGAGCAGGGGCTGGAAGGGAGTTCAACCAGCAGTTATAGAAGCAACCACTTCCCCTGTGACGTGCTGCAGTCCCACAGGTATCTCTCTGCTTTAAGGCCCATATAACCCTAGGCCGTCATGTAAGAATCCCAATTGTTGAGAGGTGTATTTCCCGACCCCCTTCCTGTGTCCAGTCCTGCGCATGCCTCTGTCAAAAGCTGCCTCCATCTCACAGCCCTATATGTTCATCTCAGCTTCATTGTCATGACTTCTTCATCACTACAACCCAAACTCAGGGGAGGGGAAGGACCCACTTCCCAGGGAAGGGGTGGACCCATGCTTTTTAGCTTTGGCCAGACCTCTCCCAAGAGTCCTGCGTCCAGTTCTGGGCACCACAACTGAAGGAGGAGGTTGAGAACTTGGGAACATGCCCAAGGGGTGGGTCAGCAAGATGGCAGAGGGTCCAAGCCCTGATAGAGGCAATTCGGGGCACGGGGCACCGTCTAGCATGGAGGAGAGATGATTCAGAGGTGATAAGGCAGCCATATTCAGATAACTGAAGGGAAGACGGAGTAAAATTTGTTTTCTGGGGCTCCAAAGGGTAGAACTTCAAAAGGGTAGATTTAATTTACAGGAAAGAAAAGTCCAGCTAAACGTGAGAAGCAACTTCCTGATAGTAAGAGCTGAACAGTGGTGGATCAGATGAGCTATTCTTCATTGGCGGTTTGCAGACGGGAAGGCTTGCGCTGCAGGAAGGCGGCCCAGGCAACACTCGAGATCCTGCCCCATGCCACAGTTTTATAATTCAATGGAGCCAGGGGTCTTACGTTTTCCAGTCTGAAAGGCAGGGAAAGGATCCAGAGCAATGCTAGGAAACTTCATGAATGTTCCTAACACAGCCACTTGTGAGATCACGATGGGGCTGTGTACCACTTGCATTGCCCTTTTTGCGGGGAAGCACACCATGACTTAGCAGTTGTTGAGGAGGAGAACAAACGGCTGGATCTGGAAAGCTTTGGTTTTCTTAGGAAATGGACCTTACCAAAATGTCATGATTTTGTAGCTTAAAATTTTTCAAGAGGCAAGAGGTAGACTAGGCTTCCCACAGTCCTTGTCTACCGGAAGGAGAAAGTGACTCCTGTTTTCCTAAAAGCTGGCAGAGGGAAATTAAAATGCTAAAAATAAAACCAGGAGGTAGCCAAAGTAAAACTAAATTACCACAAATAGATACTGACATCGCATGTAAATTGCTATTGATTTGCCGGAGTAAAGTGCCACAGAACTTTCAGGGCTTCAGAAATATTAATCATTGCCAAGTCCTCCTGCCTCGAGAACAACGTGCTGGTTGCCAGCTCTTCCAGGGGAAGTTTTTATAGAGTGGGATGGAGGGGGGGGGGAGAGGGGAGATGGAATGGTGCTCAGTGACATCTCCCAAATGCAGCCCCCAAATGGAAATCCAAGCCCTCCAGTCGCTGCAGGGGGGTTGCCCTGAAAAAGTGAACCACAGAATCCTAGAACAAGGGAGTTGGAAGGGGCCTATAAGGTCACTGAGTCCAACCCCCTGCTCATGAATCCAGATCAAAGGAGACCTGACAGAGGGCTGTCCCATTTCCTCTTGAAGGCCTCCAGCGCAGGAGCGCTCACCACCTCCCAAGGTCATGGGTTCCGTTGTCGTACTGCTCTAACTGTTAAGTTCAGAGAGGAGACTCACAAACTTGCGTGCCGGGGTGAGTTTCTCATGGAGTGACTGAAACCATCTAGATCAGTGGTTCTTAACCTTGGGTAACCCAGGTGTTCTTGGACTGCAATTCCCAGAAGCCTTCACCACCAGCTATGCTGGTTGGGGCTTCTGGGATTTGCAGTCCACGAACACCTGGGTTACCCAAGGTTAAGAACCACTGATCTAGATCATCAGGTGGTGGCATCCAAGAATATACAGTACACTCCTCCTTCCCCCACATACAGTACATTGAGGCTACCTCGGCACAACTAACCACCTCAACAAGGAATTGTAAATCCTATCTGATTCAGAGAGTTCTTCCTACATGCCTTCAAGCTGCCCAAGAGCAAAGTGGACCTAAGGACCCTGAGAGTCACGTGGCTAACACCACGGGGGAATGTTTCCCCTCTGCTGATAACATCAACCACACCTTCCCATGTAACCTCCTTCAGCACCACCTTCCTGGACAGCTCCCACACCCGCCTGGCAAGGCTGGGCTTTGTGACCAGTCTGTGTCGGTTCTCTTCTTGCTCCCTTTGGCCTAACTCTGACTCAGGAGAGCTTCTCGAAAGCACCTCCATCCAGGTTTCAAAGCCAGCGGCCTGCCTCGGGTACCAGACCAGCTGAATGCGCTGCCTGTGAAAAGAATGTCTGTATGGAATCAATACTTTGAATACTCTTGATTGCTGCTAATCTTGCTGCTGTCTCTTTGGTAGTTCATTACGACTGTAATTGCCACCCTCTTTCCTCCACTTCACTCGCTCCCCATCTCTTCACAGCGTCTTCCTCAGTATCTATAAACCTGTAGCTAACTATTCCGTTCCATGCGTCTGACGAAATAAATCTGCTCGCCTTCTTGGCCCTGACAACGGCTTTGTACTTCGGTTTTTTACTGGTTTTTAACTTTTGCTTTTTTGCTTTGGTTCTGATTTCACCTGCCGAAAGAGACTTGCCTCTTGCAAGACAGGAACGCCCGTTGCCTTCTCTTTTCTCCACTCTGGAAGTCTGTGCATTTGGATAAATTCTGACTAACAACAAAGCAAAACTCTCACCCTCTCTGCCTCCCAATCCGCATTGCTCCAAGCTCTGCCAGCTGTTGTGAGGGGAGAGAGAGAGAGAGATGGGGCACAGGAAAGTGTCCTCAGAGGGAGCTCACGAAGCAACCCTCTCCATTCATGGAATCCGACATCCCCTATTCATCATCTTTGCATGCTTTTCTTCTTTTGACTGGGAGAGGCAGCAGGAGCCAGCAAGCTGCCTTCTCCTGAGTCAGACCCCATGCCCCATCTTGTCCTGTATTGTCAGCTCAGACTGGCAGCCATGGGTGCTTGCCAATGTCCCAGGCCACGTCTCTTTCCCTAGACCTACCTGGAGATCCCTTTTGATCTCCCATCTAGGCACAAACCAGATTCAAACCTACTAACTTTCCAAAATCACGCAGGGTAGGTGTGCTTTCAGGGTAGCGACGCAGTACCATGAGGCCTGCCGCTGTGTTTTGTTCCACCTTGGTCTCCTTGAGTGCAAGGGGCCGTGCGCTGTGACCTCAGGTGAGGCACCACTTCCCAGCCTGCACTCCATGCCTCCAACACTGATCACCCCTTGCAAGACTAGGGTAAAAGAGAGAGACCCTCCGTTTCGTTCTTGCTGCTGTCTCGCCCCATTAGACTGGGGTCAAGCAGCTAACGTTCTCATGAGCACCTCTGCTTGGAGACAGCAGTCACCAAAGGTGGAATACCAAGAAGGTTAGTCTACTTTGGAGAGCCAATGTATCCCGGTGCAGAAAATTCTGACAGGTGAAGGAAGCATGAGGCCTCGCCTTCAAGAAACTAGAAGGAATTGTCTGAAACTTGTGCAGGAGGCAGAATGAGCGGGGAGATCCTTCCCTGCCCTCCAGATTCCGCAGCTAGGCTAGTGGGACTGTGCAGGATCTCTTCATAAGAACATAGGCTCAACAGCTTAGCGATCCAAGGGGCATTTCCTCCTTTGTAGGATTCAGGTTGCCTTGTCCTGTCCTTCTTCCACCTCCTGTCATTGCAGAAGGGGTTCTACAGCTTCCCAAACCCAACAAATAGGGTGAGAAATTATAGAGGATTTCTTGCGCCACCCAGTGGGACCAGAGACCGGGAAATGCATCCCCCACCCCCGATTTTTCTAAAACTGAAAACATTTCGATCCTTGCTTTCCCCTGAGAAAAGCATGGCATGGAAGTGAGACAATGAGAAAAGCAGCACAATCCTGAGGTTCATCTTGACTTTATAAACCTGTTTCGCATCCTGTAGCGTACATCTACCCACCCACCCCGCCCAATAAACAGACAAACCAATTTTTGTCCTCTTCAAAAACACCTCATTAGTTTCATTCAGGAACTGCAAAGTAATTCAAGTATTTCAGTATTTCTGTGCCATTACTGTACTTGACGGCGATTCCTTGCATTTATTTTCACAAATTCACACGGCACGCTAATGACGACCAGCTCTGTCGAAGATTTTGCTGGCCGATTAAAAAAAAAAAAACACCAAACAGAAGCAAGCAAACAAATGTGATTACAAGAAAAACATCAAGGAGTGCGCATCACAAAGTGTACTTTGTTAATTTATCTTGATGTGGCATTTAGTTTTTAATTAGTTTTAATAATGCTCAAGTTAATATATTAGCATATTTTATAACAACAAGCTCTGGAAAAAAGGAAAGGGAACCACACAGCTCTGGCAAGCGTGGAACCGTCGTCCATCTGCATTTCAGCAGAAAATGCTCTGCAAGTCGGAGCGTTTTTATTATCCCGAGCAGAAGTCGAGATGGTTTTAAGAGGCAGAGTCCTGGAGGGAGCATGTGGGCCTTTGGGTGGCTGGCTGGGTGTGTCCATGTACGGCCTTGGTTTCCAGGATGAGAGCTCTCCATTTGACAGCCTCTACCATCCTTGCATGACACGGATCGATCCCTCTTCCCGGTTATCGCTTCACAAGCATCCTCCCTCTGTTTGGTGATAAGCTGATGCGATCAGAAGCAAAAATGGAAATGGAAAAGCTGCCATCTCACAGCTGCTGCTGTGGATCAGTTCAGTATGGCTGTGTTTGGCTTGGGACCGGCAGTCGGAGGTCTGCGTGATCGTCACAGATCAGGACTCCAGCCTTCCTGGCTTCTGCAGCAGCTCCTCCTGGCCGCATCCACCTCACCTTTTCGGTCAATCTTGTGCTTTCTTTGCCTACGTTTTGGAGGCTCTTCCTAGACTAAAGGGTTGTCCAGGTCACGGACGGTGGGGGCAAAGTTACTCTTTCAGGAGCCCCGTTTCCTGTAATATTCTGAGAGCCGTTGTACCAAGACAACCGGGGTGAAAAAACCCTCCCACTGTTTCAAACAAAAATACAGCACAAAAATGGATCATCGCCACAATTGGAAAGCATTCCAGCTGTCAGGTAGTCCAACCCCGTGGAACTAGCTGAGCAAAGATCCACACCTAAATCTCCCTGGCAGATGGCCATCTCAATCTGGGTTGGAAAACCTCCAAGGAAAGGAGCGGGGTGGACTCTCCACTCTCTGAAGGAGCCCTGAAGCAGCTCTTACCCTCAGGAACACCTTACAAATGTTCCGTCGAACCCCTGTTTTTCGTAATGTTGATTCTCTTGGTTACGGCCCTGCTCTCTCCAGCAGAAGAAAACCCTCTTGCTCTGTCTTCCGGGAAACGGCCCTTCAGAGATCTAAAAGTGGCTCTCCAGAGGAGCTGGGGAAACCCTAGGGTGAGGGTGTTCTTCTGACGTAGCCTGGGTCGCAACCACAAACCCTCTCCTGGCTTCTAACCCAGCGAAGGATGCACGACAGCCAGGATGGGAGCAGAGGTGGATCCTGCACCCAAGAGGCATAAATGCAGCTCAGGAGACCTTCACCTCTCAGGAGGCACACAGTAAGAAAAGAGTCTTAGACCAAAAATTCACCTACTTGGATTCTCAGCACTTAAGGATATCCACGACCACGGAAGGTGGTAGGAAATATCCTCCATTTGAGGCACGCAAAGGCTTGGCAGCTGTCCTGACAGGGTGTTTGGGGGTTAGAGCAAGGGGCTGGTGGGCCTGATTCTGCCCCAGAGCCACTTCTCATTCCTGTCCTCAACCTGGGACAAAGGAAGGAAGGACAAGAAGCCGTCAAGAGTGTTAGGCTGAGACATGGGGGATCCGTCTTCCAGCCCCAACAGAGCCATGAAACTCACCAGGTGGCCGTGGCCATGATGACCCTGCCAGTCCCTCTGCCTGGTCTACTTTACAGGGAGGAGGAAGAGGAGATGGTGGTGGAGGGCTGTGATGGAGTTGCCTTGATCCAACCAGAAGAACAGGTGGGATAGAAATGCTGTTCTCCATCTGCTCTTATCTGGGCCTCCTTCAAGGGGCCCCATCGTGGGAAGCTAAAGGGCTGGATGGAGGAGAACTGGGATGTCAAGGCACCAGGGTGGAGAACAGCCCTCCACAGGGCAGTCAAATCCCAGAAGGCTTTACGGTTCCCTCAAGGAATCCCATTTCTTCCTATCACCATTCTGGGTTGCTGGGGCTCAGTGAGTTACTTTTTAATAGCTGTCTTAAATCACCTTTGGTGTGTGTTTATAGGGTTTTTTTTAAAAAAAATTGATCTTCACCTATCTCAGAGACTTTTTAGAGATCATGTGGGCCACACATATTTGAAACCAGTCCACAAAGAGACTGGAGTGTCCCCAGTCCTTCCCAAGCGACCCAGGTTGGAGCATGGGGCAGGCCGTTCCTGAGGAACCCCTGTCTTCAGCCTCCCCTGGTAACTCTTGCCCCAAAGGAGCCCTGCAGGATACACCTTTCCTCTCACAGCGGTTTTGCAGGTGAAGAATTACTCCTTGTACAAGCGGGTTGTGACTTGTGGAGCTCAGAAAGTTAGTCCTTAAAAATATTTTTCCCATTACTCATTGTAATGTTTGGAAAGGAACTAACCGTTCTGTTTTATGATGTTGAGAAGACTCCTGATAGAATCATAGAATCATGGAGTTGGAAGGGGCCTCTAAAGCCATCAAGGCAGGAATCTAAATCAAAGCAGACCTGACAGAGGGTTGTCTAAATTTCTCTTGAGTGCCTCCAGCATTGGAGCAACCACTGCCTCCCCCTGAGGTCATGGATTCCGTTGCCATACTACTCTAACAGTTAGGAAGTTTTTTTCTGGCATTCCTCGTTGCATCACTTCCTGTTCTGTGCACTACTTAAAAAAACAAAACAAAAAAGCTTTTAAACAGCACTGAGAAGAGAATGGCAGCTAAGTGGGAAAATTCCTGCTAGGAATCTCCTATTTTTCTGATACAACTCCCTGTGATCCTAGTAGGGTTTCTGAGCTATCTTGAGATGTTCATGGACCAGTTTACGGCCATCATCTCCCCCAGGGCAGGTCCATGGTTGAGCAATTAAACCATACCCATGTCCTGCAGTAGTTGAGGTACTGGGGATCCTTTTTTCTGTTCAGCCAACGCATTGTTTTCTTAAGAAACCCAGTGGACTGCTTTCGTCGGGCATTTCATTCCTATTCGTTTTCTCCAACAAAATTAGTAGGAGGTGTGGCAGCGGAGAAAACAACCTGAAAGAACAGGAAAGCATTCCAGTCCATAGCAGGATCAATGCCATTAATTCTATAATATCAAGAGGCCTCTATGTATGAACTCAGCTCTAAACTGCAATTAGTGTGTGTGTGTGCATTAAGTATTCCAATGCAAATTCAAACAAGTAATTTAAGGTTCTCATATAGCAATTGAGCACAAAACTCTCTCCCCTCCTTTCTCTTTCACACACACACACACACAGAGAGAGATACCCTCTTTTTCTCTCCCTCCTGGGACATTACACTTTCAAGTCTAAACACAGAGGAACAGGATATTGCAATATTAATAGAAACAGTGCTATTTGTGGGATTTGCCCGGGGCAGTCTTAACAGTCCCTCAAACTTTTAGAGGGGGTTGGTGCGGGTGGGGAGAACATCCCTTTTTCAAGAATCAGAGGGTTTTCTCAATGCTTGTGGAGGGGGGGGAATTTTCCGCAGCCTTCGCCACAGACGGCCTGGGATCTCCTGAGAGGCTGGCTTAGCAAAACGCTTGAGAGGTTCGCCTCGTCTTTTAAGGACAGTGCCCGAGTTCAATCCCTGGATTGAAAGCGACGACAGCAAACAGAAAGAGCAGGAAATTAGATCCTCCTTCCCACCACCAGGCAAAGGAAGCCCCAGTTGGACCCTCGAGTGCTTGGCCTTGATCCACACGGGCCAGCGTCGTTACCAACGTCTCCGTGAGGACAGCCGGGGTGCCTGAAAATACAGAACGGAACTGAGGGCTGTCGTTGGGAACTCAGCCCACTTGGGGATTTTAGGGAGGGAGAGGCCGTTCCGGTTGATATTCACGGGTTTGGGTCTCAATAAATCCTAATCGGCAAAACTCCACAACTCTAGAGTCTATGGAAACAATGTCGGAAGAAATTCTGTCCCCCGCCGCCTCAACCCGAGGAGAGGAGGTGGTGCTCACCATCTGCCCATCGATCTAAACCTCCAAAATCCAGTGTGCTCCCTGCGGTTCCCCAAATGCCTTTTGGGAACCCAAGAGGGCAGACGGGGCAGCTTGCTGGCACTCTCCTCCTGCTTGTGTTCACAGCGGTGGCCCGGAGCTGCCCCGGTGTTTCCTCTATGTCGTTTCCAAATGCAAAACCTTCCAAGCCAGCAGCTGTCAACACCGCCTGGGCCAGCGCACTGCGCACATTACAGAGGCAGGGTGTGTGAAGAAGAGAGAAGGAGATCCTTCCCTCTTTTCCCAAATCTTCAGTCTCATGGCCATCATCTGCACCGGGTGACGTTTTGTTCCTAATGTCCCGAGAAGGGGCTACAGAGAGGAGACCTGTTTTCTCAACAGAGGAGATAACATGGCCGATCTCTCTTGTGTAAATCAATAAAGAACTAGTTGTTGCCAAAGAGGAACACGATTTTGGCGTCTTGTTGGCTTCGAGATTCATCCCAATGTCCGAAACCATTGTTCACTCTGCTCCCCAGGGCTCCCTCCACGTGTGATTTGGTGCTCAGTATGCTCGGAGATGGATGGACAGTGTCACCGAAGCGACCAACATGAATTTGACCCAACTCCGGGAGGAAGTGGAAGACAGCAGGGCCTGGCGTGCTCTGGTCCATGGGGTCACGAAGAGTCGGACACGACTTAATGACTAAACAACAACAACAAATGCTCAGAGATCCACAGGGGAGCACAAGACGGGACACTGTCTGAGTTTGCCCTTCAAGCCTTGGGCACAGAAAATGGGATGAGATGGGCTGGCGAGGGCTCTATTTGCTTGCTCTAGAAGCAACCCCAGTCGCGAAGAGCAAAGTGCCACCCAGAAGAGAGAGGAAGGAAGGGGGAATCACATCTCCCCCAATCTAAAAATACAAAGGTATGGCCTCTGTTCCTTCTTCTCCCCTCTGTCCTCTGCAAACACATATCCCAAGATGGTTCTGCTGTAAACAGTGTAAACAGTGGCTTCCCACCCAAGTAGGATCGGCGTGTCCGACAGACACGGCCAAAACTGGCCTCCGTTTTTGCAACCCTCAAGCTCTTTCTATTAAATTTAGGAACCAGATTTGCTTCTGGTCAGAAAGAGAGAGGGGAAAAAATGCACCAAACAAAATTCTCAGTTCTCAAGCCACCAGATCCATTTGTTACTGAGGAAACACTGACCCTGGGATGATGGGAAAGGTAGTCCGACCCCTCTGCAGGGCACCCGCTTGGGGAGGGATGCTTGGATCTTGCTTTGTCGCTCTGTGGGTCTCTGCCCCCCACCCACCCACCCAGCCTGGCCCCTGGGAGGGAAACCTTCCTAGCAGAGCTTCCGGCCAGACTGAGCCCAAAGCTCTGCTGAGCCCCTCAGAACAGGAGGGCACTGGCCCGATCCGGTCAAGATCCACCCTGTTGGCTCCTCTGATGCTCAGCCCAACTGAGCTGAGGCAGAAACCACAGCTGGGGCCAGATCTCAGCGTCTAAAGATGGGGTGGCTCCGGGGGGCCCCCAAGTTCCCTATCCAGAGACGGCAACATTCAAAACAAAACAAAAAAGAAAGCAAGCAGGGGAAGGAGGAGAGAGGAAAACGTGAGAAAAGGAAAAAGAGAGGGGGTGGGAGAAGAAGAAAGGGATCCTCGAAGTCCACTTCAAGTTGAGACAAGCCGATACGGAGGCTTGTTAAATGATGTAAGGCGTTTATTTAAGAGGTGAATATAAAAGGTTTGAGGGTGCTAAGTGACGCGCTGACCTATTTAAAAGGCAAGTTGCCACCCTGGAAGTGTTAGGAGCTGCAATGTACACTTTTCTTTCCTGTTTGGTTTTTTTTTTGGTTGTTGTTTTAAAAAAGAGGGGTTGTTAGAGGGCAGAGGGACCCCAAGGCAAAAAGCAAAGTGTGCTGCTTATATACTGACCCATAGTGCTTAAAGCACTCTCTGGCCAATTTACAATTTAATTATACACATTGCTCCCCCCGCCCCCACCAACAAGCTGGGTACTCAATTTACCGACCTCGGAAGGATGGAAGGCTGAGTGAACCTTGAGCCAGCTACCTAGGATTGAACCCGGGTTGTGAGCAGAGTTTTGGCTGCAGTACTGCAGTTGAACCACCATGCCACGAAGCACCCTTGAAGGGTCGCACGAGGGGTCCCCCTGGGCCACTTTTGTGCAGTCCGTGGCAAAAGGCAGAAGAGAGGTGCAGGATCCGGCAGCTTCCTACGAGTGGGAACGTTATTCTGCAGCACCCCAGCTCCGTGGAGAGTGAAAAGTGGCCATGGCTCCATCTCACCCCACAAGGTGATTGTAGAAGTTCTTACTCAAGGTCTCATAAATAAAATACCAAATAATTAAGTTTAATTTTCCGCTTTGAAACTGCCGAACTCGGCTGTGTTCGGAGAACCAGTGCCATCCTGTTCAACTCTCACTGGTACCTCTGGCAGTGGAAAGGCAGCCTTTATCACGGCAAGATGGGAGGAACCTGTAGACGCCAAACAGGCGAGGAAGGCCATTGGGGGTCTGCACCAGGCAAAACCAGAAGGTGGAAACCCAGAAAGGATCTGCCTTCCTTATCCAACATCATGCAACAGATTTTCCATCCTAGCTATGGATTCTCTGCCTTGACAAGGGGTTGACTAGATGACCCTCTGGGACCTTCCTCCCCCAGGACTCTTTGGAGCCAATGTAAATGGCTGCCAGCTGTGAAGCTGTTGGCAGAAAACTCTCCATTGAGTGAACACCATCCTTCTTGCCCCCCTGTCATCTCAGGGGAAGGCTAACTGGGGCCACCATTCAATGTCCTGTCACCAACCGTCTTATGAAACACAACGGGCCATAAACCTATATATGGGCTATAAACCTATATAAAAAACAGTAAAGTAAATGGACCGTGAGACTGTTTTTTGCCTGCTGGAAGGCACGAGGGAAGGAAATGTCCAAGACGGGGCCCTCTGCAGTTGATGCTCGCTCCACCTGCCCCCCCCACCTCCTCCAGCTGCATGTAAACACCAGCAGCATTAATGCCTAGGGTTGGTTGCGCTCAATAACCCATTCTTGCCTCTTGCAAGAATGTCTTCCCCCGCAAGTTAATTACTAAGGAATCGGGTGCCAAAGCAAACGACATGGACAGCGAAGGAAGAAAAGTTCGATTGCAAATGCAGAAGCCAGGGGACCTGAAGTTAATCTCATCCTTTCCCCCCTCCACCCGCCTACCTTCTGCAAATCTCCACCTCAATGAAATTCAGTGCTCCTGAAAATTCAGTGTCTCTGAATAAACGAGAAATCCAGTTGCCAAGACAAAGTTTGAGAGTTTAAAACTGCATGGTTAAAAGGGAAAGGAAAACCCTGCATAATTTGGCTTCAAACAGAGATCTCTGATTCTGCTTTCTCCCCCCCACCCCGCTTTTTTTGGTAAAATATTTGCTAAAAACTGAAGAAATAGCCAAAGAGACTTCACTCCTGCTATGCACACTCCTGGAATTCCATTCAGCCAAATCGCTGTATTAATTAGAGCTGGAATTAATTTGTTCCCTGAAACCAATTCAAAAAAAAAAAAAAAGTTGGGGGAAGCTCAGCTAAACCCGTCTTGAATGTGTACCAAACTGTCTTCAAACATGCAATGCCTGCCCAAATATGCACTGAGTATCTGATCACTGTATTTGGCATCAGAGAACCACCTTCAATATTTACAAATATTCCAGCGTTGGCATGCGGCAGGATTTGGAATTTGGTGCCAGCTGACAGAGGACCTGCTATGCTATTCCATATGCGGGCAGGAACAGCCGGTGTATCTGACACCTTCCAAGCGAGGGGGATCCGTCTGAGGCTGGAACTCTTCGCGCCTCCTTTCCATTGCACCCCCAGCGTGGTGCGTTTCTGAATTAACGCGCAGAAGACTGAGTTGGAAAGCTTTCGTGTTTTGGAATAAAAGGGTTGCATCCAAGAAAAGAAAGGCTCAAAACTTCCAAATTTCCTTAATGGTGACATTCCAACATTCAACGGTTTGCAAACTTTAATTCTGCCGTTGACAGAATAACACATTCTTTTTGGGGGGGGGGGGCGAGAAGGGATGGCAATATAAAACATCCACGCTTCTTAACCTGTTGCATTTTCTTACAGCAAGAAAACACCTGCCGGGAGATAATACCTCACCGCCACCTATTGTAACTGTTCCCCAGAGAGAGTGAAAGTTAAATAGTTATGACAGTTGGGAGACCAGATGACAATTACGGCGTGAAATGTGGAGGGTGTGTGTCTTTCATTGGGAAACAGCTCTCTCTCTCTCTCTCTCTCTCCCTCTTTCCCAGTAAGGAGAGCTTAATGAAACAAGCCACAAAGGAAACACCTTCTATCCTCCCAGCCAGGTTTCCCTTCAGTTTTGTTTTCCTTTCATGTCAGCTCCACCGAATACACGGCATCCACCAGAGAGACGAACAGACGACACCCCTTCGCTCAACCTGAGCCTTCGAAACCCATCCTTCTCCAACAGATATAATTAAACACTACGCAACGGAGTTCAACCTCTTTCTTCCCCCCCCCCCACCTGTCAAGACTGCAGATGGTCCGGTTTTAATCAATCTGATTCCATTCAATAAAATACTCATTAAAGTCAATTAATGAGACTTTGGTGTCACGAGCTATCAAGCATGTCTTGTTGGGCTGTTGGTTCCTTCCACAAAATGGCCCACCCCCCACCTTTTGCCTTCCCTTGGTGACCGACGGATTGATTTAAGCAAGCAAGGAAAAATCAGGAACAAGATTAATCGATGAATATACATATATATATTTGCAAGGAGAAAACTCTTCAGAAACCTTACCTGGTTTTAGGGGAGGTCGTCAGCCATTCTTCATGTTTTTCAAATGTTATTAGATATGCAGCAATTTCCTGGAAGGCAGGAGAGAAAGACAGGGATTGTTTTTAGGATCACCGGAAACTTTGTTTTTCTCCTAAACACCCTTTCTAGAGATGAAAACAGGCACGGCAGCTCCGCTCGGCAACTCTCAAGAACCAGGCTACATCGACAAATTCCAGTGCATCTCAACGGGTCTAAACAGAGATCAAGGCTTCTTAGCATGCTACATATATTAACAACCTCATTTTCTATAATATCCTGTAGGTAGGAAATAGTTATTTATTTCTCTTGACCTCCTCTGTCCTCTGCCTTATCAATGCTTAGTAATTCTGTGATTCGTCTAGCAGACAGCTAAGCATCCCAGCCCGTGGGCTGCATTTTTGAGTAATTGACATCTCCATCATTCCATCCCCGTATTAACAATGCACTGCCACAGTGTCTGTTGTGCCTGTACTTCACCTGGCCATGACTTCTCCACCAAGGGGATATAAAAGATGCCGCACGAGCGCCCCACACATCTGAGGAGCTGGACTCCAATCCACAAAAGCTCACACACAACCCCATAGGTGTGAGATGCCACCGTGACTCACACCATTTGCAACTTACGTCTGTTAACCTCCCGCCGTCTCTTTATTTTGGGGGTCTGTATAAATGTGTACACATTTGCCATGTAATCTCACCCCGATGCCCGAGGAAGTGGACTTGAGCCACGAACGCTCCCATTAAACATAGGAGTCAGTCTGTTAGATGCCACCACATTTTGCCTTCTTTATGTTTTATTTTTCCTTTTGTTTTTGACTTCGCTTTGCAAACCCATCCATTGGGCTTTAGAGTGCCACAATCTTTTGTCCTCTTTTTTTAAAAAAACCTTTCCCTCCCCCAAACATGATGAACCCGACTCCCACGGCTGCCTCTTTGGAAACCCACCCACCCACCCCTGAGAATCTGGAGCTCAGCATCGTTTTGACCTTGATTTCAAAAGGGAAACCTTGGTTTTCGCCATCCTGCAAGGCTTCCCCTCCTGGTGTTTCTAAAAGAGGTCCCATGCTTTGGGCAGCTTCTCCTGGCGTTTATGTCTTCTCCTGTCTCTTTGTTTGCACCCCCCTTCCACTTCTACCTTAAATGAATGATGGGAACTCCAGTCCTGACAAAAGTGAACAAACATGTTTTTCAATCCATGCAGACGCCTGCAAACTGGGTGTCATTTTCCAGAGGCATCCTGAGTCTGCCTGCACACTGTCCCCACTTTGCAGTATTTTGATTCTCTTCTGAGTGCTATGGTTCCCTCCTAAGGAAGCCCAGGGTTCACATTCTGGTCAAACACTTAGACCACTTTTTCCAGAGTTAGGGGAGGACAAAGGAGGCCAGAGCATTTCCTGACATAATAAGTCCCAGGACTGTGCCAGATGCAGGCACAACACCTAAAGTGGGATCATAAATGTGCAGTGTGGACTAGAGATGAATCAGCAAAATGGTGATTTGTTTGATTTGTGATTCATCCAGGTCAATTAATCATGAATTACGAATTTATGATTTTTTTTTCTGACAAATCCACGAATCGCTTCATCAATTTGTTTTTGACTTTAAAACCCCTAGAAACTTGGAGGGATGGTAGAGGAGAGTCAGGGGAAGCTTCCCTGCAAATTTTGGTGCCTCTAGGTACCGGGGAGGGGGGGGGGTTATAAACAAACAAATTGACAAATCCAAAATCATTAAAAATTAATTGATTCGTATTCGTCGGGGGCATTGGTTCCTATGAATACAAATCAACAAATTAGTGATTTGTGAACAAATTTGGTGATTCTTTTTTTTTTTTAATCGTGCCCATCTCTAGCGTGGACACATTCTGCCTCTTGCAGGGACTGGATCTGGAGAAGAGGCTGCCAAGAGCACCACTCTTTGCTGGGGCCATTTCTAGAAGCACGGGGAAGAAACCAAACCTTTGATTAGACACAGCAGCGCCACTTTGAATCCAGGGACTCAGAGCTAACAGACAGGCAGCTCTCTAAACAGTGGTTTTGTTTTGCTGTGTTATTTTGCCCCTGGATGTTTGGAACTGGGTACAGGAGGGGGGGAAAGGTGCGATTAAAGAGATATTTCCCTTGCTAACAGTGTGGCCTCTCTCTTTTGAAACCCCAGCGTAGGTTTGAGTCCTCTGCACACGTCATTTATACGATGTAGTCAAAAAGGCAGATGACAGAGATCAGTTCCATCAATGTACCGTTTCATTTCTCTGCACACAGCAGAAAATTAATTTAAAATAAACTAGCACACAAAGTATTTTTATTGCATATTTTGCTTCCAATGGTGGAAATATTCTACCCGTATTAAAGGTTTCATCTCCCGCTGAAGCAACAGGCAGAGAGATGGAAGATGTTAAACTTCCACCACCCCATTAAACTTCCTCAGCCCCATCGGGGATCCCAACACACACACACACACAGATACGCAATTGATCAGAAGCTTATGCTGCACCAGCAAGAGGAGGAAGGGAGTCAAACTCAGAATGAAAAAACCCACACACTCTCTTTTCTAAGTGTATATATCCATTTATTTAAAATATTTCTGGCTGCCTTCAAACGGAAAAGCGCTCCTAAGGTGGAGAGGGAAATTCTCCCTGTGCACCTCACAAAAACTCTGACCCCCAAGGTGTCTCGTGGGCAATCAATGCCAAATGAGCTTACTCATGAGTAAAAGAAGGAGCCCAAGCCACAGCAAGTGCTGGGTGGGGGGGGGGAAGAGAGGTGTGGGGAGAGAGAGGAGAGAGGCAGACACAGAGAAAGACAGAACGTTTGGCAGGCCTGCTGCCCCTACTAAGCCTCTTAAGCATGTTGTCATCCGGCTTCCATCATGGAAAGAGACCTCATGATTCTATACACCGTGTAATTGAACAACCTGCCAATACCTTGCTGGGCATAGGAAACAACCCTTGGTATTTTGAAGCTTTTCTTTTTTGAAACAGAGCATCAGCTTTGGGACAGAGGTGCTTAAGCCAGCGATTTGTTCCTTGGCACGGGGTTCAGCTTGATGACCTTTAAGGACACATCCAGCACTACATTCTATGATTTCATGACCTTAATTCACTCCTGGCTAAAGGAGATGTGCTACTGCCCCATCTTAATGATGTCTCTGAAACGGGGGCCAGGGTTGTCCTCGTCTTTGCTGTTTCTGAAAACAACTCCATCTTGCCCCCCCCCCCCCAGGTGACGGCCTAACACAGGCAAGCACATTTGGCCACTGGCTATTGGGAGGAAGAGAGCTGAGGAATCAGTCACGAAGCAGCCATAACAACTTGGATACAGGAGCATTCTGGGCTGAGAGAACCTGACACATGAAGGTCCACCCCTCTTGTCAGACTCTTCCAGGGCAGACTTCTGAGAAGATGAATTTCGACAGCCCCACATTCAGTCCCTGGAATCTGCTGTGAGAGCTCTCTGATGCTTTTGAACCCAAGATGACAAGAAATATGCCACTGTGTTTGCTCTAAAAGTGAGTTTTCATCAAAAAGCTTTTCTCTCTCCCCCCCCCTTGTAAAGTACCAAGTCTAAATCCAGGGGGAGGGGAGGGGAAGACCCTGCACTTTTCTTACCAGCTGGGCCAAGCATCTGCTAGAACCTCAAAATGCAATTATATTATTCCCAAATGAGACACAAAAATATCTTGTTTCCAATAGTCTTAGTTTTAAGACTCATACTTCTCCTCCTCTGGGCATTTCTGCGGTGCCAGATCTCAGCGTTATGTACTTTATTAGGGCTGCGTGAATGTCATATTAATGATTTTTGAGAAACATGTTTACCCGGCAAAGAACACCCGCCCAGAATCCACTTCGCAAACTTCAGTGCTTTCCCTTTAAAAACCAAAACGGTCAGCCATGCTGCAAGCAAGACCGCCCTGTGGAAGTCCTACGGGGTTCAAGACAATGGCTTGTGGTGTTTCGGGAGGCAGACCAGGCCCCGGGAGGCCTGGGTTCCAATTGCATCTTCGTTGTGAGTCTCACTGGCTGGCTTTGGACCAGTCATTCTCTCTCACACACACACCTCACAGGGTTGTTGTGAAGACAGGATGGTGATGAGCAGCTAGCTAACCAATCCAACGGATGGCTAAGCGTGAAGACCTTCTAGAGGGGCTGGAAAGTGAATCAAAAAGGGGAACCTGCCTTCTACCCATACTCTAAATGCCTTCCTTTCCTGGCCTGGACGGAGGAAGCACTTTGGTGGATAGGGCCCCTTGTCTGGCATCTTATTCCATGCAGCAGCTGTTTGGACGCCTTAGGAAAGCCCAAGAGCAAAGCTCGAGGCAAGCAGTGGCTGCCCTTCCACGCTGTCTGGTTTCCCATAAGAAGTTCTTCTCCCTGAGCAGCTGGCCTTTCCTGTGGTGGCCCCATTCGGAGCAGCTGCTGAGAAGATGTTCTCCTCCTCCTCCTCTCCTTGTTGCTCCTCCCCTACAATGACATCATCAGGAAGGGGAGGTGGGAAACACCAGAAGGTGAGATGGGGACACTGGGAGGGTGAGCTTCTCCATGCCAGGACAATCCTGAGTCTTCAACAGAAGCCGGTCTACTTCTGAGCAACAGCTGGGGGGAGGACAGCCTCCTCCGGTCTACTTCTGAGCAACAACTGGAGGGAGGACAGCCTCCTCCGGTCTACTTCTGAGCAACAGCTGGAGGGAGGACAGCAAACCCCTCAGTGGGCTGCTTGGAGGGTTTTTTGGTGCACGGCAATGGCAAGCAGAGTGGTGGGCTGGTTGGACCTTTGCCTTGGTCCCTCCGGGATCTTCCTGCAGGATCCACTGAGTCCGATGGGGTGGGGGCGAGAGGAAGCCCCTTTTGCTCTCCCACAAACCTTCCCGGCTGGATTTGGGCACCCTTTCTGCAGCACTCCGGTTGGCTCTCCCCCGGCGGTGCCGTACAAAGGGAGCACCACGCGCACACTCCCCTGTTCACCAAGGGTCAGGGAGAGCCGCCAGCCTGCCGTGGCGCCTTCCCCGGATTTCTCCCTGAACTGCCAAGCTTAGCTTGCAAAAATGTGTCCTGCCTGTTCGCTCCTTCCTCCGCCGAGGAGGAGAGCTGCTCAAGAATATAAAAATGCAGCAATGAGAAACTGCCTCACGGCAGCCGTGGTACGAAAGCCGCGCAGTCAATCAGAGAAAACCTACCAAACAGGATACGTGTGTGTGTTTGTGTGTGTGAGTGTGTGTGAGAGAGAGAGAGAGAGAGAGAATACACACACACACACACACATAAAACCAAGCCCACGTAAAGGGATCTCACTTCAAGAGGTTACTATAAAGGGATATTAATGTTACAAGAGGGAAATTTATGATCTCTCTCTCTTTTTGGCACATTAAAAAAGGAACAGGGGCGAGAAATGAACCGGCTTAGAAAGATTAATAGGCCCAGAGGCCTCTCCTGAAACTGAGCCACAGAGCCCATGCAAAGCCCCAGTTTTTTTTGGGGGGGGGGGGGAAATGTAGGAGAGGAGAGGGATGGTGGCGGGCTTTGATTAACACTCAGACAATTGACGGTCAGCCTTGGGAGGCGTTAACTCTGGTGAGGGTTTATTTTTTTTCTTCTTTTTTTCCTTTCCTGGCTTATTTGTCAAAACAGAGCTGCTTCCTCTGAGTCAAAAGGCAGGTTCCAAGGCATCTCTGGGCCCAGCAAACCTGCGGGCTCTTTTGAACCCCTGGCCAATCCAAAACCATCAATAACACAGGGATTTAGGGGGTTAGAAAGAGATTTCTTCCTAAACGAAGTGCATGCTTAAGATTCTAATAAATACATTGTTTTGTTTCTTAAGCACAGATTCTCTCCTCCACCCCTACTCCCCAGAAGCAACAGTGTCAGGAAGAAAGCACCCATCAAACAGGTGCTGCTGAGCATTATGCTCAACCATCCATTTGAAGGGCACGTTTGGTAGCTACCTGGCTGTGATCAACACCCACAGAAGGGAGGGACCACTCAGTTGCCACCTCTCCCGTCCCCGGGTTGAGTCGGGCTCCATCCCTGCCTTGTTTTCTGATTCCCAAACCTGGCGACCAGCCACCGAGACCCACGGCCAGCCAGATCTGTCTCTTCTAGGCAGAAGGCCGTGGGGCCAGGGAGTCTAACGGTCCTGGAAGGCCCCCCTCCACTTTGGACTAGAGACATTTCACAATGTTCAACCCCTGATGGGTGGAACTGACTCCCAGAGACAGGGAGCATGGGTTTTCTGCACCGCTGGTCCCATAATATTCCAGACAGTATGGGAGAGGGGGTAACCGCTTTTTTGGACCAGGGACTCATGAATGCAGTCCCTGAACATCTCACAGTGAGGACTCGGGATCCTGTCCTCACCCCACCCCCACCCCATTCCTACACTGTGAAACCAACCAAGGGAGCCACAGTGGGTGGCGCATGAGAGAATCAACTGCATAAGCATTTAGAAACGCATCCGCCGGCAGAGGTAAGAAGCACCACACCAGGCCCTTCCCAGCATCGACTGGCGGTCAGCAGAAATACCTGGCCAGTCCTCCTTTTGAAAGGCTGCCCTGGCCAAGTCTGGTTTCAAGACACAGACTGGCAGGCTGCTACACGGAGCAGGACCCGGCCAGCAGGCTCAGCAGCTGCCAGCGCATGGGTCAGTCTCTTCCATCCCCCCGGGGGAGATGCATCGCAATGCCTGTCTAACAATAAAAATAAACCTAACTCCAAAGAGCCCCTCTCTCCACGTCAGCCAGCCAGGGACGTGTACGGTCTTTCGATCAACGGGCACGTAACGAAGGAAGCAGAACTCTGCGTCCATTTCCAAGACGATTCAAGAGCACAGCATAAGAGCTCAAGGTCATTCATAGCGCAGAGCAGCTCCTCAACAGATCCCCCCCCCCCGCCTGTCCCAATCCAGCATCTGGGGGTTTAGGAATGTCAGGATTAAAAATACACCGTGCGGATGAAAGTGGGGGAAAGGGAGCAGAAAGTCCCAATGCCTTATAAGGAAAGAGCTGAGCTGGTGCCCCCAGGAGGAGGCTGCCCGTCAGTGAAGCCCAAGACCTCTTGTGTACCCTCAAACGGAGGAGCATCTGAGCGAGGCCCGCCAGGCTGTGTTCCCTGCACACCAAGATGGGCCTATAATTCTCCTCGAAATAATCGGAGGACGGTGTGTCACTTCCTTAAGCCACGGCCGTTTGCATTGCTTTCTTGGCAGGATATTTTTTTTCCTACAGGGAACTGGAAACACACACCATGGACCTGAACCAGGTTGACTTGCCATGCCAGGACCAAGCAACCTGACCCTTCTTAGCTTCCTAGACCAGACAAGATGGTCTCGTCTTCGCCGGCCAGATTCCCACTGTTACCTTGAAAAAGGCAGTGTAGACCTCCGAGAAGGTCTTTGCTTCCCTGTTTATAAAATCATTAAGAAACGCAGAGCCGCACGCACCCCAACCCAATGCCTCGTTTCCAGGCGTTGAGACCAAGTGGGCCTCTTTCCGTCGCCTGCGATGTTCCCTCCTCCCCGTTTTGCACAGGGGGGGGGGAAGCACTGCATTCATCCACTCCCTGCGCGCACGAGCCATCCTCCTCGTTTGAGGGGAGCCAGAGAAAGATTTTTGCAGGGCCAGAGATAACAAAGATGTCATTAAAATAATAATTAAAAGACAAAAGCGGCGCCACGTGTGCAGCGAGGCCTCGGCGATAATAAACCACCCTTTGGTGCGCATTAAGGCCCCCTAATGATCCACTCCGTGTGTCTTACAGGGTCAAATCAATGTCTTTACACAAAAAAAGGGAAAGCAGAAAAGGAAAATCAATTAAGCCCCCGCCATTGTCCCCTTCCAGGCGAGAGCAGCCCTTGTTTGCCTTTGTCTCCTATCTCCCCATATTGTCCACTTGCATTTTGCCCAATCTTGCAAACAAAGGCCTGGCTGTCACCCTCCAAGGTCAGCCAGCGCTGGATCTAATTCCTGCACAAAAGGACTCTGCGCCCCCCCCCCCCCCACGGTGCCGACACGGCGGCCGCCACCTCCCGCCTCCGCCATGCTCAGGCTTGCTTTGAAACGGCATCAGGAAGGAGCCGAGATGGAGGATAGGTCGCTGCAGGGTTTCCTAGAAATCAGACGCCCCTTGCAAGACCTTAAGGGCTGGGAGCGAGGGGAACCCACACCTCTTCCCCACCCTGCGGGGCTGCTGGGCGGCCAGCCCTTGAGGCTCCCCCAGTTTCCCCGGCTAGAGATCTCAGCAGGACCACGTCTGTGCCAGGGGTGCTGCTGGGAGGGGCACAGGTACCATGTGGGCACGGGCTGAAAAGCAAGGGAGGGATGGAGGAACGAGTGTGTGGGCACGTGGTGTTGCTTGTGCAAACCCCCCCCCCCAGTGATACTGAATGCAGGGCAAACGTTTGTGCGCTCCCGCCTGCTCCCCGAAATGCTGGGTGCTCTCTCCTCTCTCTCTCACTTCTTCCAGTCCTTCCACCTTTTTCTTTGATGGTGTTGGGTCCAATGTCCAAATCTTCAAACCCTTGTTACATTCCACATTGCGCTGCTCCTCATTAAGGTTGCATGGAACTTCCATCTCCAGGGGCAGTTTACCTCTGAAGATCAGAGGCTGGAGTGAGGCCAGTGCCTTCCCCTCCACCCCGGGGGCTTCCTAGATGTCACTGGATGGATAGAGGACAAGCAGGACGGCGAATCTCTTATTTTGGCCCCCGGTTGCTCTCTCCTGCCCATGTTCTCTCCACCTCTGCCCTCTTTGCCTTTCACCCAGTTTGGACCATCAACATCTTGGGGCAAGGTGTTCCTGTCCTTTCCACCTGTTCACCCTTTCGAGGACCAGTTATGGGGCTACATCATGAGCAGCCACCATACCAAGTTTTCCTTCTGCACCTTCCTTCGGTGATAACTAAGGGAGGGAGGAAGGAAGGAAGGAAGATGGACGGAAGAAAGAAAGAGAAAGAAGGAAGGAAGGAAGGAGAGGAAGGAAGGGAAGGAAGGAAGGAAGGAAGGGAGGGAGGGAGGGAGGGAGGGAGGGAGGGAGAGAGAGAGAGAAAGAAAGAAAGAAAGAAAGAAGAAGGAAAGAAAGAAAGAAAGAAAGAAAGAAAGAAGGACGGACGGACGGGACGGACGGACGGACGAAAGAAAGAAAGAAAGAAAGAAAGAAAGAAAGAAAGAAGAAAGAAAAGAAAGAAAGGAAGGAAGGAAGGAAGGAAGGAAGGAAGGGAGGGAGGGAGGGAGGAAGGGAGGAAGACGGACAGAAGAAAGAAAGAAAGAAAGAAAGAAAGAGAAGAAAGAAAGAAGGAAGGGAAGGAAGGAGGAAGGAAGGAAGGAAGGAAGGAAGGAAGGAAGGAAGGAAGACGGACGAAGAAGAGAAGAAAGAAAGAAAGAAAGAAAGAAAGAAAGAAAGAAAGAAAGAAAGAAAGAAAGAAAGAAAGAAAGAAAGAAAGACGGAAGGAAGGAAGGAAGGAAGGAAGGAAGGAAGGAAGGAAGGAAGGAAGGAAGGAAGGAAGGAAGGAAAGAAGGAAGGAAGGAAGGAAGGAAGGAAGGAAGGAAGGGAGGGAGGGAGGGAGGGAGGGAGGAAGGAAGGAAGACGGACGGAAGAAAGAAAGAAAGAAGGAAGGAAGGAAGGAAGGAAGGAAAGGAAGGAAGGAAGGAAGGAAGGAAGGAAGGGAGGGAGGGAGGGAGGGAGGGAGGGAAGAAGGAAGGAAGACGGACGGAAGAAAGAAAGAAGGAAGGAAGGAAGGAAGGAGAAGGAAGGAAGGAAGGAAGGAAGGAAGGAAGGAAGGAAGGAAGGAAGGAAGGGAGGGAGGGAGGGAGGGAGGAAGGAAGACGGACGGAAGAAGAAAGAAAGAAGGAAGGAAGGAAGGAGAAGGAAGGAAGGAAGGAAGGAAGGAAGGAAGGAAGGAAGGAAGGAAGGAAGGAAAGAAGGAAGGAAGGGGACTGTTCAGGAGAACCACTTCCCAGGCTCCCCTCAAACATTGAGCCTGCCCTGGCAAGAGCAGGACTCCACTCCCATGATCCACACTCCTCTAGGCACTGGAAAGGCCCTGGGGAGGCAAGGGCCAAAGTGCCCTCCTTCTCTAGGGTGCCACTTTTTTTGGCCGAGATATTTCTGGCCACGGGCAAACTCTCCTTGGCTCTGTATTTACAAGCTTTGATGGAGGCCTCTCAGAAAACGCTCACTGGGTTCCCAGTGGGTTCCTCCTGGCTTAGAACATCAAGGCAGTCTTCGTACTTTCAATTTCATCTTTGTTTTTGTCAGAGAGCTGCTGTTTTCTCAGCCCACGTCCGGACAAAAGGGAGGCAGACAAACCAAAAGCTGCAGGCTGTGGGAAAAACAGCATTGAAAAACAGCATTTGAAAAGTCAAAACCGAACCAGGGAAGTTTCCTCAGTAAGCCTCCATGCCACGTTGGCAACCCTAACCCTGTTGTCGTCAAGTCACCTCTGACTTATGGCAACATAAATGAGCGTCCTCCAAAATGTTCTCTCCTCAACTACCCTGCTCAGCTCTTGCAAACTCAAGCCTGTGGCTTCCTTTAGGGAGTCAAGCCATCTTGTATCTGGTCTTCCTCTTCTCCTGCTGCTTTACACCTTTCCCGACATTATGGTCTCTTCTGGAGAAACCTGACTTCTCAGGATGTGCCCAAAGGAGGACAGCCTCGGTTTCAACATTTTTGCCTCCAGACAGAGTTCAGGCTCGATTTGATCTAGGACCCCCACTTGTTCATCTTTCTGGCAGTCCAGGGAATCTGCAAAGCTCTCCTCCTGCACCGCATTTCAAATGAATGTTTTTTTCCCCGTCTGCTTTCTTCACTGTCCAGCTTTCACACCCATACGTGGTGATCAGGAATCCAAAGTGTGGATGATCTTGGTCTCCAATGACACCTCCTGACACTTGATGATCTTTTTTAGTTCTTTCATTCCTGCCCTTCCAAGTCTTCAGTTTCCTTCTGATTTCTTGGCTGCCGGCTCCCTTCGGGTGGACAACTGAACCAAGGTAGACAAAATCTCCAGCTTCTTCAGGTTCTTCATTCTCAATGTTTAAATTGTGTAGTTCTTCCATCATCAGGATTTTTGTCTTCTTAATGCTCGACCCTCACCCTAATCTTAGCTTCTCCCCCCAAAAAGGGTGGGGGAGGTTTGAGGAAGGGGAGTCGGGGGTCCAAGATCGAGGCAAGGAAGCTCTTCTGAAGAGAACAGGCCACAAACTCTGATCCACACAGATCCACCACCACTCTCCTCCTCGGGCATTTCTGTGTGCAGACAAGACTCCCCATGGGAGCTGCCCGAAGGGCCGAGCGTGGCCGTGCCACAGCTTGTGATAAATTGCCCCCTTGCGTCTCCCATTCCGGGACTGATGGGTTATGACAACCGAAAGGATGGTGCGGGGATGTGGACATGACGGCACGCGGCACGAGGCCGCCCACCTATTGCCATCACCTCTGTTTCCATTAGTCTTTTAAAAACCAGGAGCTCAGGCGGCTGGCGTGGCAGGCGGCCCACGGACTGTTTTGGAAGAGCCACTGTTAGACCTCTCCCCTTTTGCCCTCGTTTCAGGCAACCCAAATGCAACCGGGGTGTGGCTTTGACGCATCATCAAGCAGTTCTCCCGAGAACAAGCAGGTTGTGTGTGTGTGTGTGTGTGTGTGTGTGTGTGTGTGTGTAGTTCTCCTCCCCTGCTGGGGGTGCGTGTCCCCGTTGGGGGGGGGGCAGTTGGCCACAGAGAGAGCAGGAAGCTCATCCAGAAGCTGCTGGGGTCTGATCCTGCCTCGAGGCTCTTCTGAGGTTCTGATCCTGAGCCAAGAACTTCGACGGCTCCATTCATATCCTGTCTTCCCGGGGCGAGCGGGGCTCTTTTCCTGCCCATGGCACTCCCACAACCACCACCCTGCGAGGTAGGCCAGACTGCTTCAGTAGCCGTGCGCTCGGGTTTCACAGCTTGGTGGGGGACCAGGCGGTGCATTTCCCAGGCCCCACTCCGGCTGCCACCTGCGCCATTTCTTGCCATGTTTTAACACTTGGCGGTGGCATTTCTGAACACCCTCCGGGCACCCCCGCCACCGGCCCCTTCCAATGGGTGCAGCGTTTGCTGCCTCGACCCAACAGGGACTCGGACCCATAAAAGCAAAGACAGCCAGGTGGTTTCTCCAGGGCCAACCATCACCTCTTCTCATGCTGGCATAACATAAAGCAATTAGGCAACGTACGCTGAAAAGCCTGTGGTGTTTCCTTCCCCCATCATCCCCACCCCTTCCTTTGTAAAGCATCCCACTTAGCGCTGTAATTTACACGTTTGTCGTTCTGGGTCAGGCACACTTTAGTCAGCTGGGCTATTTTGTATGTTTGTGTGTGTGTGTTTTGATTCTTCCATTTCTTCTCCTTGTTAAGATGATTAGTCTAAATGCATCAAAGAGAAACAACCACAAGCCATTAAATGATAAACAGGAGTCTTGGTTGCTATTATTAGCCCAACCTCCTCCCCCACTTAGGGAAAACCTGGTTTTCTTGCCAAGAGGAAATCTTGCGATGGTTTTGATCTCATTCCCTTGAACACTCGCTGGGCAACAAAGACCCAAACCAAGCATCGCCTGCGAGAGACAAATAATCCGGCAGGATTCTGGGCCAGGATGGAAGCAAAAAACCCACTGAACGGGTCCCTTCTCCAACCTTCCTCCGAGGGAGCTGTAAGTCTTGCCTTGCACAGAGACAGATCTGGGGTTTCAGGTGGGCCCTTTGCATTTTCAAAATACACAGTTTGTTGTGTTTCGTGGCCTTTCTTGTTCCTGAATAACTGAGAAGGCATTTAGAGTGGCCTCCGATTCCCCACGGCGCAGACTGTCACTCCCCTCCGTTACATCTTAAGGCAATATGCAGACAACATGGTGTTAACATCAAGCTTCCCCTGTTCCCCACAACAGTACTATCATGTGTTTTTTCTAACGTCACACGGGAAGAAGAAATCCTTCATCTCAACAACATGCTCCGCGAATCGCATGCTTCTTTGGTTGACCTCTCTATGGTGAGCGCTCCAATGCCGGGGGCCATTCAAGAGAAAACCAGGCAGCCATTTCTGAGATAGACTGTCACTTGGATTCTTACACTGAGCAGGGTTGGATGTGACGGCCTTTGGGGGCTCTTCCAACCCTGTTATTCTATGATTCGACGGTCGCTATTATCACAACATGGATTTGGGAATTTGTCTTACGGCAAGACGACCCTCCTGGCGTTTTGGACAAACAAAGCAAAACTGGAGGCAAGACGGCAAGGAGGAGGTGAAAGCAGGTGGCCGGAGGGTCAGTTCAGATGTGCCAAGGGTCCTGTTCCCAGGGCTTCTAAACCTGAGGGTTTAAAATGAGAATCCTGCCATGCATCAGGAAAGTGGCAAGCTGGGGCTGGCAGAAACAGAGAGAAACAGGCAGTGTTTGATGCCATAGTGACTAACGTGCTTCTCACACAAAAGCAGGATAATATAATTCAAGGCAATGAAAATCAATCTCTATTTGAAAGCTAGCAGAAGTCAGCCAAAGGGACACTCTTATAATGACAGTCGGGTTGCCTAAAGAACAACATGCATCTTTTCAAAGTATAAAAAACCATTTCTCCATCGCAGCCTTCACATCTAAGAACTGCTCTGCTCCATTGCAACTGTTTACATTTCTATCCTGCTACAGATGTCGTAAGGTGGCTCCTGCCTTTTATTACTCAAAGAAAGGTTTTAATATTGTGCCGATCATTATTATTGTTATTATTCTATTCGCACGGTCCTGCCGATACACATACGGCATGTTTCACAGCAAAAGGCACAAAACACACAAATAGCTTTAGCCCCCAAATGAAGCTGCAGGAAGGAACCGGTGAGTGCGGATAAACAGCAGCATCTTGTTCTAATCTTTGAAGCAGGATTCTTCAGAAAAAGAAAGATGAAAACAGCAGGGAACGGTGTCGACAGTTCATTGCAGTTATATAATGTGGGTGTTTTGATGGCAAAACTTTAAAATCCTTGCAGGGTACACCCATCCTTTTTCATTGCGGCTTTTGCAATTGGTAGAAAATAATCGCTCCTGTGCTTGCGCTAAACCCGTGCATTTCGGCATTGTGCGGCCGGGAGGGACACAAACGCACACAGATCTGAACGATTGCCAAAAGAGACCCAAAGAATCCGTCCAGTGTCATGACCTTTACTGATTCTTGCAGCTGTTGGTGCATTTGACATGTACGACGCATTTCATGTAAATGTTCAAAGGGCATTGTGGCCATGGGCAAATTTTCCCCAAGATTTACAAGCGGGGGGGGGGCAGGGTTGGGTGGAGAGACCACCCTATCCTGGTGGCTCGTATCAAAGAGAAACATTTTGCCCTTTCTTGTTTCCTGTATGATAATAAATCAAGGCAGGATTCATGCCCGTAAGGGATGCCAACATGACAGTGCCTCGATGCCAGCGATGGGGTAGCAGGAGGCTTTCTCCTCTGCCCCTCCATAGGCCTGGTGGGGGCTTGAAAAGCCCCCACATCAAATTCGGCTTCTCATTAATTGAAACTTTATGTGCAATAAATAGCTCTTTTCCAAAGAAGAATTGTAGTCCAAACGCTGTCGCATCCACGTCGGCTTTAACGACACACACAAGACTCCCCCTGACTCGGCTGCAATTCTCTTAATTAATTTCCCCCATTTTAATAACCACAAAATAGGAAGAAGCCTCAAATCCTTGCTGGTGCTTCTCCTCCTCCTCCTCCTCCTCCTGGGAAAGCCACGTCGGAAAGATAAATGCTGATGAAGAGAGGGAAAATTGCTCTCTCCCAATTAATTGCAGTTTTGCCATCCAGGATCTGCACTTTGGAACAGCGGGCAACTTCTCTCCCCGCTTCCCAGCCCGAGAGCAACCCGGCATCGAAACAGCTTTCTCTCGGCCTCACCTGAGAGGCTGCCGTTTCAAAACGGAGGGGTTGGGAGAGGGGCTTTATTGATGGGGCCGTGAGATGCTCTGAACTGCAGGGACTTGAAACAGTTCTGGGGGAAACCACGGGGAACCCTTCCATCGTCTCCGTGATAGAAGGAAGTTATCAATAAAACTGAGAGGTGTGGATGTCCTGCTGAGAAAGACATGAAGTATTCTGTAGAGGGAGATACCAAAGACAGGAAACAGGAGGAAAAAAATTTGGCAGATCAGGCTAGGCGGGGGAAACGGGCGGGGGCTAGCCTCTGAAACAGCAGAGGCAGCTGAAGCATCCTGGACGATGATGTTGATGATGATCATCATCATCATCTTTGAACTGCAGAGCTGGAAGGGACCCTATGGATCACCAAGTCCAGCCCCTCTCAAGGAGGCACACTGGGGAATCGAACTCCCAACCTCTAGCTCTGCAGCCAGAGACCTCGACCCCTGAGCATTCCAGCAGGTTAACACGTACAGTATTCAGAATTCTGCTTGTCCTTGTCTATAAAGCAGTCCCCTGCTGTGAAGTGGGGGTTTTTTCCCTTTTGAGAAAAAAGGACCAGTACCTTTCTCCCCCCCCCCCATCAAAAGCAGCATTTAGCAAACCTCCCTGAATTTTGTGCAGAAAAGTGTCCAAAAGTGTTCATAAAAGTGTCCAAAAGTGTTCATTGAAAAAAAAAAACACCTTTCATTCTGCACGAAATGATGTTTGAAGTTCAATACATTATTTTTGCACAACATACAAAAAGGAAGGATAACTTCCTTCTATACAAGGTTCTTGCAAAAAATGTCTTTGCGTTTTGTTTTGTTTTTGCAAAAAAGGTCTAAAATGGGGAGGGAGCACAGTCATCATCATCATCATCTTAGAAATGGAGAGCTGGAAGGGACCCTAGGGATGATCGAGTCCAGCTCCTGTCGAGGAGGCACAAGTGGGGAATCGAATTCCCAACCTCTGGCTCCGCAGCCAGATGTCTAAACCCTTGAGCTCTCCAGCAGTTGATTAAAGTTGCTTCTAGTGGTCTCCCCAGCAAAACCGTTCCATTCAGCACTGGTTAAGCCTCCTCTAGAGTACTGGGCCCATTTAGCCTGGGGGGGGGGGGGAAAGACTGAGGGGAGATAGGATAGCACTTTTCAGATCTGAAAAGTAGTCCTACAGAGGAGAGGCAGGACCGATTCTCAATCATCCCAGTGTGAAGGGCATGTATTAATGGGATCAAGCTACCAGAAGTCAGATTCAAGATGAATATCAGGAAAAACTTCTTAACTGTTAGAGCAGTACGACAAGGGAATCCATGACCATAGGAGGTGGTGAGTGCTCCAACTCTAGAGGCCTTCAAGAGAAAATGGGACAACCATCAGTCAGATCTGCTTCGGTTTGGATTCCTGCATTGAGGCTGAGCTTTCAGGCTCCTTCTAGAGGAGAGATGGTTTGATGTGAAATTTGTTTCCTTCCCTACAGGTTCATGCACAGAGATGCACATGGCTGTATGAAAAGAAGAGCACCCTCTTTTCCACAGAGGACTTGGATTCAGCTTACGAACAGCCTTCCTTGTCAGATCCCGGCATGGCCTTTGAGGTGCACGGTTTTCATCCGCTGAGCAAAGCCCTCTGTTTGGCAGCCGTACAGATCTCACCCCCCCCCCCCAACATCAAAAACCTACCTGCTCCTCAGAAACCAAGGAAGCTCCCCTATTAAAAGGCTTTCAATCAATGATGGCCATTTTTGGACGGTTGCTTTCTTGGGTCGGGAGATGCTTTTTGGCCTCCAGAAACCCGGCTGCCATTTGCATAAGGAACTGGAGGTAAAGGGTACTCTGGCAAGTCAGTTCCTGACAAAACATTCAACAGGAGAAAACTGCAAAGGTGGCAGGCACAGCATTCCCAGCACTGCCACCGTGGATCCAGGAAACGGCTGCCAAGCAACGCCAAGTAGCAAAGGGACAGAATCAAAGAGCTTAGAATCGGCACCACACTGTAAGTTACAGCTGGCCTGACACTGGGATCTGGTAGCATTCCAGAGACAGGATTCCTGGAGAACTTCATGCTGGAGCAATCAAGACTTGCAAATGAAGGCTGTGTTTGCCGCCCGAGGACCAATCAGAAAACAAAGCAAGCACCCTTGCGAACTACAGGTGTGGAAAGTGCCAACTGTGACAGCCACTTGGGGCGTTCCTTTTGCTAACAACGTGTTCTCTGTGTAGTTTGAGGGGGAAAGTTTTAGGATTCTGTGTGGCAAACCACATGGTAGTAGTTGTTTTTTTTTAAATCACAGATAGTTGTGTAGGTGATTATGTTCATATCAGCTTGGATTAAAAACTGGAATTTTATAGACCAGCTAGCCAAGCAGGGTTAGCTTAACCATTTGGCATAGGTTGGGCCAAGGTCTATTTGGAAAAACTGCATGTAGAAAGGTAGTCACACAGGCTGTTCTGGGGCTGTCTGTTGTGCAGCCAGACTCACAATCAGTTGCACAACCGGGGAGGACTGGCCCTGCGCCGGCAGCTGGTGAAACACCTACCAACGCTTCTGGGACTACCCTTACACTGTCGGGTAAGGGAACAGGATCGTGGCCTTTGTCAGTCTGATGGCTTATAACTCAAAAACCTCCTTGAACGTGGAGTTGTGGGAAAGGGGCGCGTTCAGCCCTTTGGCGGCCAAATGGAAGCTCAGTCCTAGCATCCGGGATCAGAGGGACTAGGAACATGTGAACACCTGTTCCCGTGGAACTATCTCTGATGGGACCCAGAAAGGTTCAAAATGTTGTCAGGTCTGTTTAAAACATCTCAGAAAGAGCAGCTACAGCCCTCGGGGGAGCAACGAGTCGTCAAGAGTGGCATGGAAAGGTGTCGTTTTAAAATAAGGCTATACTAGCACTTTGAAATATGCTCCTGTGAGTCCTTGAGTGGGGTTTCGTTTCTTCTAAACGTACCAAAAGCTAGAGGGGCACAGTGGGTACGCATGCTGGCCTGGGGCGCAGGAGGCCCGGGTTCAAATCTCTGCATAGCCACGAAGCTTAGCAGGTGGCTTTGCGCCTGTCACGCTCCCGGCATCTGGCCTATCTCGCAAGCTTGTTGTGAGAACAAAGAGGGGAGGAAAGCCATCCACACGCCAACACTTCGAGGGGGTCCGGGAGGAAGGCAGCTGACCAATATGACAAGGCTGTCGGTCCAGCCCTCGAAGTGTTGGCGTGTGCATGGCTGAGCCCCCCCCTGCCCGGTGACTTGCAAAAGGGGTCCCCTCCCATTGCACCCGGACCAGTTCCAGGATTTTTGTAGGGCTGCCGTGGGGCGCAGGGACAGAAGGCACTCTCTGGAGTGGGGACCATGAGCCCCAAATCACCCACCAAGCTGGATCGCAAACAGCTTTCCCCCCCCCCGCCTTGTGGTGCCCTTTTAACTAATCACGGAAGGTACCAGGGCAGGGCACACAATGCCACCCCAAGAGGTTTCACTGACTGAGGCAAAGGAGAAGATAGCAGTCCCAATCTGATTGGAAAAATCCACTTAGGCTGGCCCATGCCCACTTTCCTCCTGGCACAGGAGGGCAAGCCATCCCAACCAATCCTTCTCCTGCCACCAGGACTGCCACCAATCCTCTCTACCTGCCACCTCCGGGTGAACTGCTGGATAGCTCAGGGGTTTAAGGCCTCTGGCTGCAGCGCCAGAGGTTGGAAGTTCGATTCCCCCACTGGGCCTCTTGGACAGGGGCTGGACTCCGTGATCCAGAGGGTGTCCCGTCCAGCTCTGCAATTCTAAGATTGTGATCATGATAGTAAAAGTAAGGCCTTCATCAGCACGAGGCCCATCCCTGAGGAGACAGTTCAGAAGGCCCCGAGGGAACCAGCGATGGAGTCAGGCAGGGGGTGGCATGGCGAGGACTTGCAGGGTAGATGTCTAGGGGTGGCCCCATAGTAGCAGCGCTGCAGCAGCCTATCCATCGCCATGCCATTCTGGCAGGGGGACACCTGCACTTTCTCGCTCGGCTGATGACCCCCCCCCCCCACCCTGGAGGGCCAGCTTGGCTTTTGATACATGCGGCAGCGGCTCAAACGCTCACCTCCAAAGGCAGATAGTGCTGCACACGAGTCGGCCCTCACCATTACCACCGCCCCTTCCCCCTGTTGTGGGAAGCCACAAATAAATTAAAACTACATTTAAAATGTATTTTTTTTCTAATTGAGGAAGGATACACTGACTAATGTCCTACCTAATTAGATGGAAGCGGGATTTTTATTATCAACATCTGAAACTACCACTAATTGACTCATTTAGAGGCTCCTTCTGCAGCAGGAAGAACCACCGGTGAGAAATAGAGAGAGAGAGAGAGAGAAAGAAGAGAGAGGGAGGCAGGAAACAGCAAGGGCTTCTACACACCTGTCTGTCTGTTGCCGGCAAGCTTAAAGGCAAACCAAAGGCAACTGGACCCATGTTTCCCCCCAACACACACACACACACACACACACACACACACACACAAATGCCTGTGCAGATCTTTGAAGCCTGTTTCGCACCCCCTTGTGGGATTCCCAGACCACTCCGTCTACAGTGACACATCCAATCAAGTGCACCAAAGAGCAAAAGCCAATTTAATGATGGAAATTTGCCTTCCCACAATTCAACAGCAAAGGATCCCCAGCCCACATGCCTGTAAGTCACTCCAGAGCGTTTATCTCCCTTCTGTCTTGCCAGAACACAGGAGAAGGTGGAGGAAGAAAGTTTGGGTGGGGGAGAGGCTTCCTTCTTTTCACCAAGCAACTAGGTCGAATCCTGTACTTTCTCCCTCTTCCGATTTGCAGAGGGGACCAGCTCAGTCTTGTACGACAGGACACAGCAAGAGAGGGACACGTTCCTTACTCCAGAACGTGACAGGGCCTGCAGGATCAGGCCAAAGGGGTGGGGTGGGGATGAGGAAGGGCCTCTTTGAATGCGAGGTCTTGTTTACATCCTTTTTTTTTTCCTTTCGGTGTACCTCTCAATGGCTTTGATGTGATGCTAGCTTATTTTGCCTTCCCACGAAGTATTGATGCTTTTGAATTGTGGTGCTGGAGGAGACTCTTGAGAGTCCCCTGGACTGCAAAAAGAACAAACCTATCCATTTTGAAAGAAATCAACCCTGAGTGCTCACTGGAAGGACAGATCCTGAAGCTGAGGCTCCAATACTTTGGCCATCTCATGAGAAGAGAAGACTCCCTGGAAAAGACCCATTGATGTTGGGAAAGTGTGAGGGCAAGAGGAGAAGGGGACGACAGAGGATGAGATGGTTGGACAGTGTCATCGAAGCTACGAACATGAATCTGACCCAACTCCGGGAGGCAGTGGAAGACAGGAGGGCCTGGCGTGCTCTGGTCCATGCGGTCACGAAGAGTCGGACACGACTTAACAACTAAACAACAACAAAGCTTATTTAATGGCGATTCACCACGACCCCTTGCGGTCCTGTATCTGTTTTCGTTCAGGTCCCACCCCAGGAGAAAGGCAGACAAGTAGATAAGTAAATGAAGATATAAGTAACCAAAGCCTGCATCCTCTTCCTCGGACTCCACAAAGGCGGAGAACCTCATTTGGCTTTCCAAAGCCTCTCCTTGATAGGGTGAAAGTGCAGACTGAACTTCGGCACGGAGGGGCCACCCTCTCTCGCAGCCAGACAGCTGCAGGGCAGGCTGGCAGGAAGACCCTCCAAATTCCATTACAGGTGTGGAGAGAAGGATGGTCTCCGGTGCCCAGGAAACAGGAATCCTAAGCAAGGACCACAAAACAGTGGATGGCCTTTATCCCAAAGAGTCCTGTTCTACTTTGAACCCTGCACCTAAATCCCACCCAGACAAACCATCGGTATCAGAGCCATCACACTGTGGGTTCCTTCCCATGGCATCCTTCCCCCACTGCCCGACTGGGGTCAGCCTGATGTCATGAGCAGCAGGAGACCAGGAACACCCATGGGAGACTCCCCCAAGAGGGAGGGATGCTTCCAGGGGAGCCTTGACAAGATCCTGAGGTATGGGGTTTTATTGGGTAGAAGGAAGCGCAGAAGCGGGTCCTTCCTGCTCGTCTACTGCAACTGCCTCAGGGCCCAAGGGAGTGCAGGATAGCGACCCTAACTTCCATCCCCCAGGACCTGCAGCCTGTGACCCTCTTCAAACGGAGAAGCCAGAGGCCAACGTAAGGTCCTAAGACTTAGGGACAAAGACGTCTCGTTAGGATTTGCAAGGGATTTTATTCTCCAGCCTCGCGTTTGTGCATGTGATGCTCCCGCATCCTGTCGTTTAGACCCTCGCCATGGCCCGGTGAGGCATATCATGCTCAGACAGAGAGATCGGCTCAAGGTGGCCCTGCTTCAAGGCTGGCAGGGAGCTGAAATCTCCATCACTAACTACTACACCTCACTGCCTACAGACTAACTGGTTTCACACCACTGGGAAGCAGGATCCTGCCTGGCTCACAGGGCAGAAAAACTCCAGGGCTCCCAGACAGACAGCGAAGGCTGACTCGGCCAACTTATCCTTCCAGGCCCCTTCGTCTCCGGCAACCGAACAAGCAGAGAGATGCTCACAGTGGGATCTTCCCATTAATAACAAAGTCTTATTAAGTATCTGTTAAAAGGTCTGTACCGCTAATTTAGGTGGAAAAATTGAACAGATTACTCTTACCGGTTTCAATTAAAATAACATGATGCCTTCAAACTGATACCTTAATTAGGCATTCTAAAATGACATTTAGGATCCGGAGCCCTATTAGCCATCAGAGTCATCTGACTGTGAAGCCATTTCCCATTCCGCAGGCAGCCTTCGTGGTGGCCACGGCAAGCCTTTGGCTGACCCTCTAGAAACTTGACGGGCTTCCCATCTTTCAGGGAAAGGAGTTGACAGGAACGTCTTCCCGCTGCTAAGATGCCAGAGGTAGAGAAGAGTGTTTTTAGAAGAGGGATGATGATTATGGCAAAGATGGTGACTCATAGGATTATGTGGTGTTTATCTGTCTGCAGAATGCAGCTGCTGAGGGCCAGGTTTATCCTCCTTGATGATTATTCACTGAGAAAGGGTATAAGGGCAAAAAAGGGGGAAGCAGACTGTGTGTTTAATGTATTTAAGGAAATCCATCCATGAATACCGCTGAAGGAAATAAACTCTTAAAACAGATGGAGAAAAGCTTCTATGCTCTGGTTTCTATGCACACAGATGTTCATTGCTCTTTAACTAGCAAGAAAAAGCAAGGAGTGGCCAGAGAGGAAGCAGCAGGAACAAGACCTCCCTAAGAGTATCAGTCTAGCAGTTGTAAAAGACAAGAGCCACCAAGATGGCAGGTCTCCAGGGCCTGGCTGAGATATCAGAAGAATTGATCTGCTTCTCTGGATTGCCGGGCAGAGGTACAAATTTAGGACGAGTAAGTGAAATAGGATAAAGTTTGAACATTTCTATCAAGCTTGCTCTAGCAATCCTTCACAAGGCCTGCTGAAATAAATTTTTGAAAATACCTGGGAAACAGGACTCATTCTACCCATAAAGTAGACTTCAGTCCTAGCCATTACACCATGATACCTATGAAATGCAACTTCGTGGCACCCTCACTGTCCCCCAAACCTACTGTCACTACTAAGGAGGGGAGATGTGACTTGTAACCCATCACCTCCAAGCCCCACCCTCCCCTTCTTCCTTTGACACCTTTTGGCCCTCCAGCGCAAATGGTGAGGAACCCGTTCCCCTTTGCAAACTGCCACAGCCAACCCAAGGAAGGAAGGAGGCAGATCCACTGTGTGATGCAAGTCAGACCCTCTTCCAACGGCGACATTTCCATGTACAAGGGGTCGCTCCCTCTTTTTAGGTCCGATGTTGCGTCACTCAGGACGCACACGTTCGCAAACATCTGGGAAGGTGGGAATGGAGCGTTGCCGTCTTTGTCTGTTCCAGACAACCAGGGGGTTCCTGGCACCTGAAAGACTAACACACTTGACTGGACAGACGTTTTCATGGACTCCGACCCACTTCACCAACTGCAGTTTTCTGCTACCGATTTTATTTCGCTTCCTTTGCCGCCAGCGGTTTCCGTCCATTTGCTGGCGGCAGGCATTGCTCCTTTTCACACATTTAATTCTCTGTTTGTTACCAAGCCTTCAACAGTCACGTTTGTGCCTAGGATGAGTTACATTAAGCCAGAAGGCTCAAATTAAAAAGCAATGCATAAGCATAAGAACAGGAATCCTGGGGTGGGGGGAACAACACTTCTACAGACCAGGCAACCCAGTTAAAAAAGGTAAGGAGAGATGGGCTTTGGACCCCCTATGGAAGGGGCAGTTATGGGTTAGGGTTAGTGCGGGGATAAGGCGGACATTCTTTCATGATTGATGCAAAGGCTTCAAGCCAGGTTCCTCAGCTAGGCGTCCTCCATTATCAGACTACAACTACCAGAATCCCCTGACCAGTGAGATCAGGAGGCACTGGGGGAGGGGGGGCATCATGGAACCACAGATTCCTTGAATGTTAGAACTTTAAATGGCTCAACACTCATCTAGCCCTGCAACCTCTCTCTAAAAATCTCCAAGGAAGGAGTTGATCACATTCCGAGGTAGTTTATTCCACTCTCAAACACCCCTTATCACTAGGAAGCTTTCTTCCTCAAATTCGGCAGGAATTTCTTTTCTAGTGAGTTGAACCCACCTCTTCCTTTGATTGGGATCCCTGCCTTGGGCAGAAGGTTGCACTCGATGGCCTTAGAGGCCCTTTCCAACTCTGTGATTCTAGGATTCTATGGTTTTGACTTAAGTTGGAATTAGCCCGTTCCTTCTGTTCATTTGCATAATTTCCTGTCCATGGGTTATCCATGAACACTGGACCAGCATCGGCCAGATCTGTTTCCTGCACCGAGCAAGAGGTTGGACCCGATGGCCTTAGAGGCCCCTTCCAGCTCTGTGATTCTAGGATTCAGATCCTACCCTCAGGATTAGGAGAAAGCAAGCTTGCTCTGTTTTCCATGAGACAACCCTCCAGACGTACTACAAGCTCTTAATGTTCTTTTCCAAATGTACCCAACTCCCTCCACCGTTTCCTGAAGGACTTGCTTTCCGGGCCCTCTTCCAGAAACACCTTCCAGCTGATCAATAGCCACAGTGCCCAGAATGGGATACAATTTTCCAGGGGAGGCCTGGCCAAAGCAGAGAGGGACCCCCTTCCTTCCCTTGATCTGGGCACTAGAGGTCTACTGATGGGTCCTAGTATTGCATTAGGGGTCGGCGGGGAGGGGAGGGATTTTGGCCACCACATTTCCCTTTTGACTCGTTAAAAGGTGGTCAGAGGTGAGCCTGCTAGGGCCTTTCAACCTGAACATCAGCACCTCAAGAGGAACAAACTGATCTATCTTGGAGTCCACCAGACAGGCTCTCACCTCTGCGGTTGTCTTCTTTGGCTGAGGGAGGCCCAGTAAAGAGTAGTTCATTCTGGATTTGCACACACACACCCTTTTCATCTACAGTAAAGTTAATTTATGTCAGAACAGCAGCCACTGGAGCAACACACTCCGAGCAGCCTGTGCATTATTAATTTAATCTTTTCTCCTGCTTCTTTTGGGTTTAAGTACCACATCATCAGCAAATTGGATTTTCACTTCTTTCCTTCACCGTCATATATTTATATTTTTTAAAAAAAAATCTAAATGGGATGAATCAGAAGATACTGGTGAGAGAACCTGCTTAAAGAAAAATGGTGTGTGTGTGGGGGGGGGGGGGACAACCGAAAAGCACACCCAGAACCTATACTGGATGTTGAAGACATGCCAAAAAGCTGAGGAAAGTCCGAAGACCCCCACGGCATTATTTCCAGATGTTAGGAAATATCTCACCCTTTATGGCAAGCTATATTGTTATCCTACCATGTCTGTCTGTTCTTTGAACTGCAGATCGATCGATCGATCGATCGATCGACCTTCCTTCCTTCCTTCCTTCCTTCCTACCTTCCTACCTTCCTACCTTCCTTCCTTCCTTCCTTCCTTCCTTCCTTCCTTCCTTCCTTCCTTCCTTCCTTCCTTTCCTTCCTTTCCTTCCTTCCTTTCCTTCCTTCCTAACCCATCTATCTATCTATCTATCTATCCATCTGTCTATCTGAGGAGAGGCTGAGGTTTCGTGGAGCCCTACGCTGCCACCTCCACAGCCTCGGCATCTTCGCCACATGATGGGAGCCGCAACGCCCACCCCGATCCAGCTCCGGTGCTGGAGGGGGAAGCACCAAAGGGAGTGACCGAGGAGGATATGGGAGGTGCCCCTCGGAGGTCCCCAGCTCCCCTCCGCCGGCTCTATCAGCCATCACTAAAAGGGCTGTGGCCCAGAAGAGGACTCATTCTCCTGCTGTGGTTTTCAGGACTGGGACTTCAGGGCCCCCATTGAAGTCAACTAAGCCCCCAGTTGGGCATCCTGAAGCCGGGTGGGTGGGTGTGTTCTGGTGCCAGAAACGAAACCCCATCGAGAAGCCAGGCCAAGGAGAGAGGGCCGTTGCTTCCACTTCTGTTACTTCAGTAAACATGGTGGTGGTTCAAAACTCCCAAGCTGGAACCGGTGGAGTTATTGTCTGGGGACTCCCCGGCCACCGGGTACCCAGGAGTCAGGGTCAGCAGCCCCAACAGAGGGCAAGGAAAAAGGCCTGCCTGTAACCTGCAGAGATGAGGCTCCTACCCATCCAAGTGGGCCATCTTGGGCTGGGTGGATCAACAACCAGGCTGGGTCCCAAGACTGGAAACCGAGGTGCCACTGAGTCTGACTCCGGACAAGGCTCTCCTCAGGAGGCCGGTCCTCTGTGCGTCTTCTCCTCGTGGCGTTGGCTCCTCTCGTGGATCGCCAAGGTTCCCCCTCTGGAAGGGGGCCTCTGCTTGAAGAGTGGGTGTCCCGTCCAACCCTGAATTCGAGACTGTCGGAAAGAGTTAGACAGGGGCTTTGCCAACTGAGGAGCCAACACCCTCAGAAGAAAGATGTGTGGGAGATGTGTTTATACATCTACTCCCTCTCCGGGATGAGGCAGTGGATGCCACCACCAAGGGCTCATGGCACTCTGGCGACCTTTTAAAGCCTTCTGAGAGCCTCGATCATCCGCTCCCCCAGAGCAGCATCCCCTGAGACGATGCCCTGCGGGTGTGTTGATCTCAGAGGTGGGAGAAACACACATCACTTTCCCAGAAGACAGTTCTCAGGATCCGGCAGCCGGCACGGGCGGGGGATTCTGGGAGTTGAAGTCTAAGCCTGCTGGGAGGCATCTCCCAGGCGAATGAACTGCAGCCCTCCAAGGTGATCACAGCCCAAAAAAGTGGGGTTCAGGCATCCCTGTGGGGGCTCCACAAGCACCCCACTTTGGCGCCTAATGTTTGCCTGGCTTGGAGGTTCGCCAGGTGCCTCGGCCCAACCTCTGCGGAGGCCTGGAGCGCCCTTGGCAACCTGCAAACACAAGGAAGGAGGAGAAGAGCAGAGAGACAGGAGCAATCCGTGGGCTGTTCCCGTCGCTTGCAACCTGTCACTGCGAGTTTGTTTGTCGACAAAAGCGCTGGAACTCTTCCCCTTCTGGGATCCCAGGGAGCAAAACATAATCCTGCTTTGGTTGGGCTTTGCAATCCACCCAACCCTCCCTCTCCGACGCAAAACCGAAGCGGAACAAAGGCACGCCTGGCCTTCCCCTGGCTGGCTTTTGCAAGAGACGGCAGCAACCCACCCACCCACCCACCCCAGAGGTGGCAGGGAGAGGGCAGTCACCTTTCCGCAATGCCCATCTATCCCCGAATCGCTTTCGAGAAGGAGCGCAAGCGAGGGGCTCCAAATTAGTCAAATCGAGATACTGCGCCCTGGTTGTAATTATCTTTTGTTTTTTAATTGCTAATTTCACCATCTTAATTTACAGCTCAGCAGCATTTGGTGTTGATGTTTGAATAACAAGTTTGGAGCACAAAAGAACCCTATTATACTTTCCGTCGAGCCAAGTGGGCGAGGGTGAGGGTGGTTTCGGGAACATGCCCTCCAAACTTTTCCTTTCTTCGCTTTCATGAGAAAACGGCCCCAAAGGTGTGGATTTGGCTTGGAGACAGGCATGTCCAGCTGCTGCAGGTTTACTCGACTGTCAGGTTCAAGGGGGGGTTAGGGCAGAATCCTCAACAACCAAGATGGTCGGGCTGACACCAAGCCCAGCTGAGTCCCGTACCCTTCTTGTCCACTGGTGAGAAATTACTGGGGTCCATCCTGTTCCTGGCCGAACTCTTGTGCCCGTTTGGTGGATGGGAGCTGGGGCTGAGAGGGTGGGGTTCTGGCTTAATCCTACTCCTTCATAACGCTTCTGTTTTCCATCCCTTTTTGGCCCCACAAGTGGGTTGTGCCAGCACAAGGGTCTCCTGCCCCTTCCAAACCCACGACAGCCAGTGTATCTTTGGAATTGGCACCATGCTTAGGGATGTAAGTACAGGATTTTTTGTTTTAAATCAGGCTAGGAACGCGACAAGATCCACCCGCGTGCCACCAGAACACGAGGGATGAGAATTCCCTCCCTCACCCGAAAATCTGCCACGGAGGGATGGAGGAGAACCAGCCTCCGGCGGACCCCTGTCTGTTTCTGGCATTCACATGAAGAACCTGGGGAGTGTGTGTGCATTGGGGATCCCTCCTTCTGCCTCCCCTACTCTGGGCTCAGGATCAAGGCCCCCAGCTCTCAGGGAGCTGCCAGGAGTCTCAGGAAACGGGGAGGATTCCCCAAGAGGAGGCTCACGTTTGGTTTTGAGGTGTCAGTCTGGGCACCCGTCTCATCCATTCCCAAGCTGAGGCCAGGACTTGTCCATGTGCTGGGTCTCCTTCTCAGGTTTTACCCCTTAAGATACCCAAAGTCATGCCGTGCGGTTGTGGAAGAGGAACACAGGGATGCCAGAGACCTCTATGCCCCCAGGCCTCCTGAAGTCCCGGGCTTCTTTAAATTACTCTGCCCATTGGCCCTGACCACCACCTCCACTGCTACCTCAGCCTGAAATCTTAGGGCTCCTTTGCTGATGCCACTATCAGAGAAATGGTTCTGCCCATCGAGCCCGGCACCAGCACCTCTGACTGACAGCAGGAAAGACCCCTTAAGGTTTTAGGCCATTCCCTTATCTCCTCATTGGGAGAAAGGCAGGCCTATAACTAAATAACTGAACAGGAACCAGTTCCAATCGGGGTTCACTTCCAAAAACCACGTGAGGTGGATGTTTTCATTGAATGGTGTTGCTCTTTGAGGGACCTCCATTTTGCTGAAAAGGGAGCCGACGCCATGGAGTGGAGGTGACAGGAAAAAGGGGCCCTTTCCTGGCCGTTCTCCCACCGTAAGTTTTCCAACCCAAGAGAGACAGACAGACAAGCAGACAGACCAATGGATTGGCTTGTCCGTTGATTGACTGGGCAGTGGAAAGGATTTGAACGAGCCACAGGAATCCTGGAAAGTCTGGTTCCTAGGAGAACTGTCGCCATTCATTTCTCCGATGGTGGAAATCAACCTTAAAAATCAGTGAGTTGTGTGTGTTCTGTGGCGTCAAGCCGGAACCGACTTATAAAGACCCTAACAGGGCTTTCAAGGTAAGAGAGACATTTAAGACGTGATTTTGCCAGTCCCACTCTTGGGTTTCCATGACTCAGTGGGGATTTGAACCCTCTTCTCCAGAGTCCTAGTCCCTCACTCTATCCATGACACCACGCTGGGAATCAGTTCACCTCACATCCACCTCGGTTGGAGCCCTCTCTCCCCTTGGAGATCATCAGAGTGGCTTGGTTCACTCTCCGTGGAGTTGGGAGGAGGCTGGAACTGGGCTGCAGCCCCAGTTCCTGGGACATAAGTGGACAGGAGCAGACGGACGTCCCTGGGAAAAGGGCTGCTTGGTGGCAGGAATCCTCCAAGAAAGGCCAGACAACTCAGGGGGCTTCGGTCTCTGGCTGCAGAGCCAGAGGTTGGGAGTTCGATTCCTTGAGAGGGGCTGGACTCCGTGATCCACAGGATCCCTTCCACCTCTGCAGCGAGTTCAAAAGCAGCTGTTGTGGTTGTTGTTGTTGTTAGCCGCAGTACAGCAGAGCAGCTGGGGTGCCTTTGGAGAGAAGAGGAAATCTCCTCTCCTGATTACAGGAGCTGTCTGAGGTGCTGAAAGGCCAGACTCAGCCGCAGCACAGATTCACTGCTCTCCTTTGCCCCTCCACCGTGAACCCCAAGTGGCAGGCCGATCTTACAGAAAGGCCTTTCTGACACCTCAAGTGGGTGATTTGGGGGACCGGAGGGGTAGGTTTTTGCCCTCATCTCCCCCCCCCCAGGCGACACACAGTCTGGAAATGGCCTTTGTGTGTCTCCTTAAAAAATGCAGCCAAAAAAAAAAAACACACACACACAACACACTCCTGGGACTCAAAAAAACATACATACAGACCAGTAGAGACATCACAACTGGCTGGATAGCTCAGTGGTTTAAGTCTCTGGCTGCAGAATCAGAGGTTGAGAGTTCGATTCCCCCATCTGTGACTCCTGGGAGAAGAGATGGTGACAAGCAACCCGCACAGATGCATTTTAGAAGGTCTGCCAGGGCCTGGGGAAAGAGGGCCAAAATGCCCCTCGGAGGCCGCATGCCACCCTTCCACACAATGCGTTCTTCAACAAAACTAGGGAGACACACCAGCGTTTCTGAGCGCACACCAGTGACGCCTCTGCTGTTAAGAGACCCTCATAAACCAGACACCGGCATGCCGCTCACGAGAAACCTGTGGGCCCTTTCACCATGTCTAGGGGAGAACCATGATCCTCTCTAGCTGAGCACACACACCCACGCTTCTCACGGCACTCTGCTCCTCGCTTTGTTCTGGCGCTGTTTCGGCCAGACGGCCAGTGCGTCCCGACGCTTCCTCCGTTTCCCTTTATCTATAACGAGGCATCAGCAAACCTTTCCTCCAAAGAATTGTACAAGGATCATTAAAAGGAAAATGTCCGTGTAATTGTCTCCCCCCACTGCCCCCCACTGCATATTCTTCCCTCTAATATCTCCAAAACATAATAACGCTCCACATTTCTGAAGAACTGTCTTTTCAGCATGTTTTCGCATTACGCCTAATTTTGTATGAGTTTTTCAGGCCCACATAACGACACAGTTCAATGCAAAATCAGATATAAATCTAGCTTAAGAGACTCTCGGCAGGAATTCATTTAAAACTGTAAATGTTAAAAGATTCAGCCTCTGATTTATGGCGGAGAAGAATTCTTCTCTCTTCCCCCCCCCCACCTCCATTTCAAACAGGGAATTAAAATGCTTTGGAAAAGAAAGATGCACATTAAATCAATGCCAAACTTATGTCGCTGGTGACGGTGATGCCGGGATCCATCTAAGCTGCCAAGAAGAGGGCTTTGTTCCCTTGTGGTTCCGCCACTCTGGGCCCTCCTCCCCAACCCTGGCCCCCCTCTCCCATTTCAGAACAGCCCTGATATTTCGGCAAGAGCACCTTTACCTCTGGAGCATCTGTTTGCTGCTGTACTATCAAACAACGGGACACCACATGCTCCTGAATACTACCCACACATAACAGGAGTCAGTCTACAGAGTGTGTGGTGGTGGAGGGGGAGTAGAGGTAGTTTTCTATTGTAAGGTAAGGTTAAGGTTCCCCTTGACATTTAGTCCAGTCGTGTCCGACTCTACGGCGCGGTGCTCATCCCCGTTTCCAAGCCGTAGAGCCAGCGTTTTGTCCGAAGACAGTTTCCGTGGTCACGTGGCCAGCGCGACTAGACACGGAACGTCGTGACCTTCCCACCGAGGTGGTACCTATTTATCTACTCGCATTTGCATGCTTTCGAATGGCTAGGTTGGCAGGAGCTGGGACAAGCGACGGGAGCTCCCTCTGTTGCGTGGATTCGATCTTACGACAGCTGGTCTTCTGACCCTGCAGCACAGAGGCTTCTGCGGTTTAATCCGCAGCACCACCACGTCCCTATATGTTTTCTATTGTACCCAACCATTAGTCTAGCATTATCAGCTCTAACCGGCAGCAAAGGCTTCTTGGGATTTCCACTCATCCCACTCAGCTTTTAAATTCAAACATGTTTGGTATATTCAGGGTGGTTTAGTGAAGGAGAGGACTTTGGGGAGTGGATTCCCTTCCTTCATTCTTTGCACCACACTCTTTCGCCAGAGGAAGGAACTGCTAGATCAGTGGTCCCCAACCTTAGGCCTCCAGATGTTCTTGGACTACAACTCACAGAAGCCTTCACCACCACCTCTGCTGGCCAGGATTTCTGGGAGTTGAAGTCCAAGAACATTTGGAAGCCCAAGGTTGGGGACCACTGTGCTAGATGACTCTACTGCTGCAGGTGACCAGATGCAGGTACTACAGTGATCCACCCAGGTGGCTCACTGAGGCTAGCTTCTGTGCCACCGACCCAAACCAAGGAACACCTATGGGGGAGGTTGTGGAACAAGTGGGCAAATCGGTGGCCCGTGGTCTAATTGAACATGATGCCTGTGACTAGTGAATACAGCAGAAGGGGGCTCCTCTTTGAAGGCCATTGACCATTCAGGAAAAGGGTGTGGGGATAAAAGAGAAGTGGATAGTGGCAGAAAAACAAAGAATGTTTATTAGCACTGTCCATCATCTTTCGGAAGAAAAGCAGCTCTTGGTAAAAGAAGATGCCCCTTCCTCTGTACTCTCATTGCACAAAGAAGTGAAGAGAAGACCTTCTTCTGCTTGTAGGGAGGTTCCCTGCTCCGTGTCCATAGCGGAACACAGGACTGTGGGAGTTTACTGCTGTTGCACAACAAGTGAGTAGTTATCACTGTTGACCAACATGGCTTCAAGGTCTTCGTGGAAGGAAGGGGTCCTTGAAGGATGCTTGACCAGGTCAAGGTAGAGAGCTTTGTGGTCCAGTGGCAACCTGAAACACTCTCTCTCCTTCAGGGTCTTTGAGTCTTGGGGGTGCCACTTGGGTCCCCTGAGGAAAGAGACTTCTGGACGAGGCATGGTTTGAGCAGGCGGGCATTTCTTAGGACCACGTCAGAGCTTGGAAGCACAGGCTACAAACAACCAATTCGTTGTAAGATTCGGGGCATTATTATTTTTTTGCAGTAACTTAAGAAAACTCAACAAAACAAAGGTCAGGTTAACACCACATCCTGAGGTTTGTCAGTAGAAGGGAACTGGCTGCCTGGTCTCCAGGATGTGACTCCCTCAGAACTGCATTCCGGAGCAATCAGACTTGCCAAAGATGTCCCTTTTCACCTCCCAAAGACGAATTGCCGATCAAAGCATGCTAATTTGCAAGATAAAGGAAACGAGTTCGGGCTGGAAGTAACTATCCTTCCAAAAAGAGTGCTAAATAATCGTATTGTCTCGTTCTACCTCTGCTACACCCCACAATTAACTACTTTTGTAATGTTCACTTTAATTGTATTTAGTTACATTTATGGCTACAGGGATGCTTTATACCACTGGCTTGTGGCATCTGGGGAGTTTTTAACTAACGAAAAGGGAAGTACGTAAGTGCATGAAGGGAAATACCTGCTTTAAGTAACTAGTTACTCTTGAGGAAAAATCGTTTGTAGTTAACTCTTGAATAACGAGAAACTTCTTTTTTAAAAAGTGTAAAATGTCTAACTGTAAAATATCTAAAAATGAAATGTCATAAATACAAACAGTTAACCACCGGAAGGCCTTGGAACCACAGAGGTAAGGAATTACTTTTTGGCCGAAATCTGGTAGTCAGTCTCAGAGTAGGCCCACTGAATCAATGGGGATTGGCTGAGTCAACTTCTCTGCACATTGCACGGATCCAACGGGCTTACTCTAGTTGTGATTTACTACTGGATTTTGGCCTTTAATTATAAATTTCCGACCTGTGGCTTGCGTGCATCTCAAAACACCAGGCAAGAAAAAGAGAGAAGGAAGACACCCCAGTTTGTGGGTGGCCGAAATCTCTGTTGGAGAAGCCATGATGGGCTCTTTCCCTCAACCTCTACCTCCAGGTGAAGAGCACAACTGGACACCCAAACAGCAGGTGGAGTCAGGAGACGCAGCTCTGTTCTGTGTACACTTGGCGGATGGCAGACAGCTCCTCTCTCCCTCTTCTCGGCCTCATCTGAAGCCACAAACATCCATGCGCTGGCTAATGCGCGCTAATGCTCTCTCTTATTTTAAAGCAAAGTGATAAAAGGCAGGAAGGAGGCTCCCTGGGCGGGGTGAGACCACAAGGACTACAAAACCTTGGTGTTAACAGGTTTTTATGCTTGTTTTCAAAAGCACACTATTATACTAGGCTCTTGATAGATTTAATGAATATGGAGGGCCCATTAGCGGCCGTTCTATAAGCACATATTCAAGCAGCTTTTAAATGTGGGCTGTTTACAAGGCTAAACCTTAATGGAGCCGAAGGGGCCATTATACCGAGACACCGGATCCATGCTATCTGGCCACCCACCCACAAAAAAAAAGCCCAGCTCCATTTGAAAGCCAAGGAGAGTCCCATGGCATCTTGAAGGCTGACCCTTTCACGGCGGCTGAAAAGTTTGCAAAGGGGTCGGGTCAGCGGGTGTACGGTTCTAGAGCCTCTTTGAGGGGGGGGGGCCATAGGTCGCAATGAACCCCAGAGACTAAGAGGGTGCAAGTGGAGCACCACAGCACTCTTCCTGGCCTCCGGGGAAGTCAAAGACATCTTAGGTCAGCTCAAGGACATCAGATGTTAAAGGGTTACAAGATGCCTGGTTCCTTTGGCTGCTGCAGATCAGCAGGGCTGCCCCTGGAAAACAGGATTCTCTCTGATGCCTGGAATAGTTCAAGCAGGAGAATGCTTCTCCTTAGTGAGAACAGTCCTCTCTTTGAGGGCTGCCAGGGGACAAGAACAGCTAGTGCAGCACGGTAGACACAGCACGGGATTAGGACTCCAAAGAGCTGGGTTCAAATCCTCGCCTGGCCACGGAGACTCTCTGGAGAGGGTGGTAATGGGAAACCACTCCTTGAACAACTCACATACCTTAACAACCTCATTTAGGGTCCCTGTAAGTCAGAAGCCACTCAACGGCACAACAAGAAGAACAGGAGGCAGTTCTGCTTTGAAATGTGTCCCAGATCAAGTTCGAGGTTTTGACGCTCATGTATAAAGCCCTCCATAGTTTGGGACCCCGTTACTTGTCGGAGCCTCTTTCCGCAGTGTCATCTACCTGACCCACCAGATCTTCCCAGGCTAGGCTCCTCCGGGTGGCCACCCCGAGGGAGGTCGGTACATCTTCTGCAAGAGGCAGGGCCTTCTCCGTGGTGGCTCCCACCTTATGGAATCAGCTCCCGGAGGAGTTACATCTGGCTCCCTCCCTGATGTCGTTTAGAAGACAATGCAAAACATTCCTTTTCAGGGAGGCCTTTTTTATACCGACCCGGGTTGAGGGCTTGTTTACCTCCTGTTTGGCTGTTTCTTGGGAGAAGAAATAAATAAAATAAAATAAATGGGAAGGGATCCCCTAGAAGGGCTGAATCCACCCCAGATCCAATTTAAAGATCCAGAGCCATGAATAAGGAGGGAGGGAGGGACCTGGAAGTTGCTGATAACCCACTGGGGGGGGGCAAACCTGAACGAGAAGCAGAAGCCCTAGTGATGGGGCGGTGGGCATGCTTGTATCAGAAGTGGTAAGAGACACTCCAGCCACTATCCTCCCCGCCTGAATGAGAAGCACCCTATTCCTCTAGTTAATTGAATTTTTAAAAATTTCTTTCTGATTTAGCCCGAGGATCTATTGAACCTGGTACAAGTGATTTGATGCAAAACCATGTTTTGTCCTCCTTTCCTGAAATGTGTCCGTGAACACCTTCCTTCCTCGCTATCCAAAAAAATCTGAGAGGGGCAACAGAGACCTCCCAGCTGTTGGTGGACTGCAACTCCCATCAGCCTTGGCTGGCACAGTGAGCGGAGGTGGATTTGGGGAGCTGTAGTCCAATGACACCCAGCAGGGGATTGGGGGGGATGGATTTCTCATCCCTAATCGTCCTGAACTCACAACGAAAGCAACACATCTTCCTTCTGGGAGGAGAAGAGAAACCATCAAGGATGAAAGCGAAGAAGTTCAAGCAAGTCACAAAGCAAGCGAACGAGCGAGTCTCTCTCTTTTTTTTTTTTTTTAAAAAGGAAGCTTTCTTTGCAAAACGACCTGAAACCGGGCAATTCCCCATCAGTCAGAAAGCGTGGCTCACAAGCAGCGAGCCTCTCAGTTCCTGGAATGACGCACCAGACACGCTGGCTCTGAAAATCTACTTGTGCCTGAATCAGCTCAAGTTTCTGCAAAGCTCCAAGCAGGAGCCGAGGTGAGATGAAACGAGAGAGAGAGAGAGAGACAGAGAGAGACAGAGAGAGACAGAGAGAGAAGTCAGCACCACATGCCACCCCTTGCCATATAATGGCCCCTTTCCATGGTATTAGATGCATTAAGGCACCCTCTGCAAGGGCTACACAGCTGCCTGAGAACAGACGAGAAGGCAAACGAGGCGAGGGAAACCTAATCTCTCGCCTCTCAAGTTTCCACGTAAATGGGCTCAGTGGGTCTCTGGGGAGTTTGGAAACTACCCTGCCCGCATTGACGGAAATGCGAGTTTTCAGCAAGTAAAGGTTTCCCCCTCAAAACACACCATTCCTTCAAACGTCCATCCCTGAGCAATTTGACTTGCCAACGAAGCCCACGTTTGCCAGCCGCTGACCAATCGCAAACCAAAAAACAAGCTGGTCTACAACCGGTGGGACCAGGCCATCCTAGGACCTTATGAGGCGTGCGAGGTTCAGTGCCCGACCTTCACCGATCATCACTGCTCCTTTATGGAAATGGGTGGCTGTGAATTCTCCTCAGGCACTCTGGGATGAGAAGCTGGTTTCGCGGCTTCCAAAGCCCAGACGAGTGAACTTTTTGCACCTTGGGATTCAGGCTTTGCTGAAATGTTTTTGAAAAAAAAAAAAAACAAGGAAAGAAAGAGAGAGACAGAAAACACACTCTCTCCTTCTAGGTCAAGTTTGGAGAAGATGGCTAGCAAATGCTGATTAATGTAGAAGGAGCCATTCCTCTGCAACTCATTATGCCCACGGCTGCCATGAAACTGTAAGCTCTTTTACAATTTCATGCAGGACATAAAAGTGAAAATATTTTTGGCTTGTGTAAGTAGCAGGCTATGAATATTAAAGCGTCCCCCCTATTATTAATTCAATGCCATTCATTTTAAGCAGGCACAGAGGAAAGGCAGCAAGTCCCCCCCCCCCACCTTCCCCGCTTTCCTCAGCTGTCGTCTCCAATCCACCCCGGCTCATCCCGGCTCTTCTCTTGCTTGCCCACTCTGCCCAGAATGGCCCAGGGCAAAAGCTCCACTGAGCCAACCTGCCCATTACTTGAGATGATGGCTATCACAGGATGTGGTATCGAACCAATCGGTCAATCGACCAGTATTGAAGGCTTTGCGGGAGGACTCCATTCTTGCTGAGCCGATCGTGGTTGTGAAGTGAGTGGAGCTGCTCCATCCAGTAAGGAGCAAACGATACACGGCAGATAGTCTGTTCCTAGAACTGGAGGTTCTGCAAGAAGTGATGCAATTGGTATTCATGGCATGTTTAATGCTGGGGAAAAGGAGAAAGGGGCCAGGGTGTGTGTTTTCTGCAACGTGACCTGGCCATTTGCGGCTTTTTCTCAGGCATCAGAATATCTGGGGACAGCTCAGACGTTGGACCAACCACGTCGGACCAAAATCCCAGCCAAAGAAAAAAAAAAGGTGGGGGGGGGGGGCTGCTAAACCATTCCTAAACTGTGCGCAATGTTCTCGAGCATGGAACTCCAGAGAAATGTGGCCTTTCTCTTCCTGGCAGCAGCATCCTTAAATCGGAGACACATGCTGGCTGATGGAAATGAGGCGGCGATGCTCTGCAGCCCACTCCTCTGGGGCTGAAGGAAGCACAGCATCCACAGACTTCTGGTGCATCGCTCCCACGGGGAAAAGTCTGTTGGTTTGGATGCCCTGAGATGGGGCTCTGAACCCTTGCTGGACATCTTCCGACCTGAGAATCACAGAACTGTGGAGCTGGAAAAGACCACACCCACACACCTGCGGGTCATGTGGTCCAACCTCCAGGAAGCCCACTGCAAATAATAATAATAATAATAATAATAATAATAATAATAATAATAATAATAATAATAATAATAATAATAATAATAATAATAATAATAATAATAATCCGTGCAAGATGGCCGTCTCCCCTTAAAAATCCTTCCATCTGTGTTGAACAGCCAGCGACCTGGAAAGGGGCTTAAAAGCCGCGAAGGGTGGAGAGTATCCCTGACAGAGGGCTGTCCGCTCTCCGTTTCAACTCCTCCTAGGAAACAGAGTCTCACGTGCTTCAAGGTAACCCATTCCAGCTCTTCTCGTCAAGTTTTTCCCCCCTTCATGTTTCGTCGGGAACTCCCTTCTTGTAATTTGAAGCTGGGAGTCCAGATCCTTGTTTCTGGAGCTGTGAAAAAAACAAGCTGGCTCCCTCTCCCAGCTGGCAGCTCTTCGGAAACCTGAAGACGGCTCTCCTACCGCCTGTCTGGCTCTCCTTTACCAAGGCTGACCCAGCTCCTCCAGCGGTTCTCCGTAGGACTTGATGTCCAGACCTTTCGCCATTGTGATCGCAGGTGTCTTCACCACACACTGGAGTTCAACGCCGGCTGCCAATTCTCCTACGTGGATTAACTGATCAGCGCCAACCTGCTGGCTTTTTTCGACACTGTTAGGAACAGATGGTTTCCAAGATGCATGCCAGGAAGGTGGACCGCCTTTCCACTTCTGAAGCAAAAAAAGAAAAGAAAACTCTTCTCCACCATATTCACTGGAGAGCGGGAACAGCGGGTAGCTCTGAACATCCAGCTGCTGGATTTCCAAAAGAGGGCACTGGCTTTATGGGCACAAGGAGGCATCGAATGGATGCACGTGGCAAACGTGGCATTTCTGACTCTGCAGAGGAGGGTTCCCAGCCACGTGACACCAGTGTGTGGAAAGGCAGCTGGTTCTGACCCCTTGGCTTACCGCCATAACAAATGCTCACAGATCTTCTCATCCTCAAAAGAGAAGAAAAAGGTTTTGACACCTTGAGGCATCCCATTAAAAAAAAAAAAATCAGCCAACTGCTGCTAGACTTTGCAGGATGCACAAGGGCGAAAATACTAGAGCTTTTTACCAACATCAGAATAAGCAATAAATAAAAAAATAAATAATAGGGGAGGGGTGGCTTTCATGCAAGAGACTTAAGACTTTGTGTTTTTTATTTTTAAAAAATCTCATATTTTGAGCAAAACACAAGGGTTGGAGCAAAAATACACCCATCAATGGTTCACAAAATAAATGTAGAAGATGCTCAGAAGCTCTTGCTATCTAGCTGAGCCTGCCTGCTCTGTCCTACAATTGCACATGAAGGAATAAGCATTTTTCTTGCTCCCAGCTTCCCGCTGGCCCCTTCGATCCCCAGACAACCTCCGAGGGAACCGTTTCCAAAGGTTAAGCACTTGATAAACGTCCCCGAGGTGCCCAACATGTCTTCTGTGGTCGCTCTGGGATTACGGCAGGAGGGCGAGGGCCAAACTCCACATCTGTCCGCTGTCCGGGCTTCCAGCGTGGCTGGCGGAGGTGCCAGCGGCAAGCGACATCTCCGGATGAGCTGGCCCGTTCCAGTCCGGCGGGGAGTCCCAGCTCCATCCTGCCAGATTCTCCTGTCACATTTTTCACTGTCACAGCCAGGCTGGAACACCATCCATCATTTCCATTCCCCCCTAAAGGGAAGGAGCAGCAAGAGGAAACAGAGAAAGAAATCCACCCCTAGCAAGTAGTAGATACTTCGGAACGGCTCTGTCTGGTCTGGATTGCGTTCCTGGGGCCAGCTTGGAAGGAACAGACCCAAGAAAGGTGGAAGGTATCTCAGAAAAACTCCCTGCATGCAGGATTCCTCTGGCGGATGCACGTTCAAGGAGAGGCAGGACCCCTGGTGCTTTCCGGAAAATGCGAAGCCAAGTTGCAAAACTGCAACACCTAGGACTGAAGGGCTAATTTTCAACTCCCAGGTTCCATGCAGGGGCCTGGCAAAAAAAATGAGCAAAAAAGTGCAACCCTCCCCCTCCCATCGTGTCGCATCCTAAATTGACGGTGGCTGGCAGCTCACTCTTTCTGTGGGCTTGTGTTTTCTTGGGATGGGTGGGATGGGGATTCGGCTGGGTCATCTTTTGCCAAGGGTACCTGAACTGGGTGGGGACGGGGGGCCCGGCTCTGGTGAAGGACTGGGCTCAAATAGAAGCACCCCCATTTTATTGCAAAACCAACACTCCAGGAGGTTTCTGGAATGAAACGGGGTCCATCTGCCGACCCCGTTCACTTCCCCAAGGGGAGCCGTCTAGGGGCTGAAGAACCGGCCGGAGGGGACCAGTGGGCCTGGAGGGGGGTGGGGTGGCGGCTTTACTCTTCTCCATGTGCTCTGCCTACAGCCACAGATCTAAGCTGCTCTCCTCCCTCTCCCGCAAAGAGAGAAAGGCAAAAGAGGGCTTGGGAATTTATTGTTTTAAGAATCTGGGGAGGGGGGCTCCCAACATGACTATTCTCAGGATTATTATTTTTTAAGGTAAAAGCCACAACAGTTAAACTTGTATAACATAACCGGCTTGTTTTTGTTTTAAAAGAAACTTCAGAATAGATATCCTTTCTTCCACCAGCCCCCCCCCCCCCGCACCTGTGATTTTTCGATAGTCACATTAAAACAATATTAAGAGTCTGGGATGTCTTAGGTTGCTTCCGTATCATTCTCTTCAAAGCCCTCCTTCACGCCATCCCTCTTTTATCTACAGTTCACAAAATATGAACTTTGAAGAGCTTAGTATTTGAGGAGGAAGGGGACCGACAGAAGAACTCTTCGCCCTAACCATCTACTATTTAACCCGCTGATCCGGAACGACCGAGCTCAGGAATGGAAACAGAGAGCCGACAGTCACCCAAAGCACCTGCTGCAAAAGCAAATATAAACACTAAGGTAGTCCCTGTTGGTCCAGGAGAGCAAGGCAAAACCTGGACTTTGCAGGCAGACAATATATTTATTCCAACAATTCAGCCAGGGAAAAGGCAAATGGAAAGCTAAGCCTGTACAGGAATTTCCCTCTCCCCTTCTAAGAGGAAAGGGCATCTGCTATAAGCATGTAGGGGTGGTTGGCTGGGCTTATCTAGGGCCACAGAAGACCCATTTTAGATATATGAAGGTACGTCGTGTGGAAGACGGAGGTAGCTTGCTCTCTGCTGCTCTAGAGGAAAGGGAATAAAAGAATGAATCTAAATTATAAGAAAAGACATTTGGACCAAACATTAGGAGGAAAAACCTCAAGGCAAGAGCTCTTCAACAGTGGTAAGACAGACAACCATAGAAGGTGGTGGACCTTCTGGATGGACATCTATCAAGTATGTTTCAGCTGTGGATTGCTGCGTTGGCAAGACACTGGATTAGGCCATGCTTCTGACTGTATAATTCTACCAAAACTTCCTCAGTTTGGAAATTAAATATGGGATGAAGGCCACCCGGGGCATCGTTGGAACTGCGGAACCTTAAGATCCACCTGGGACCTGCGAGGAGAAGCTTCCAGGACCAACCTGCTCTGAACTCCCTAGCAGGAGAAGCAAAGGGGGAAATGGGGGAAGCAAAGACATGAAGCATCAGACGATCCTCAGTTTGACTATGAGAGCAAAGCCATGTGCAGAGATGGTTGGTTGCCCACCTGGCGCTCTAGCTTTCTGAAGAATATGGTCTTGCATTTCCCACGAACCTGTCTTCCCCAAATGAAGCCTTTTGCATCAAGAGATCTTGCGTGGCTGTGTATTTCTCAGAGAGACAAATAGGCCATGAGCCGTTGGGTTTTATTTCATCTATAGGGTACGGACAGTGCCTATTTATTACACCCAGGGCCCATCCCCTTGTAATTCCTGTGTTGACTGCTTAATCCACTGGAAAAGCAGAGCCCTGTCAGAAAAGAAGAGTTCCTTCCTTAGTATAAGCAGAGAAGGCGGAGATTAACAGATCCGGGTTCAACTGGGAAGAAGCGTAATCGGATCCATCCATCCCAGAGCAGTCTTTCACGTTCTTCTTATTCAAATTATCCTCCTCTCTGAAGGTGTGAACAAAACGAGGATCCCACAAGCAAGGATGACCCAGAACAGAGGAAAACGGCAACCTCTTTCTGGGTCTGGCCAAAATCACACTGTCGCCCACAACCCAGGGGGCTCCGCTATTTCCAGATGGATCCACATCTGGATCCGTTATTACCAGACAGATCCACATCTGGATCCGCTATTTCCAGATGGATCCACAGGCACAGAAGGCAGTCACTAGGCAGAAGGGGGAGATGCGTTGGCTTCTCACACCCTCCCTCTCATTTCAGTCCACATTATTTGGGCTAACAGAGGCTGAGGTGTGCCTTCTGCCTGCTGCTTTGCTTCACAGAAGTGGCAAGTTGGTCTACAGACCCATCAACATGGAATACAAGGAGCCATTTAGTTTGTCTGTACAGCAGGCGAACTCTTCCACCTACCTAAGAAAAATATTTTCAATGCAAACTATGTTCTAGCAGCACGGTGTATCTTTAAAACCCCGCTACTTTCTGCTTTGTTTCTCAGTTGGGTTAAAATTAAGGATAAATTAATCACCAAGATCTTTTTAATGACTCCTGCATTCTCGAATGGGAAAGTTAAGATACGAGCATTAGTGGGAGATTTTCAGATTTAGGAAAGAACAAGTAATTACAGAATTGTGACTTGGGTTTGGGGTTTTTTTCCCCCTCCCAAGTCATTTAGATATGGCACGATTCTATGAAGTATGCAGGAAAAAGATTAATGCAAGGTCTCCTCACTTCCATTTTTAATTTTTTTTTTTAATGGGGGGGAAAGAAAAGCAAGCAGTAGGCTGTTGATGAATTTTTATTTTTATTTTTTTGCCTGGAAAAAAAAAGCAGCAAATGGTCATGTTGCAAAGCCACCAGCCAAAGTGTCACTGGGGCAGAAAATTCGTGTTAGTGTTGTTTTGGTATTTGTGACTGTATGTTGCAATTTTGATTTTGATTTCTGCATAACCATTATGCTCAGTATTTTTTAAAGTGGTTTTGCTTTACTGTGCTGTAAAGTCACCCAGAGTGGCCTTGTAGCCAAATGGATGGTATAGGAGTTGAATAAAGTAAAATAAAATAAAATAAAGGACCCTTTCTTCTCCCCGGCACTGAACATGCAATAAATGCCAATTACATCACCATTTGCAGAACCTCCTCTTGGGGTAACATGCTACCTGTAAGGTATAGAATCACAGAACTGGGGAGCTAGAAAGGTCTCAACTTTTCGAAAGAGCAGGAAATCCACTACTTAAACAACCCAGAAAGGTAACCATCTAAAAACCTCCACTTGGAAACTCCCCATGAAGGAGAAGCCACCATCTCCAGAGGTACTTCGTCCCACAGCTGAACAGCTCTGATGGTCAAGAAACTCCTCTTAATGTTTGGGCCAAATCACGTCTCTTATAACATGGACCCATGACTTCGAAACCTACCCTTTGCAGCCAGATAAACCAAACAAGCTCGCTCATTTCCTGTGCGACAGCCTTTTCAATATTTGAAGATGGTTGGCTATCATGCCACCACCCCGTCTTCTCTTTTCAAGCCAAAGACACCCTCATAGGGCTTGGTTTCTGGACTTGTCACTCTCCAGTGGCCATGTTCCAACTTGCAAATATCCTTAAACTGTGCTGCCCAGAAGTGGAGGTAGGATTCCAGGCTGGGTCCAGGTAGCAGCCGAGTAGATGCTGTTACTTCCCTTGATCTGGAGGACTTCTGTTAATGCGGCTCAGTATCGCGTCGGAGTTTCTTGTCACACTGATGGCTCATGTTTGTGGTCTACAGAGTTTAGTTTGTGGTCTACAGAGACCCCTAGATCATTTTCACATGTACTAATGTCAAGCCAACAGCATCCCATCCTGTATTTTTTACATTCATATAGTCTGGGTATATATAGTCTGGTGGGACCACTCATCTTCCCACCTTGGACAGCTCAGCAACAGATTGTATCTTCCCTCAAAACCTTCATTATTGATGGACTGACTGACTGGTTGGTGGTTGATTAACTGACTAGCTTGGCAAGTGCTACACAATTCCCAGTGTGGTGTAGTGGACAGAGTGATGGATGGGGACTCTGGAGAACAGGGTTCAAATCCCCATTCAGTCATGGGGGAGGTGGGACTGGTAAAGCCAATCTTTAAATCTCTCACTTACCTTGAAAACCCTATTAAGGTTGCAAAAAATCAGGACGGCACGGAACAACAACACAACTTTATATCCAAAATCTCAAACAATTGACAGATTAGCACAATAAACGTCTTCCCTAGGTGAAGGAATACAGAGCTGAAAGGAAGGGAGCTATCGTGGGCATGTTTCTTCCGAAAAGCAGGGGAAATGAATTTCCTGAATGAGCTTAATATAATGTTACCACCTATCTGAAAGAAAGCCACTTTGAATTAGTATATAATCGATAATTCATGCTGTAAAAATTAACGATGAGAGCCATGGTTGTAGGGCTGGAGGTTGGGAGTTCGATTCCCCATCATGCCTCCTAGGAAAACAGCCAATGTAGCTTTGGACAAGCTCTGTGGTGGTCCCAGAGCTCCCCACTCACCCAAGAAGGAGGGAATGGCAAACCCCTTCTGGATACGCTGTTCCTAGAAACTCTGGCCAAGGTCGCCATAAATCCAACTTGACATGATGGTATGTAACTGTTGTTCTTAACCAAGGATCAGTGGGTTTATGTTGCCATTATCTGGAGGCAAGAACAGAGAATCGATCCATTTAGCAGGTCTGTCCTACATCCTCCTCATACATATTTGCCTGTCTCCAAAATGGTACATTGAGGGTGTATAGGAAATGCAGTATACTCTAGCCACCAAGCATTGACTAAGAGTTTGCCCACTATTTCTTGAACTGCAAACACACACGTGCACAAAACAAGAGAGGAGGGGGTAAATGGACCAGAAGATACTGATGATTGCGTCAAGCATACATCAAATTCTTTGAAGACACTTTTAAATGGATGCACCTGAGCCCTACTTGAGCAGTAAGCTTAGCCCTTGCGCACCTTCCAATAATCAGCAATAAAACACAGTACGCTACATGCAAGATACAGGGGTGAGGAAAAGGCCGGTGTTAGGATGTGCAGGCATCTTCCGCCACTTGGGGGAGCCCTGCTTCTCAAAGCTGTGCCAAGTGTGTCAATCGGTTTGAGTCATTGACAAAACTCAAGGAAGGCCTTATTGGTTGCGCAAGCTCTTAGGGATTCAAATGGACTGCTGCGGGAGTGGGGCGCGGGGGGGGGGGGGATGTCTCCATGGTTAGCTATTCCTTTACTGAAGCAAAAGGCAGATGACTGCCTCTCAGAGATACAGTTGCAGTGCAGAAACATTGGGTTGAATTACAAAGGCCCTTTGAGAAGTCGCTGAAATCCTTTTTGATTTTCCATTGTGTGTTGCAGATGTGGTCAAGAGGGACGTGAGCTTCTGTTGACCCTCCTTTTCAAAGGATTTAAGCACATTTCGAAGGGGGATGATCCCAAATCTCCTTGCTAACTGATGTGACGGATACGGTTGAGAGAAAAAGCAGAGACTCAAAGGTCCGTGGTCTATCACTTGGTATCTCCAGGAACAACTGGAAAAGGCCTTCTTCTCTTAAACACCAGAAGCTCCCTGTGGGTCAAGGCTAACCCTGAATGTGCACACTGGGGAGGCCTGAGGTCCATTATCAGTCCCCTGCCAAAGCTCGGTGAGCTGAACGCCTCCCACGCCATGGAATGAATGGGGCTCATTAGTCAATGCTAACATCAACCCCATTGATTTCAATGGGCCTTTCCTACTCGGGTCTAGAATCGGATTTAGCCCAACAGCTGTCTGTCGCCATTCTGGCTCCGTGGTAGCGTGTCACCCCATCGTGGCCGCCATCCAGTTGGAGACTGTGCTTCAGACCCCAGCTGGGCATGGCGCAGGTAAGCGGAAGGGACCCCCATGATGGTGAATGATGTCATTGAGAGCAAGTGAGGTCCAGGGGGAGCAGCATGAGTGAATAGGCAAGGTCTTTACAGTGAAGGAAGAAATACAGCAAAAACAGAAGAAGCAGGTCTGCGAAGGAACCTGTGATTCAGCTTCACTGTGAGCTAAACAGACTGAGGAAGGTCAAGGAAAACCACTCGGTCTCCAGCTACAAGGTGCTTGTGGTCATTCAGAGCTGGGTATGGGCTACGTAGTCAATCCATGCTGAAAGCTCGCCCAGATCCCTGGGGTAGCATCAAGGATGATGATGTTGTTTTCTCCATACAGGGCCAACCCAGGACAGAAAATGTTTTTCCCCCCAAAAAAAAGAAACCAGACATGAGATCACAAGTTGCTCGAGCGGCCAGGCTCAAAGCAAGCAGCCAGCGCCCGCCTTCCTTTGGAAGACGCTCCTTTCGCTGCCAGTTTTCAAGCTGAGGCTGCCAAGAAGGCTCCCGCCGTGGATTTCCTGCGTCAGCAGGAAAGAAGCTGGAGGGGACGACCCTTGGGATCCCTTTCCAACACTGTGAGTTGGTGATCCAGTTAAGAGGTGTGTGTTTTTTTTTTAAAAAAATAAATAAATAAATAAATTCTCAGCTGCCAAGGCAGCATTATATATTAATGATTCCAGAAACTGCTCACAAGAACATTATTACGGTTATTATTAACTAAGCCTTAACTCTTGGGGTGGATTGCAAGAGAGCAATTTCCGTCGGCATGCAACCAAATTCTAAAACTCTGAAAGATCTCCATTATTCTCGGCTGCGGACTCCCTGCTGAAGGAGAAGGGACTTCCAGAGAGACACCCTTTCATTAATCTGAGTTAGCCGTGTCTCATAATCTCTCTCTCTCTCTCTCTCTCTCCCTCTCTCGTCTTAATGGAGGCTGATCTTTGGCGCCTGCTGAAAGCAAACGTACGCAGCAGATCAATGTTCTGCCTGCGATCCCACAGCATGTGAGCAAGACAGCTTAGTTTAGGACGGTGGCTTCCTTCTTGGTTGGCCAAAAGAATAGATCGCCAATTTAATTTTTGAAACTTTTAACTAAATAGTTCTTGAAGGTGAACTTCTCTTCTCTGGAAATGCCTTGTGCCTTTTTTTTAAAGAGTGGCTCGCCAGCAAGCACTGTCAAGTTTTAAAATTGCAATAGCCACACTTTCTGACAAAACAATGCATTGTTAATCTATATGTTGCGGTAAAGGAGTCCTGGAATGGGCAAAAAAACAAAAAACAAAACCCATGCTGATCACAGCTTTGTGGCCTTATGAAACGAGCACAAAGAATTCAAAATGTTTGTGTTTTAATATCTCCAGTCCCAAGAAAATTCAATTTTACGGATATTCCAGCCCAGATTTAAAAGCCTGCTTCATCAGAAGCTGGGGAATGAATGCTTGATTTCAGCCAGCTGTGAAGACAACACGGCCAGTGTGTTTTTAAATGCTGCAAAAGCAACACAAACTGCTGGAGGGCATCTGAGATGGTCTGCCTCCTTCCTGATACTCAGAATTTGGCAGAACTTGGAAAAAAATTAGGGTTTTTTAGATTACAACTCCCAGAATAGGAGATTTGGAAAAGGAACAAAAGGCGCATCTAACTCGGCCAGTTTTCTGTCTTCAGTTGCTGGCATTATTTTGACAGCCAAGGGGCTCCAGTGTGTTGCAAACGAGAAGACCTGCCCCCAGACGCTTCCAGGGAAAATAACAGCCACCACGTTCTCCAAAGAGGAAGAGAACAGCCTTGCTTTCTTCCCATGTGACTCTCCCGCATATCCCCCGGCACGCGCCAGTAAGTTTCCAAAAGAACAGATGCGGACTGGGCAGACGGCTTTTTAGGAAACTCCACCACTGAGGACTCCCATCCAAGTGAAGCATCAAAGCAGAAAAGCACACACACTCAAATGCACCAGATGATCCTGCCTCATACACAGGAGGAGATTCCTCCTCATGGTAATCCTTAAGGCATAACCAGATGTGTTAGAATCAGCAAACGCATTAATGCACTAAGACAGTCAATGGACTTCCCTTATGCTGTGCAGTATAGCTGAACCCAGTATAGCTGTGGTGCTAGAGGAGACTCTTGAGAGTCCCCTGGACTGCAAAAAGAACAAACCTATCCATTTTGAAGGAAATCAACCCTGAGTGCTCACTGGAAGGACAGATCCTGAAGCTGAGGCTCCAGTACTTTGGCCATCTCATGAGAAGAGAAGACTCCCTGGAAAAGACCCTGATGTTGGGAAAGTGTGAAGGCAAGAGGAGAAGGGGACGACAGAGGACGAGATGGTTGGACAGGGTCACCGAAGCGACCAACATGAATTTGACCAAACTCCGGGAGGCCGTGGAAGACAGGAGGGCCTGGCGTGCTCTGGTCCATGGGGTCACGAAGAGTCGGACACGACTAAACGACTAAACAACATAGCTGAACCCGGTAAGAGCCATGCCGTTCAAGGTGTGAAGATGGTTAGACATTCCTGCATCTTCCTTCTTATGAAGGCCCCATAAGACCGATAAAAAGGCATTTATCTTTTGAATAAACAGACCAAGGACACCCTTTCCTGAGGGTAGCGGAGAAACTCTGCCTGTCACGTTGGGTGGACGGGCCAGATGCTGAAGGAACGTTACAATTTAGATATATCAGAAAAGGAACAAAACAAAGCAAAAGAGAGAGAAAAAAGGACAAAACCATGGTGGCACCTTAAAGACTAACTGTGCCACAGCATGATCAGTCAGTGTGGAGCCAGAGGTTGGGAGTTGGATTCCCCACTGGGTCTCCTTGGACTCAATGATCCAATAAAGTCTTTCTTGCATAAACTGACATTTTGAACATTTCAGTTTGGGGTACATCCTGTGAAAAAGAGCATTTAAAAGGAAAAGGAGTTTAATTTACCTATGGATGGTGCTTTGTGTGACCGTCTACAGAAGCTACCCTATGCATTCTGGAATCCGGACCTCTACACTGCACTCTTTGGGTGGGTGTGTCCTGTTTTCCCTGCCGGCATTAAGAAACACTCTCCTGATGTCTGGCCTCTTCATAGGCCTCCTGGCAAGTTTCTACGAGAAGGCTGTCTTGATACATCCATCCAGAGGCCAAGCTGCCCATTACAGGTGACCTACCATTAGAGACTTAATCCCACAAGTCTTGAAGGCCACCTTGTTGTGAAGGCAGGTCAAAGGCTCCCCTCCTCCCAAGTCTGCAGATATTTTCCCTTTGATTTGCGACTGGCCATCAAGAGGTCACCAAGGTCTGCCGGAATCACACCTCTGGAACAGCCATGATTTCAGCTCCCAGGAAGAAAGAGGTGTCGGTCATGGACCGTTTGGCCTTCGCTTTGCCTTGAACACAGAAGCTCTTTTCTCCCACACCTTGCTCAGCCAGCCAGTAGCCAGACATGCCCCAATTTGGGAAGTCTGCTGAAACGGCAGGCTCCCCAAATGGTTCCTTACAAATTCAAAGGCCAGAGGTGCTCCATCTCTGCTCTGCGTGAAGGGATAGGACAACGCACAACCCTCCGGACAGCAGCAAAAGCCCAGCCACCTCTGGAGGGTCCCCTCTTGCCAAAACCTTCCCTCCAACCCTGGAGAAGAGCCGCCTGGCAAAGCTAAAAGCATGCTGCTTATACACCGCCCCTTCATGCTTAAAGCACTCTCTGAGCAATTTACAATTTAATTGTGTGTTGCCCTCCCCCCAGCAAGGTGGGTATTCAATTGACCGACCTAGGAAGGATGGAAGGCTGAGTGAACCTCGAGCCAACTACCTGGGATTGAACCTGGGTCGTGAGCAGAGTTTTGGCTGCAGTATTGCAGTTTTAACCAACTGTGCCACGAAGTTCCTGGCAGAAGACAGAGTTATGGGCTTATTATTAGCTCTGGGCCCCCCCACTAATCCCACCAGTACAGTCTACCAGCCATTGCAGAGGGCCCCCTGGGAAGCAGCTTGGGCTCATGGGTTCAAAGGTGGAACCCTCAAGGCCAGTGAAAGAAACCGAAGCCAGGAAAAGAGGGGGAAACGGTGATATGGAACACTGACGGTGGGTGAGGTGGGAATACAGGACCTCCCGCCCCGTTCCATCACCCACCTACCTCATTGCCCATCAAGCTCGCCTGGGACCTCTCTCTCCTCACCTGCGTGTAGACCAGCTGCACCCCACCGTTTTTTCACCTTCCTCTTTGAAAACTCTATGAAAGGGATTCACAAACAGGTTTCGTTGCCAAATCCTCCGGTAGCTCAAATGGGCTACTAGCCCAACACACACACACACACACGTAGGCACACACAGAGTGTTCCCTAATCCTGCCTTCCTGAAATATAAGCCTCTCTTGCTTGATTATCTGTGGCAGCCGAGAACAATGGGGGCTCTCCAGTTCTTTTGCAGCCGACTTTTGACAGGTGGAAGATTGTGATCACGTCCCCCCCCCTCCCCAACACACTTAATCTTCTTTTCTCTCAACTCCGAAGGACCCAGATCCTTTACCCTTCCCTCAACCAGCCAGGCTTCCTCCCCACCCATTTTGGTGGCTCCAGAAGTAGAAGCGGATGTCCCCCCCCCATGAGAGGGGAAACTGTCCCCTGCCCGCCACCGTCCAGAATGCATTGATTTCTATCCCCTCCTCTCATGCATACGGCCAAATCAAGACCGTCAAACCCTAACCCAACACAAGCATCTGCACAAACAAGGCATAACAAGTTGCCCTTCTCTGCCTCGCCCCCCCCCCCCCACACACACAAAGCAAACCTCCATGGCCATACAGGAAGGATGATGAGCTGGGAATGACCCTCACCTGTAATCTGGAAAGACTGGGAGAAGGCAGCTTTCTAGATTTGCTTTTTAATAGGGAAGCCATGTTGGAGTTTCCCTCTCGAGCAACTTGAAGACCCACAGAACTCTCGTCCAAGACTCCTGAAATGAGCAGAGAAAGGCCTGGAATCTCTTAACTGCTGGCTAGCTTGGGGGTTTGAGCTCTCTGGCTGCAGAGCCAGAGGACGGGAGTTCGATTCCCCCATGGTGCCCTCCTTGACAAGGGCTGGACTCCATCATCCATAAGGGTCCCTTGCAGCTCTGCCATTCTAACATCATCATCAAAGGGTGCCAAAACAGGGACACCCAAGGGGCAAGCTTTTTAACACAGAAAATAGCCAGTCGACAGACGGTTCACCCAAAGGGTTATCATCGCACCTGGCCCCCAGCCAAAGCAGGAAACCCCCACCTAAGGCATCTCCCATAGGGCCTCACCCAACCTCTGCTTAAACACCTCCAAGAAAAGCCAGTCTATCCACCCACTGGGGCCGTCCTTGCCCAGGGGGTGCCCAAATGGATTTACAGACCTCTGAGAACCCATGGATGGGACTGGCCCAGGACAAGGGGTTGGCTTGGGTCGTATCCACCCCTTCTCTTCCCCCCCAACCTCAGTTCCCTACCCACCAGCAGCTACAATTTAAATGGGGTGGTGGTGGTGGTGGAGGAGGAGAACATGGCTGCGGAGGGGCGTGTGATGCTCCTTCAAGGCCCAGCTGCAGATCCAGCTCTCCGTGATCTGATCCAGAAACAAAATGTTCATGGAGATACTTCCCCCTTTCTTCCCGTTTTCCAAACCTACATCCCGCCCTCAAGTTCCTCTTTAAAATGTGACGGATAGGAGAAACTAGATGTGTTTTAAACCTAAATCACTCCTGGGGGGGGGGGGGGAACCCAGGGGAAGCATGTTGGCCTCTTTCCGTACGGAGGACATGAACCAAAGCTGCCGGCAAACCCTAAACTGAAAAGGGACTCTGTGTGTGTGTGTGTGTGTGTGTGTGTGTGTGTGTGTGTGTGTGTGTGTGTGTGTGTTTGAAGGCATCTGGAGAGGACACAAACACAGGGGGAGGGGGGGCATGTCCAGAATGGTCCTTCCACACTTGTAAAGTTCAATGTTTCACTGCAATATAACAGCCACTACAGGAATGCTAACCCTTTGTGCACGGTTATAGACCCAGTTAAGCGATCTGAAAGATGCTGATATCCAGAGAGTCCAGCCAGAAATGAGTGTCACCCTTTTTACCCAACGATGGCCAGGCTGCTTCTTCCTGCCTTGTGAAAGCACCCCCATGCAGCTTTTCTGCTGGGATGGCAACCAGGAAGCCAAAGCACCACAAAGCCATTTCTCGCTGGAATTTTGGAACCCGGCCCTTTTTGACCGTGGGCGATGTCAACGGCTTGTCCTCCAAACTGCTGTGCCGTTCTTTATAATCGGCTCAAACCTTTGCAAGACGGAAAAGCGTCGCCAGGGACGTTTTCCTCCCACCACCCCTGTGCCTGGAGTAAGCAGGGTCAGTCAAGGGTGGGGGGGAGAGAGACGCGAGGGAGGGAGGGAGATTTACACCCCACTGGAAGCCCCAGAGGACAGGGCAGCTCACGAGTTCTCCTGAAAATATATTTATGATGAAGAATTTGTCCCTGGAACTCCCTCTCCTCTTAGCTGGCCAAGAAAAGGTATCAAGCTGATGGGCAGAAGGAGGCACCAGGGAAATTTCAGCAGCTCAGCATATGGGAAGAAAGGCTCTCCCTCCGCCTTCACAGCCCCACACTATTGATTTTGCAACCACTGGGGGAAAAAAAACTATCATGAAATTGACCTAGCAATTCCAGGAGAAACCTGTTGAGCCAACGAGGCTCCCCCTTGACTTTGCTCTTCCCCATCGTTTTGCAGATTCTTTAAAAAGAAGACCTACTTGGAAGTAAAACCAAGGGAACCTTCGCGCTGCTGATCCGGCAGCCTTAAAAACGGCACTGCTAACATTCAGGATTATTATTTTTTTTTTCCATCTCACCTCCCTTTTGCTCAAAGGACACAGGGCATCTTTTGCAAGTTTTGGCGCTCTCTTCTAAGAAAGCATATCTGATAATTAATTATGAGAAATCAAAAGTCTTAGTGTTTACCAGGAAACGGATCACACATAAATGGCAAATAAATGACCATCCAATTGAGCAAGTCAAATCTTATAAATATCTGGGTGTGATCTTTCAGTCCTCAAGATCTTGGAAGGCTCAATTATCCAACGCTATTGCAAATGCTCAGAGAAGTATTAAGTCACTCATACATTTTTTCTTTGCAAAAGGAGGTCAGCATATGCCATCAGCCATACAGGTCTTCAATGCCAAGGTGTTAGCACAGATATTATAGGGTGCACAATGGTGTAGATACAGAAATTTTACTGCAATGGAGTCCACCCAAACGAAATTTCTGAGAACTATTCTTGGACTCCCGAGTTGTGTGCCAAATGTACTTTTTTATGATTAGAAACAGGCCAGATATTGATAGAGTCTCGGGCATGGATACTTAAGTCAAATTTTTGGTTAAAAATGTTCTTCACCCCTGTGGGGTTGGCTCCCTTCGTGCTATCTGATAAGTTTCACGAAGTTTCCCATAGATGGGAAAGATCTATGGATGAGAAATTAAATAATTTGGGCCTCTCGAGAAGCGCTATTTTGTTAATGGGCTAGACCAAAGCAAAACAGGAACTCCCCCAGCGCATCACAGACAAGGAGCTGCAACACCATGTCAGCATAGCTACGGCCCATCCTGGCTTTAGAGACGATGGTCAGGCGTTTTTACCTGCAAGCTATCTGAATACTCTGACCCTTCCAAAATATAGAAAAGCTTTTACATGAGCAAAGTTTAATGTACTTCCTTCTGTCCTGCTGGAAGGCAGATACAAGAACATTCCTTACGAAGAGCACTTATGTCCTTGTGAGGCTGGTGTGGTGGAGACGGTTGGCCATGTTCTGTTGTATTGCTCCTTCTACACTGGTTTCCGTGACACTTTTATTCATCCAATTTTGCAAAGCATTCCTGGAAGAGAGGATGAATACTATACAGGTTATCTGCTGGCAGACCAGTGTCCATCAGTAACGATTAAAGGGGCCAGCTTCTGTGCAGCAACACTAGTCTGCAGGTGAGAAATGGTGCCTTAATCCTCTAGATCTATACATGTATGAATGTATTTATGAATATGTATGCATTGGGGGTGGGGTTATGCTTCTAACAATTATTTATGGAATTTGTCTCCCTAAGAGTCTGCCGCACATAATGTATATTATAGTTGTATCCCCTTCACGGATTGCTGCCTTGTCGTGGCGAAGGGGCTTGAGTCATTCAGAGAAGCTATGGGCTATGCTGTGCAGGGACACCCAAGACGGACAGGTCATAGAGTTCTGACTAAACGCGATCCACCTGGAGCAGGAACTGGCAAGCCACTCCAGTATCTTTGCCAAGAAAACTCCATGGACAGAAACAAAAGGCTAAAAGATATCACGCTGGAAGATGAGCCCCTCAGGTCGGAAAGTGTCCAACATGCTACTGAGGAAGAGTGGAGGACAAGTACAAGTAGCTCCAGAGCTAATGAAGTGGTTGGGCCAAAGCCGAAAGGACGCTCAGCTGCAGACGCGCCTGGAAAGGAAAGGAAAGTCCGATGCTGCAAAGAAAAATACTGCACAGGAACCTGGAATGTAAGATCTATGAACCTTGGTGAGCTGGATGTGGTCAAACAGGAGATGGCAAGAATAAACATTGACATCCTGGGCGTCAGTGAACTAAAATGGACGAGAATGGGCGAATTCAATTCAGACGATTATCATATCTACTATTGTGGGCAAGAATCCCATAGAAGAAATGGAGTAGCCCTCATAGTCAACAAAAGAGTGGGAAAAGCTGTACTGGGATACAATCTCAAAAATGATAGAATGATTTCAATACGAATCCAAGGCAGACCTTCCAACATCACAGTAATTCAGGTTTATGCACCAACCACCAATGCTGAAGAGGCTGAAATTGACCAATTCTATAAAGACTTACAACACCTTCTAGAACTGACAGCAAAGAAAGATGTTCTTCTCATTGTAGGGGACTGGAATGCTAAAGTAGGGAGTCAAGAGATAAAAGGAACAACAGGTAAGTTTGGCCTTGGAGTTCAAAACGAAACAGGGCAAAGGCTAATAGAGTTTTGTTAAGAGAACAAGCTGGTCATCACAAACACTCTTTTCCAACAACACAAGAGGCGACTCTACACATGGACATCACCAGATGGGCAACACCGAAATCAGATTGATTATGTTCTCTGCAGCCAAAGATGGAGAAGCTCTATACAGTCAGCAAAAACAAGACCTGGAGCTGATTGTGGCTCTGATCATCAGTTTCTAATAGCAAAACCCAAGCTTAAACTGAAGAAAGTAGGAAAAACCACAGGGCTAGTCAGGTATAATCTAAACCAAATCCCTTATGAATACACAGTGGAAGTGAAGAACAGATTTAAGGAACTAGATTTGGTGGACAGAGTGCCTGAAGAACTATGGATGGAGGCTCGTAACATTGTACAGGAGGCAGCAACAAAAACCATCCCAAAGAAAAGGAAATGCAAGAAAGCAAAGTGGCTGTCCAACGAGGCCTTACAAATAGCAGAGAAGAGAAGGGAAACAAAATGCAAGGGAGATAGGGAAAGTTACAGAAAATGGAATGCAGACTTCCAAAGAATAGCAAGGAGAGACAAGAGGGCCTTCTTAAATCAACAGTGCAAAGAAATAGAGGAAAAGAATAGAAAGGGAAAAACCAGAGACTTGTTCAAGAAAATGGGAGATATTAAAGGAACATTTTGTGCAAAGATGGACATGATAAAGGACAAAAATGGTAGGGACCTCACAGAAGCAGAAGACATCAAGAAGAGGTGGCAAGAATACACAGAGGAATTATACCAGAAAGATCTGGATGCCCCGGACAACCCAGATAGTGTGGTTGCTGACCTTGAGCCAGACATCCTGGAGAGTGAAGTCAAGTGGGCCTTAGAAAGCATGTCTAACAACAAGGCCAGTGGAGGTGATGGCATTCCAGTTGAACTATTTAAAATCTTAAAAGATGATGCTGTTAAGGTGCTACACTCAATATGCCAGCAAGTTTGGAAAACTCAGCAGTGGCCAGAGGACTGGAAAAGATCGGTCTACATCCCAATCCCAAAGAAGGGCAGTGCCAAAGAATGCTCCAACTACCATACAATTGCACTCATTTCACACGCTAGCAAGGTTCTTGCCGTCCCCACCATCCCCATCAACGCTGGATTCCCCAGTCCCGAAAATGAGCAAAAAAATAAAGTATCAAAACGGTCCATTTCCTGTTTCAATCATGGATTTTTGATGGCCTTCAAAACCCTGCATCTCTTTCCTTTCCTTTCCTTTCTTGACAAACCACCACTCTTGGTAGTTTCCAATAACAGAAAAGGATTTCTTGCTTCTTATTTCTTTTCACATCTGGAAAAACATGTGTGGGAGTGGCTGTTCCTCTCTTCCCCCTCTGCTGGTCCATCTTGACTTATTTCTCCTTCCAGTACGAAACCCATCGCCACCAAGTATGGAAGCTTCTTATTCTGCTAGTAATTCTATATATTTCTCTTTGGCTTTATCCTTTAATTCTAGCTGTGCACCAGTTAGATTCCAGTACTTTGCCATTTAATATATGCAAATTATGTTAAATATTTCATCCATTAAAAAGCTCGAGTTATTATTGAATCGTACCTTAAGCGCTAAGGAAAGTTAATTCCTTTCTTTTCCTTCTGTCTCTTCCTCTCTCTCTCTCTCTTTTTTTTTTTTTTTTTGCACTTATCCAGTAATGGGAAAACAGCCACCCTGAATATTTTACCAGTGGCATCAGACAAGAAGGCGCTTGTTCGAATCTACTCCTCGCCTCACTTTTCTCCCCTCCTGCCCTTTGCTTTCAATGGGCTACTCAACTGCATGCAAAATGTGGACCGGTCAGGATTGAACCTCTTCCGTTCTCCAACTTTGCGGCAAACCAAAAACCCAACAAAACCCAAGACACTCTCCACTTTACTTTTCCACACTTGGATTGCACTCGTCATTTTTTGGTCCTCTGATTTTGCTCACAGTCATGCTGCATCATAGGATTCCACACACCCATACTTGGGTTTCAGCTGTACGTCTCACTAATACATCTTGGGGGTGAGGGCAGGCAACTTAACCTGTTTTGGGGGTGAGATGTGGGGTTTTGGAGTGCTCCCGTAAAGTTTGCCCTGAAACTCACAGCACATGCTTCATCCCCACACAAGGAGAGTCACTTTTGTGATTTACTGGCTTGCAGCCCTGGACTGAGATGAAAGAACCCAAGACTCATGGGTTCATAGCTCATCTGCTGTTCCGTATAGGCATCCTTCAGTCTCGAGAGACTATGGTAACGTGCTCTGAATTGAGGACTTGGAACAGCGTCTAGTCTGGCTGAGGAGGCCAATTCGAGAGTGACATCCCTTCCACACTGAAGACAAATACAATCTGTCCCCTGTCCAGCTCCCTGATTTGGCTGCTTTCGGGACTGCCTCTTTGCCTCGGCCTGCTGGACAAGGGTCTCTTCAAATTGGGAGAGGCCATGATGCACCGCCTGCCTCCAGGCTGAACGCTCAGTGGTCAAGGTTTCCCATATGTTGAGGTCCATTCCTAAGGCCTTCAGATCCCGCTTGCAGATCTCCTTGTATCGCAGCTGTGGTCTCCCTCTGGGGCGATTTCCCTGCACTAATTCTCCATACAGGAGATCTTTTGGAATCCGACCATCAGCCATTCTCACGACATGCCCGAGCCAACGTAGACGTCGCTGTTTCAGTCATGTATACATGCTAAAAATTCCAGCTCGTTCTAGGACTACTCTGTTTGGAACTTTGTCCTGCCAGGTGATACCAAAAATGTGTTTTTAAAAAAATACTATTTATCAGCAATAACAAGAGGCTGAGCCACCCATCGCACCCTGAGCTTCCAAGGAAAGAAAGCTGGGGTGCAGACTGGGACTTGTAAGCTGCTTTGGAGGAATTTGTGTTGGTTTTTTTTTGTTTTTGTTTTTAAGCAGAGTATAAATGTAATATATACACATGCTAAAATGGAATGTTTCAACACAGCCATGGGCTTTAAAAAATTAAAATGTAATAATCCACAGTCAGCAAGTCTGTGGATGTGATTATAGACGCAAATGCCTGAGGGGAGGGAATCATGCATTGCCAGAAATTCAGTAATTGATCCAATTCTGCATTTTCTTCTTCTTCTAGTGACAACCACAGGCCTTGTCTAAATGCACGCTAAACTCAAACTGAAACACATGAGCTACAGTAAACCTGGATGACAAAGCCAAGGTAACTACTTTACAGCCAAAACCAAGCAGCTTTTGAGCTGCCCCATGAACGTCTGCAGCCATAAGCTTTCCTAGCTTATTGCACTTTTTTAACAGGTGCCTCCACAAAAATTTGGACATTTCTTGCAGACCACAGCAAACATTTACTGAGGGAGGTTGTGGTGTTAGTCTGTAGCAGCAAAGTCAACCAGTAAGGGTCTTGTGGCAACTTTGAGCTGTTGCTCTTGGTGTTTTGTGCCAACGTCTAGTGACCCTAATAGGACTCTTAAAGTAAGTGAGAGATTTAAGGAGTGCTTTTACCAGTTCCACTCCCCCGGAAAGTTTTCATATGGCTGAGCAGGGATTCGCACCCAAGCCTTCTGAGTCCTAGTCCGTCCCTCTATCCACTACACCACACCGAGTATCCACATCTTTGAGATAAAACACACCTTATTTGACGTAAGCTTTTGCAGACTGTGCCCACAACATGTCTACCCAATAAGAGGTATTCACTGTTAGAATACCCTTGCTTGTTCAACATGGTTGCAATACCAGGATTCTGCCCCTTGGGGTCAGTATTTCCATAAGTCTCTCCACTGCCTCCTCAGAAGCCCTTGGCCCTTTGTTCATTTCCTATGGGAAGGTAGGAGAAACCTGGCACAGCAAGGACTGAAGTGCGGAACTCTTTCTGAAGGTATGTGTTGCACTACATAAAAAATTGTGCCGGATAAAAGTTTGCGTTGTTTAAGGCGACCTAAGTGTTTGTTATTCAAACTGGAATTTATCCAGAACATAATTTTTTGGGGGGGAAGGGGGCTAAAACCTACAGGCTTACCTGTGTGCTTCGGTCTCTTTGGACAGAAACAAAGGGGGGAGTAGTGTTTTGGTAAAAAAAAGGGGGCACCTCTGGAATAGAAAGTTTCCTATAAATAATACAAGTCTCAATTTCTCCCTTGGCTCAAGCACCTCTGACATGAGGGAGCCTGGAAAGGAGAACACACTTTGAGATTCAGATATTGTCTTGGCATTAATGTACCCTATCAGGTTGAGCACTCTGTGTGTGTATGTGTGTGCGCGCATGAGAGAGAGAATGAAAGAGAGAGAGAGATGGTGAGGTTCTTGGAAATGTGAAGCTTGCATCTTCTTACTCTCATACAAAAACCAAGGAAAGAAATCATTTTCTTCTCCCAGCGCAATTTCCTGAACAGGATTCACTTGGAAGTGGCAGAAGAAATACCAAGCAGTGCAGAATTGCTATAATCCTGCATAGGACGACATGTCTCCTGAACAGGATCCCCCAGACAGGGCGCTAAGCTGCAGAGAATTTGACCATTTCGTCTGCAGAACTAGAACGAATGAACGAACGAAAGAAAGAAAGAAAAAAGAAAGAACGAGCGAAAGAAGAAAATAAAAACTTGCTCATGACAGGGAATGTTGGTGTCTCAGCATGACAAGACTCAGAAAGAAGGCTATCAAGAACGAGACCAGACCTCGTCCCATCCTTAGTCCTACGGCAGAGTGGGACTGCCATCCCATCCCATTGGAAACTGGCTCTATCCGGGTCGTCTTCCCCCCCCCCCCCCAATGGTATCATGGTGCCCCAGTTCATTTCTGCTCCTTTCGGGAACCAGGCCAGTGCAGACGGCACACGTGCCTGGCATTCCAGTGTGTCCTTGTTCAGATCCTTGTAAACATGCCAAGCAGCAAACGCCTCTGCCGTCAATGTGACGGTTGACATCTCTCTGCATTTGCTGCTGGGTGAAGGTTATGTCAAGTGTGTTTTCACAACGGGGAAGTGCCGCCAAGCCTTCCGAGGCACAAGAGGCGCCAGGGCAACAGAACCGTCCAAGGCCATGCATCCACCGCTCATTGATTTGCCAGGAGGGGAAGGAGGCTGGGAAGCAGAACACCTTTTCCAGGAGGGCGAGCCACGCATTGTACGGAAAAGCCAACGACGATGCCTACGTCGTGTGGCCGACTCACTACCCTCCATCAGGGATTGGGGGGGGGATATCTTCTCAGCTCCGTTTTGACAAGAGTTTTTCCAAAACTGCAAATCTCTCGTGCGTACCTTTTGCAGAGGAGTCGGGTGATATAGAGGTCAAAATGACCCCCCAAAAAGGGGGGGGTTGGCCATGCGAGGCTGTGGTTCAGCCAGCGGTGCTGCAGGTATTTATGGCAGGTTCTCATGTATGAGAGAAGCATCTGCAAGTCCACACGGGGCAGGGCAGCCACTCTGCATTCAAAATCCTTCCACCATACTTTTGAAATATTCTCTAGACCTTATCTGCATGTTACTGCTCTCTACCAGTAAGTCCATGTGGAAGGCGAGAGTAAGACCATGCCGTTCACTTTTGAAATGTCAGGAAGGTTTTCTTTGTGACTCAAAAGCTTTCCCGCTTTTGCCGCGATGGTTGAAATGGTGTTTTTAACTTTTAAACATCAAGAGTCCTGTGTAACACAAAAACCTTGCATGATTTCAACACAAGAGCCTGGCTATGTGGTGAGCTTTTCACACTGAAGTCTTCTGTGTAACTCAGGAGGCTTGCCCATCATTTCACAGATGCTGGCTGGCCCTTTCCAAGGGTTTGTTTTCCTGGTCCATTGCCACGGGAGCAGAAAAGCAGAAACTGGCATCCATAAAATAATAAGGGAGATCAAGTTAAAAATTTTTGTATACCCACTATCATTATCACAAAAGCAAATCCATTAAGTGGCCGTTAAAGCACAGAGCAAGCAGATTTGCAGGATTTTTTTTTAAATAGCACTTTTCTCGATGCAGCCCAGAATTAGAAAACGATAATGAAATGAAAAACACACCAACAGAAATGCAGACTCTAAACTCCAAGGTCTTTATAGTTACTGGTCCATCAGTCTCCAGACCCTGTAGACGGGAGGTAAAAGGCCCTTTCTAGCTAGTGGCTCTGCCACTGGGGTGCTAGGGAATATTCATGAACATTCCAACTCTCAGAAGTGTTAACAAGTCTGTTAACATGCAAGCCCCAGGGAGCAGAGAGAGTTGTGGATGAGATCGCATATGCTGGAAAGGGAGGAGGTCGGCCTGCCACAGTCAGAAGAAAATTAGTGGGGAAAAGAGGAAATATTCCAAAGTGGGGGGAAATATGGTGTGTGTTTGTTTGTGTGTGTGTGTGTGTGTGCTCACTTCGTTAATTCTTTTTAAAAATGATGCCTGCATCCCCCATTTGTCATTATTTATACAAAGGGAGCAGCATTTTATAATGCAGTTCTTTTGAAAATTAATGGCTTTGCTTGCTACCCAAAGTACAAGACTCCCCGGCTTCCATTTTTAATCTCAACATGAGCAAAACGAAAACGGCCGGGCAATTTTTAAGTCGAGAGAAGGCTCACAAGACTGTTTCCACCCCTTTATAACCAAAGGAGAGTTTAAAAATGAAACCGGGGGGGTCTGTCACCCAGTCCATCGCTAAGGGTCCCGAACTCTTTTGGAATGTAATCGAAATAAGGACAGTGCTTCCAACAGTTACAATCATACCAACCACAGTAACAACAATAGATTTGAAACAGCAGGGGTCACAGTCTCTCCCCCCCACCGTGCATCCCACTATCTGAGCAAAAACAGATTTTCTCTTTCTGCCACTCTCATTTATTTGTTTGTTTCTTCATTGTCAGAGGCTGAGCAAGCTTCTGAAGCCTTGCTACACAGAAATAAGAGCTTGGCCTCTTGGCCTTTTCCCACAAGGCCACAGCATCCCATAACTGTACAGCTAGAAGGGACACCCAAGGCTCATCCAGTCCAACTCCCTGCTGAAGCATCCCGGGGAGGGGGAATTGGCCACTCCCATCTCAGACAGAGTTTTTTGTTGTTGTTGTTTAGTCATGTCCGACTCTTCGTGACCCCATGGACCAGAGCACGCCAGGCCCTCCTGTCTTCCACTGCCTCCCGGAGTTGGGTCAAAGTCATGTTGGTCGCTTCGATGACCCTGTCCAACCATCTCGTCCTCTGTCGTCCCCTTCTCCTCTTGCCCTCACACTTTCCCAACATCAGGGTCTTTTCCAGGGAGTCTTCTCTTCTCATGAGATGGCCAAAGGATTGGAGCCTCAGCTTCAGGATCCAGACCCTTATTACTCCAGATTCAGACAAGAGTTTACCAACAGGCATTTCCCCAAAAGCTTTGTCACTCTCTCCTTTCTTCTGATTTGAATCCACCACTTCAGATGCTCGGAAAGAGGAGAGAGAAACTGGTGTCGTCTCTCAAGTCTGGCTGGCGAGCTTCTCATGTGGAACCGGTTGGCTATACCATGGACAGGGCCATGCACTTTGGGCCTGATCCAGCTTCCGTGTTCCTCTTGGTTTAGCGAAGATCTTCACAACAGCTGGCAAGGAAATGGGACATTCCTCATCCAAAATATACGTCTGTCAACCATCCCTCTGGTGTGATGGGGTTCAAGACATATGAGCTTTCCCCATGGAAATTCATGGAGGGGGCCCAATGGTAAGCCACTATTTGAACAGCCCACATAGGGTTTCCCATTCTTCAGAGTGGCATTTGTTTGTTCCTTTTTAAATATTTGTATATTTCTTGTTTTTAGCTTTAAATATTGTCTCTAATGATGTAAACTAGAGATGGGCGCAAATCTAAAAACGAATTGCAAAATTCATCAAACATGGCTAATTTGCTGATTTGTATTCGTCAGAAGTGATGCCCCCTGACGAATACGAATCAATGAATTTTTAGCAATTTTCAATTTATTCTTTCATCAAGCTGTAAAACATCCTCCCCCCCAGGCACCTAGAGACACCAAAATCACAGAGACACTTCCCCAGACTCTCCTCTACACGTCCTGAAAGGTTGGTGAAGATTGGGTTTTGGACATCCATGTTATACACCCACAAAGTGGGTCCCCCGGGAAAGTGCCCTTTAGCAGCTGGCTTACTGCTGTGCTGGAATTTCCCCCAAAGGAACATTTGAATTTGGATATATCAGACAAGAAACAAGACAAAAGCAAACACAAAAAGGGACAAAAACATTGTGGCGTCTTAAAGGCTCTCTGTGCCACAACATGATAGCTCAGAGGTTGAGGTCTCTGGCTGTGGAGCCAGAGGTTGGGAGTTCGATTCCCCCACTGGGGTCTCCTTGAGAGGGGCTGGACCCCATGATCCAGAGGATCCCGTCCACTTCTGCAATCCTAAGATTATTGTAACAACAACATTCTTCCTGTAATGGGCAGCGCTTGGGGGGTGGCTTCATCTTGAACAGGCAATTTAGATCTATTGTTCCAACAAAAGACCCGACCCCTGGTAGAGATGAAGAATGGCAGAATTCGTTCTTTGGTCAAGATCCACCCGACTGCCCACATTTTGAGACTCTCCTTGTGAGAAGGAGACATCAAGGGGGACGAGGGGCAGCTATCCTCCAAAATTTACTACTACAACCAAGGCAAGGCAGGCAACTTGAGCTCCCAACCTGCAACCAACCCTGCTCTTGGTCCCCCAGAGCAATAGTTTCTCTCCAAGTGATCAGACACAGAAATGGGGCCGTCCTTTATTGATCCTAAGTCCCATGCCACAAATGGCGAGCCCGTCCAGGCGGGTGAGACTGCCTGGACTTGAACTGAATCTTTAACAAACAAGACTCATTCCCTTCCTTGTTTTGCCCTTCAAAAACAAACCAACAGCCCCCACTTTGAGGAAAAAATAAGGTTCTGGCTCATTGACCCCAGTTGAGTGACTCTGTCAACGTTCGGAAACATAAAGGAGAAATCAAAATGAAAACCAGAAACCGGTGGCCTGAGGACAAGGCGCCCGCCACCCCCTTTTTCCTGCACGAAACCATTTCTGCAAATAGAGAGGTTTACAGCCTCCGTGATGAGTAATAAGAGAGCAGGATGAGTAATCAGAGAGCAGGTCTCCTTTCCTAGCACCCCCCCCTCATAAATCCTGTCTAGGGGGCCAAAAACTTTCAATTTCCAGGCGGAAATATGCAAAACAGCCTTCGCGCTGTAAATCTCCCCTTTTCAGCTCTAAGGAGATAAGTCAGACCTATTAACCTTCCGTGTTATTTCCAACTTCATTATTTGAGCTGACACGACGAGAGAGGCCCGGTGGCAGGCTCGCTGGGGCAGGGAGGAGGGAAATCTCCTCCTCAAAGGAAATTATTTCTCCAGGCTGAATGTTATTAATCTAAATTCTCCCTCAGTCAAATTCTTACCCATAATAAAGACTGAACAGGTGGCGATACTTATCTCCAGTGGTACCCCTGTTTCAGGGGCAGTTTATCTTTGTGTGTGTACATACACACACACACTCACACACACATTTACTCCCTTTCTGGAAACTCTTCCCACTCCACCCAAACGAGCTACTCTGGTGAGCACCTCTGTGGTTTAGATCTGCCGGTGGCAATGTTTTACTGCCTCCAGATTCGTGTAAAGGTGAAGACAGAGATAATAGTACTGCAAATTAAGTATTTTCAGGAAGTTACAAACTTCTGGCCAAGGCAAAGATGGGAACGTTCACCTGTCTTGCAACCATGGCCGCCACCAACTTCATGCTGGAGAGGCAGTATGGTATAGTGGTGAGAGCAGTGACTACCAGGAGATCCCAGACTCAGGTTTCCATTCAGCTGTGAACTCACTGAATGACCCTGGACCCCTGACTCTCCTTCAGCCTGATACTGGTGAAGCAGTATGGCATAGCAGCCTGCACTTGGAACCAGGTCTCCATTCAGCCATGAAACTGGTGGGGTGATCCAGGGCCACTCATTCTCCCTTAAGCTGATCCACTGCATAAGGCTATTGTTGTGAGGATAAAGCAGGAAGGAAGAAGCCCATCCATCCTGAGTTCACTGGATAAACGATGGGATAGGAAAAAAATAAATAAATAAAAATAATCTAAAATATCTACACATGTTTAAAACCCATCTCAAGGGACTCAATATGAGCCAGGGTTTCTTAGGTCCTCATAAAATGTATCTGCTGAAATTCCCAGCTATCCAACGTATACCATTGAACTATCCAACAGTTCATATGCTATTTCTTTAGCATCTACCACTTCCACCGTACAAGCCCCACTGATGATTAAAGATACTCATTACCATGTTGTTCCTGCCTGTTATCTATAGCCTGGGATTAATTTAGCCACCAGTTGTTGTCACTATTTACAGAACAATGCTTCTGGGGAGGAGAACTGACTGTCAGCAAAGGTTTCATACATCATTGCCAGGTCAACAACTTGTGCCCTAATACAATCTCTGATTTGGGGCCATGTAGTCCCACTCTTTTGTCTGAGGAAGTGGACTTGATTCCCAAAAGCTCACCTTAAAATATAGCAGTTAGTCTTTAAGGTGCCACAAAGATTTTGTCTTTATTATTTTTCTTTTGGTTAGTTTTGCCTGGTATGCCAGCACAGACTTCCACGGTTACCTCTTCTAAAACTAAAAATAATAGGCAAGTGGATTCTGAGATGTCATCTGTACACAAGCTTAGAAGACACTGGAAGTTTAGATGGGGAAGTCTGCGTACTTGAAGAGTTTCAAAAACCCCTGCGACAACCTGGAATAATCAGGGATGTTGGACACGTCTTTGGGTCTGAGTCTGAATCTTTGGCACCAAATTCTGAGTTTGAGTCTGATTCTTTGGTCCCGAGTCCGATTTTTTGGTACCAAGTCCCGAGTTTGAGTCTGATTCTTTGGTCCCGAGCCCAAGTCTGAGTCTTTGGTACCAAGTAGGAGTCCCTATTAAAAACAAACCTTTTTAATCCCAGAAAAAGAGAGAGGGGTGGCTGAGTTCTGAGTCATGAGTTATATTTGAGAAGAGTCCCGTTCTTAAGCAGAGAGGAAAAGAATTACACTTTTTTTATGTGGGGTCAAGAAGTGCACCTGAAGCTGGACAGATCTCATTTACTCCTTGCACACACACACACCCTTCCCCAAGACACTCTGGGTTTGCATCGACAGGTGGACGCCCCCACCTGAGCGTGTGATTTGTTCCAATATCTCTGGGTCACCTTTCTGTGAATCATGCCAAAAGCCTGGCTAACTATCACAAGAGATATAAACAAAATGCTAGAGAGGGAAAAACAGCTAAATATTATATTTTGAAGGGTTTTTTTTTTTTAAAAAAATCAATGAACAAGTGGGCTTAAAAGATGAAAGAAGATCAGATGAAATACTAACACTGTAAACAAGGAGAACAAAAAAACAAATAATTTACAGAGGCAGGTCACGAGCCACAGCAAGCCGCCCCATCCGTTACACGTGTGGAAACATCCACCCGTCCCTTATTAAAGGTATATCCAGCCCTTCCACTAAAAACAGAGATCAACATGAGTTAGGATCAGAAGCAGGTCAAATTCCAACATTATATCATCATGCACTGTATCTTAGGGGGGGAAATAGATAATATAATGGATGAAACTTTAGAAAACTAGAACAGGAAAAAAAATCTTCCAATAAAGAATCTCATTTAAAAAAAAACAGATGCAAAAGACATTCAGAAGCAAGCAATAACAGCAACTAGCCGACTGGAAGCTATGTCAACAGCAGGCAGCCCAAAACTTGTATGATTTCTTCTTCTTTTTTTAAGTCTATTCTTCTTGGCCAAGAGAAATGGAACCAGTCTGGCTTCACTAGACAGGGGGTTCCCAAGGCCAGAACCGGTGACTAAGAAGGCCCTGCTTGGGGTCTCTCCCACCATTCTGCCCCCCTGCTTCGCCGAGGTGCCTCTCTCAGGGTAGTGGGCCCAAGGGAAGGCCCCTGCTGACCCTCTTCAAATCTGCAGTGGGGCTGGCGCATCGGTCCTACGCACCTCCTAGACATGTCTCTTCCCCTCTGGGCTTCTGACATGCCATCCCCACCCTGATAAACAGAAATTCCCTGGGGAAAGAATGGCAGTAAAATCAACCAAGAGAACTGCAGGGGTGCGGGGGTCTCCCTATTCACACCAGTGTAAATATGTTAAAGTTTTAGGGTCCATGTGGGACCTCACTTCATCAAGCGACCATGCGTCAGCGTCCGGACAACCGTAAGCAAAACTGCTTGGCCCAAACTCACCATTTCCCTGCATGCAACCCAGACTGCTAAGTTGCCATAGGCAGAGCGAGGAAGAGCACAGCGAGGAGGAAATATGATCTTAGAACGGCAAGGGATCCTACGGATCATCCAGTCAAGGAGGCATGGGGTGGGGGGAATTGAACTCCCAACCTCTGGCTCTGCAGCCAGATGCCTAAAACTCTCCAGCTGTTCTAAAACCATCATGTTAGGGCTTCAGAGCTGGAACGGATCCTATGGATCATAGAGTCCAGCTCCTGTCAAGGAGGCTCACTGGGGAATCGAACTCACTTATCAGCCTTGAGGAGCCAAAGCTCAAAGCCACCATGTGCACTCCACCTGCACTGTTGAAGGGGCACCGTAGATGTTTCCCTCCTGGAGTACCTGTCCTTCCCCAGCTTCAGTGTCACTGCTGTTTCACACACAGGTGTGCATCCAGGCGGCTAAAGGGAGCGCATCCACCCCGGAGTGCTGCCCAGCCTCTAATTATAAGGGATAACAAGGCAGCGAAGTGAGCTGTTCTCTCCGGTGCTGAAATGCAATTCAGGATCATTGAAAGAGACCTCTCTCCCAGCAAAGATTCCAGCAGGAGGAGGAGGAGGAAGGGGAGACGAGAGAGGTAAAAATAAAAATAAATAAAGCCTTGAGCCACAGACAGGCTTCACTTCCTATTCCCATTTTAAATCTGCCAGCTGGACAGCAAGAGGGTACGGAAAACCGCACGGGGATGATGTTTTCCTCCTCAATGCCGCAGGGCAAGGTCCTTAGTTCAACCTTCTGCAACAGACTTATTGCTCCTTCCCAGAAAACCGGGGGGAAATTGGAATTCCCCCTCTAAGGAAAATCAGCTGATAAAACATCACCGTTCTGCTTGTGAGATCTTTTTATTATTGTTGTTGTTGTTTGCTTACCCTTGGTATTTTAATATGATGACAGATATTTTCATCAACCTAAATTCCATATCAGTCTACATTAAAATAGGCTCCCTGGATCAACGAAACTTACATGCACATCGATTTCAAAAATGGGTCCACCGTAGTCAAGAGTCGTCACAGAGTTTGACCCATGGTTTTTTGTGGTTTTTTTAAAATGTGGAGTTTGGTGGAAGGGGTCACCTTTTGTACGCTACTTTAGTATCTTGTTTGGATAGCTGTATAAAGATTTAGATAAAACAAATCAACTGCAAAATTAGGACTATTTTGACCTGTCTCTTCTCTCGTCCTGTGTTTGCACTGACCTTGTTCATCTTCCATGTTTTCTAATAATACACACGGCGCAAAAGTAAACACAGAAGGCCACTATGGATCAGCATACAGAAACCCCACATGAACCTGGCACAGGGGCAGGGGGGGGGTGGAAACAGAGACTGGGGTTGAAGACAAAGTCAAGTCAATAGCAAGGGGAGAAGCAGGGTGAACAAGGCTCACCGGACAGCTGAGGGCTGGGAAGGTCAACCTGTTCTTAAAACCATCAAGAATATGCCAGAAATGACAAGCCGATTCCAGCACGTGCCTCTAAGGGAAATTATTCCATACACCCAAAATATTTGTAGACATTATCTCAGAAATGTTTGCAGCTGCCCTGCGAGGTAGGGCTAGGAGCTTCCTGGCAAGGAAGGAGAAAGGACAGCAACCCAGAAGACCTTATTGTGCTGATGGGTTTTGACCTCAGGTACCCAACCTGTGAACTTGTGTCTCAAAGAACAGGGAGCCAAACAGGAAGGTCCACATTACATGGAAGGAGATTCAGACTAAGTAACAGGAAGCTCCGTGGCTTAGGTCTCTGGCTGCGGAGCCAGAGGTTGGGAGTTCGATTCCCCTCTTGTGCCTCCTTGACAGAGGCTGGACTTGATGATTCATAGGATCCCTTCCAGCTCTGCAGTTCAGTGGTTAAGGACATGCATAGGGTAGAGACTGTTCAACATGGGAATGGACTCCTTTGGAAGATGGCGGACTCTAAGGTTTTTGGAGAGAGACTGGGTGGCCCTCTGTCAGGACGCTTTAGCTGCACTGGCACAAGGCTTGACTAGATGACCCCTGGGATCCCTTCTGACCCCACAGTTCGAGGATTCTAGGCCTCCCCAGCTCACACACCATCATGCTCCAGGCTGGAGCACACTGGCGTGGAGGGCGAGGGTTTGGTCGAGCTTGTTCAGGACCATGGACAGCTCACTCCGGAGCGAGCGACAGCGGGAGGAAGGATGAAAAGGAAAGAGAGGAAGAAACACAAAGTCCTCCTTGATCCTGCAGAAGCAGACGTGTGGGTGTCTAAGAGGCCCAGGGAAAGGGACCCACTGCCCAGCCAGGAGACCCAAAGGCCAAACCCGGGAGCATTCGGTCTCCCAGGCTTCTCTACACCCCTAGGAGGTCCCTTTCCCCCTGCCACGGAAAACAGCTGCATAGAGGCAACCAAACTCCTGCAGTTCCGGCCTGCAAAACTCTTCCTGCGTTGGCTCCTTGGCCAAGGACGTCCTACGCAGGAGAGCTCCAGAGCCCCACTGTGTAGCGGGGGTGTTTGGGAGGGCCTGGGTGCAGCCCCCTGACAAAGCTGATGCTACTAAATATGGGTGCAAAGCCTCTTCCTTTCTCCCTTTGATCCCTCGTCCCTTCGCACCCACCCACGTCGCCCCTTGGCCTTTTCCTGCCCTGCCAAAAGACAACACTTCTTTTCTTCCTCTCCACAAAGACATTTAAGTCAGCCTGAGGGACACAACCTCATCTTCTCCCTGACGCGCGTTTTTGAACCCAACCCTCTCTACAAAACATGAGTCACTGTCCCGTCCTCAAGCGTAAACAATCCCAGTAGCTCAAACGGATGCCCGGAGGTCTTCCCCGGCTACCTTTGCCATTTCTTCCATCCCTTCACAGGCCAAGGAAAGGGTAGGGGTGGACAGGCCAGCCCCCAAAACTTGCCCTCCCTGCCTGTCGCTTGCTAGAAATGACCCCCTTCTTTCCATTCTGGTTCGCTAGCTCCCTTTTGTTGACCCAGGGCCGTCCCTACTGTCAGGCAGCAGGAGTCAGTGGCCCCGCATGGCCCATTTGGAACCTCAAACGGACAGCACTTTGTTTTGAATTTTTTCTTTTTCTTTTAATACATGTTGCTGTCATGGGCAGGAAGAGCTGCTTGAGTGATTTGCTGCCTCTTAGGCCAAAATCACCCAGCTGGGATCAGGTGCCCTACCAGGCCTTGAGTTGGGTGGCTCAGTGGGCATCCACCTCAGGCAACAATAAGACCTGGGAATGCTCCATCATCTTAGTTGGATCGCTCCCGGCTGGCAGGCAGGCAGGCAGGCCTGGCCCAGAAGACAGGGAATCCACCCCAAGTAGCATCGCGTGTCAGGCAGGGGTTGCCCACCCTTCCCCAGATGAAGCCAAGAAGGAGTTAACCTTTCCAAGAGGCCCACGGATTAAACCCCGCCGGCTGGCAGGCAGTTGCAGGCACAGACAGAGGAAGAGCAGGAGAGACCCTATAAATCTACCGGTAGAGATAGGCCTTTTGCTCATTTGTTAGCCAGCGAGGTGTGAAAATGTTAATGAAGGAAGCAATAATCTATGAGAATCCTGCTATTAAAATGTCAGCCATGTCTGAAGGTTCCCGTTTGCGAGCGTGGCCCATAGAACATCCACACGCCCCTAGGAGGCACTCCTTGTGAGTAGAGGTGAAGGCAGGATCAGCAGGGGGCTGGGGGCGGCACTGAAATCATCTCCCTTCCCATTCAGTCGACAGCAATGTTGTTTGGGAACTGAGCTTCAATGTGTTTTAGAAAAGACCATCTTCTCCCTGACTGGCCAAGTTCCCCCTCTGGGAGGACCCCTGAACTCTGCACTGTTGTTGGGTTTTGCAACGAGAAGCATCCCCCTGCAACTCAGCTTAGTGCACCAAGAACAGCCAAAATATAATTTAAATAATATTCCCGATGGATTTACAGACTGCATAAACCCAGTTGACCGAATACCAGCACAGCTGAGGATGGAAAACAGACACCTACTCCAGGAGTCGTTCGAAAAGGCAATCTTTATACTCAAAGGGGAAGAAAAGCCTTCACAGATAACTCTATAAATCATTCATGACAGGAGAGAAACAAAAGCAAACGGTGACGGTAACAGGGTCAGAATTGTAAATGCAACTGGTGAGCAACTTGCATGTCGGCTGGATGGGGGGGGGAGAAGGGAAAAAGAGAAGCAATTTATAGCTGTAGTCCAAAAACACATATCTGCACACTTCTAGAAATGACATACAGAAGAGATGCAAGGACAAGAGCTTCCTTCAAAGAAGAATTTGTGAATGAAAAAAAATCTGCCATTGTAGAAAGTGAAGTGAGAGCTGCTCTCAGAACAATCGGAAGAAGCAAATCACCAGGAGCAGCCGGGACGGTCAAGTTATTTCAAGCTCCAGAGACTGAAACAGTGAAAACCCTGACAAGAACATGTATCAAATTTGGAAAACAAAACAATGGCCCGTAGCCTAGAACTATTGAATACATATTTCCATTCCCTTAAAAAAAGGAGACGGCAAAAACTGAAGCAACTATAAGACCTCTGTACTCACTGCCCATGGAAGCCAACCAACGCTTAAGTGTTTGTAGCAAAGATTTTTACTACATTAACGAGTAGGGGTGGGGGTGTGGAAATCAGCACTCCTTGTTTTTTTTCTTTTACCTGAGGTAAGAAACCTCGCAGGGCTTAGTAATTCCTTTCTTAGGTGTCTCACTGAGTTGGAACAGCTAGAATCAAGATAAATGGAGAAGTTAGTGAGCCTTCCTTACCATATGTTGGCCCTAAAACATGCTCGATTTCACCCAAAAAAAACCTTTGAATGTTCTCAAGTGAGGAAGAGGAGGAGGAAGGACGGCCCACAAATGGCCCTTAAATGAGAGAAACCCTCAGGGTGCTTCTTCCCTGCTGTTTGAGTTGCAGAGTGAGGGGCGAGAGGGTGTGTGTTCCTCCTCTTGGCCCAGGACTGGAGGAAGCCCTCGTAAAAACCCAGGCAGGCTCTCAAAAAATTACAGCTGGTCCCTCAGCCTTGTGATTCTTAATTTCCCTCTAATTTCAGACCGCAATGCTGATATAAAAATCCCTTAGAAGTGTTTTAGGGAGACGGTAATGGTCCCATACTAAAATAATTCAACCAACACTATAATTTTACTACCGCCATCAAAATGAAATAATGGCTGTTTACCACGTTACACCTTTCAAATGACCTTCATCAGAATACAAATTGTGGGCTCAGAAGCTGGGGAGGGCGGCGGTGGGGGGGAGAATGGGGTAAAAGGAACTTTCTGGAGACTGCAAATTGGAGCCTCTCTCTTCAGGGCTCATTCCTCCGGTTCACGTAAGGATAGCTCTGCTCGGAAATGGGTGGGCTTCAATTCAGAGGCGCCTTCAAGCCCATCTCTTGCCCTAAAAGGACAACCTTGACGGTTCCCCCTGCCGCAAAGAAGCCACACTGCCAAAGAGCAGCCGTCAGAAACCACGGCAAGGTATAGGCAGGGCAGTACAATGGTTAGAGAAGCAGAGAGGGCTTTGGAAAATCCACTTTCGAGTCCCCACTTTGGCCATTCAAATGCACCAAGGTCATCTTGGCCCAGCTGTCTCGCTCGCTCTCAGGCTGACCTATTTCACAGTGGAGAAAAGAAAACCATGTATGGTCCCTTGACCTCCCTAGCAAACAAGGTGAAGCAGAAATATAACTCATAAAATAAAAGCACCATCAAGTCAAGGTCTCGGATTAAAGCAATGAATGACTCCCAGAAGTTCAGATGACAGAACTCCGTCCTACTGGCCAGGGTCCTAGACACCATCTTGGTTCTCTCTGAGGCTCCAGGCCAAGTTGATCCTGTTTTGTCCTGTCTGCCTGTTGTTGCTTTGACTTATATACTGCTCTGTAGCGCTAAAGCTGTTCTTCAGTCCAGGTCAGATGTTTTGGTTGCAACAAAGACTGCCCACATGTTCCCAACGCAGTCCATCTCAGCCCAACCAAGAGTCCCCCTGCCCTTCCCACGACCTGCAATGAGCGGTGCAGGGTTTTTGATGACTTCACCAATGATGTTGCATCAAGAGAAGCCAGAAAGGTTCACTTCTAAAGCACAGAGAATCCTCTCCCTCATTTGCCTGGGTGTTATTACTTTCTCTACTTCCAATTTTAAGTTACAACGGGCGATGCCAGGCGTAGGCGGGGACGCCCTTTAGCCCGTGAGTTCCCTTAGAATCCTGGCTCCACCCCAGAAATGCACAGAAATACCCCTCACTTCGGAGCCTAGGGACACATTTGTCTGAAGACAAGACGCAACCCTGGTTGTAACTCTAGGCCTCCACAATGAGGCACAAGGAAAAGAGGGCATTATAGGAAAAGGGGAATAACAACAATAAAACAGAATTAATTAACGCGAATCAATAATAAGCCAACTTAATTACAGAACCAGCACTTTTTAAGATCTTTCCAATGATCTGGGACTGCTGTCATTTTATCTTTTTACGGCTGTTGTTTTATTGTTCAGGGGAGGGGGGGGGCTGGTTTGGTGGCGGCGTGTTGCTTCTTGCCAGGCGCCTCGTCAAAGGTGGGGAATAAAATCCTTTAAAATTAATTAACAATTTGTTTTCCTCTGTGCCCTGTCATTATTATCGCCGTTCCCCCCCACCTGTGCCTTGACACACGGCTCGCGTGGTGTCATCAATGTCACTGCAGCAGGGACCCGGGGAGTTGGCCCTTTTTTTTGCATGGTTGGTCAGTTTATGCTTCTCTCTCTCTCTCTCTCTTTGGGGCCCCCAGGCAACAAGCCAAACCTTGGCATGGGCAGAGGCTCCCCCCCGCCAAATCCTGAACCCTGTTTGCCCTCCAGTGCCCAGAGAGCACAATCTAGCCTGCAAATCCCACAGATCCAGAGCATCAATGCCAGCAGTGAGCCTGGCATGACCTCTGCAGGAAAAGTGCCAGGTTCCCAGCCAAGGTGGGCCCCTTCGAGGCTCCTCACTTGGGGGGAAGAGATGGGGCCTGGGGAGAGAACGCTAGAAGTAGAAAAGGCCTCTGGGGAAGCCCTAGAGATCACCCCCCCCCAAAAAAAAGGCTATGGCTCTCTTGGAACCCTTTGAGGTGCTGCCCCCCTTGGGGTCCCTGTTATAGCCAAGCGGGGCTCCTACGGCACCCCAAAACTGACCCAGTCACAGCAGACAATAAAACTGGCTGGCGTGGGTGAGGAGGGGGGTTCTGGGGCTAAGAGTGCCTCAAATTAAGGCTCTGAATAACGGGACAACCTGTTTGGTTAACCATGGGATCCACCTGGCAGGAGATCCGCTTATATATATAAAAAAAGACCGGCATGTTTTTTAAGAGCTGTCACTTGGTTGTAAACTAGCCAGATGGCTCAGGGAGTTAGGGAGCCTGGATGCAGAGACCGGGGCTGGCCGTTTGAATCCCCAGGAAGAGGGTCATCTGGGATCACCCAGGGAGAGGGCACATGGCTGATGGCGTGTGGCATGCCCTGTGCACCTAGGGAGCCCCGGCCAGGCGCACGGTGGTCCCAGAAAGGGAGGGGGGCTGGAAACCAGTTCCAAGGACATTCCATGTAGAAGACCTTGCTAAGAAGGGTCACCAGAGACCAGCCTCAACTTGGCATCACATAATGAATTATTCTATGGCTCTGTATAGGATAGAAGAGGAAGACGGGGAAGGGGAAGGAAGGAATCTCCAGCCCAGGCTGAAAAAAGGAGCACATTTCACCGCTGCCTCTCCTGCCACCGAGTCCCGGTTCCTACGCCGAAAACAGCAGAGCTTCTGGGAAGCAGCCGGTTGGACCAATGCACTTCCACCCCATGGAAATGACTTTTTCTTAATTCTCAAATGGCATGGGGGGGGGAGGGAGAGAGAGAAAGGCCCTGTGGCCCCAAACAAATACTTAAGAGGATTGCACGCACACACACACACACCCATTTCCAGAGTTTAGGAATGTCAATTTTAAGACTACAACTCCCAGAATCCCCGAGCCAGCCTAGGCCATGCTAGCTGGGGGCAAGGGTTGGGATGCATCATCTCCAATGTCACGATGTAGCCGAGCTCTTTCCGTTTCAGTCCCAAGTCCCAACAAAGGGAGACTTCCTCTAACCTGCAAGTGGGTGTGTTTTTCCTCTTAATAATAATAATAATAATAATAATAATTAATAGTCTTTGAACGGCAGAGCTGGAGGGGACCCCATGGATCATCGAGTCCAGCCCCTGTCAGGGAGGCCCCAGTGGGGAATTGAACTCCCAACCTCTGGCTCCGCAGCTGGAGACCTCAACCACGGAGCTGTCCAGCTATTCATCTTCTTCTTCTGGATGCTCCCAGGACGGAGGAGGAGAAGCCTTACAAGCTGCCCGGTGCCACTGGGGCTAAACTGGCTGCGTAGGTTCCCATCCGACTCTTCTTAAAGAAAATGGGTTTTGAAAGGAGGAGGCAGCGCACGCTCCAGCACGCAGAAAGGGAGAGAGAAAGAGGGCTTTCGTTTTATGGGCTTCTGTCCAGGCCTGTGTGTGTCACGCTGGGGTTGAAAAGGAGGCAGAGGAAACAAAAAGAAAGCAAACCAGACGATGCCACGCTTTGCCAGGATTTGAACACAGAGCCCTGCAGACCAGCCCACCCCAGGCAAGTAGGCAGATGAGCTGGCATCGGGAGAAGGGAATGACAGGCTGCAAAACCATTGCCCAGATCATCTTTAAAGTGCCACAAGACGCCGGGTGGGTTTTCCTGCAAGAGATGCCCATGGCAACAGCTCTGGGAATGGAAGCCACCCTCCCACCCTGACAATCCCCCCCCCACCCTCAAAAGGCAGGCTCTGGGATGACCCTCCCAGCCTCCTGAGGTCTTTCTTCTGCAATCCTGGCACGCAGGTGGACTTTCCTCGCCACCTAAGGGTCAGCCCTCTGCTCCAGGGCCAAACCGGCATCGCCAGAAACCCCCCCCCCTCCCACCCCACCACCACAGTAAACCCTTTGCCACAACCTGGGTTCCGGAAAGCCCCCAAACACCCCATCAAGAGGAAAGCCAACGCCTCTCATGGTTTTCCAGGAGGCAACGGACACCTCTGAGGTTCCCTCATTCCACTGACCGCCACTTCCATAAATGCCCGCCCGGCTGGCACCACAGTGAGCGTCCGGGCTTAACCTTGCCTTTCCTCTTCCATTTGGCAACCCTTTGGCTCCATAACAAAAGGACCGTCTCAGCCATGAACTCAACAGCCACCTCCACCTCCACCACCACCCCACTCCCTCCACAGAGAGCGCTGGGGCTGAAATTAAGGATTTTTTTTTTTATGGGCGTTGTCGCTGGGGGAAGCGTGCAAGAAAAAGTTGAGCGTCAAACTTCCAGAGAAAACTTCACGGTGGGCATCCGTCCGGGACCATCCATCAGGATCCTCTTCTTCCATTCCCACCGACTCTTGCCGAGCGGCACTTCATCCGTGGCGCTTCCGCCATGACTGCCCATTAGCTGCTGACCGCTTAATGCAAAGATCTTGGGATTTATCGGTGCTCTTTGAGCTTAACGTGCAAGTACTCTGCATATATTTAGGATGGCACAGATAATTAATAGCCGTGCAGTGGTGCTCGGAGGCTGTGAGTGAGGACGGGCTACTGTTGTGACGCTTTACCTATTTACTCCGAGGAGAGGCCGTGAGTCATCCGGGTGAGAGGCTAATCTCATGGAGGTACTTTCTGGCTAATTTTCTTCTTCTAATGACAGGTGATGCCTCTTATTTACATTCCCAATTGCCCCCAGTGGAACCATTTTCCTTTCTGGGACAGGGCCTCCCATGGAGTGGGTGGTGGAGGAGAAACACGGGTGACCGAGGATGGAGTTCTCCAGAATTGAGTCATGCATCCCTCACTTAACTGCTGGGGCTGCCAACTCCCAGGGTATCTCAGGGAATCGCTCTGCTTCCTTGGGTCTCCTGGTGAGGAGACACATCTAAGGACAAGTGGACCTGGAAGGGGAGAACGTTTGATTATGGGGGTGTGTGAGGAAGGGGGCTTCAAAGGTATCTGTAGCCACTCAAATAGCACCAAGGCTGCCTTGCTCAGCATGAAGAGGGGGAGGTGTATTTTGTTCTGTTTCCTTCTCTCTCTGGCCCTCTCTGTGCCACTACAAGGAGCCACCTCAGGCGTTGGACCCCGACTTTGCCAGGGTGCAGCTCAATGAACGCCAGATGCATGTCTTGCCCACAAAGAAGGTCAGCACCCCAAACGCTGGTGGGGTCAGGTGTCCGAGGCCAGAAAAAAGGCAGGTTGCTTGAACCAGAGGCCGAGGGCTGGCTCGGCTTCCTTCCCTGTCCGAGAGAGGCAGAGAACACAGCTCTGAAGGAAGAGTTACCCTTTCACTTCACAAAAGTCCGGATCTGTCCCTTGCCTTGGCCTCTCGAAGGCCACCAGGACACCTGGGCCAGAGTTCCAGGCAAAAACCACTGATGGGGTCCTGGCCTGGGAGAAGAAGACCTCCCACCGAGGCTTCAAGGGAAGACCCCACCAGCTGGGAAAGTTGCAGAACGTCCTCCTGTCGTTGCCTAGCCCGTGGGACGGTGCCCCCGCCCACACATGGGGAGTGCCAGGAGACCACCTCATTCGAAGGCTTCCGGTCTGCGTCATCTGGAACATCGTCCTCTCACCAAGCTTGTCTGAGCATGAAATCTGGTGGCCCTTATTTTCACCTCCATGGAGACTGCATGAGCTGTCTCTCAGACAGAAACAAACCTTTCAGAACATCGAAGCATCAGCAGGCCGTGAAAAGGTTTTCCCCGACAGACGCTTTCCCTCCCACTATAAATGGCCTGATGCACACAAGCCTCCACCCAATGACACGGTCCGTCCTAGCCAGAAGAGTGTTGGCATCTGTGCACCCAACACATCCCATAGGCTGCCTAGACCTGGGTAAACTCATGAGTAAGGGCTGTTCCACCAGCCCCACGTGTGGTCAACATACACAGGTCTCCCGTTCTCACAAAGCAACACAGCCTGGTATTCCAGCCAACGGTGACACTCATGTGCATCCTTGGTCCGGAGTGTGCCTTGTGCACATGGCCAGAGTGGAGGGCTGCCAGCAGGAAGCCACCTGGCTACTCAGCCCTACACTTGGCAGCCGCTTTCCACTGGGTGGACAGTCACATCCCAGATTCACGGCTTGCTGGGTGCCACTCCGTCGTGTCTCCGTGGCACAAAAGTGCATCGTGGGAAGCAACGGGCGTGGCGTTGTCCATTTGCAAATCTGCATGAGCTCCGTTTTGGAGAGACACCCACCCACAAAACAACGGCCATCTTTCAAAATGGGAGCAGCCGAAAGGCACACCATGAAACAGAAGGCCGAGAGGGGCCTTAGTCGAGGGGGGGAGGGAAATGTACCAGAATAATGCACAAATAAATGGGCGCCTTAGAAAACTAAGTGGAAGCAACACATGCACATTAGGAAACAGGCAGAAATACAATGCATACAAATGTCCATGCAGGGGGAAAGCCCTGGAAGTCTTAGGATTCAATTAAAAAAAAAAAAGAGGACAAGGCAAAAATCCACGAGGCGTTTGGAGAAGCACAATGGGATCAAGGAGGAGAGATGTCTATGATCCCACCTCGGACGGACTCTGAGCTATTCCCCCCTAAGCCAGACTCTCACAAGGCCTCAGTCTGAACTGGATTATTATTTTTGTTAAAGAAAATGAGGTCCTCCCTTGACGGCAGGCGCCAGATGCAGGGCTTCGAAATGAGGATGTGGAAGGGGTAACCCTGTGTGCAACAGGGCAGGAATCATCATAATTTCAAACGAAGATTATTGAGTCCAACCCCTCCCAACATCCTCTCTACTTCTCCGAAGATCTTCACGTAGGAGGTGCCACGCAGCGCATCCAACATCCAGCCCCAGAGGAAGGGCACGGATCTCGCAGCGGTGGTTGCATCTCACACACACAGGCTTAAAACGGACCGTCCCTCACCCTCATCCCAAGCTCTAAACTCATGACTGGTTTTGTGTACGGATGCAGGTTCTCAGAGCCCCTTGGCTGAGAGAGATGGCTTTGAGGATCATCCCAACATGAGACTGCTTGGACTGGAAAAAAAATGGCATGAAATCACCAGGTCACCTCGGTCCTTATAGGACACCGTTCTCTCCTTACAATGAACTCTGAATGTATCTGTTGGGTGTGGAAGGAAGCAGCAAAATGGAGAGAGCGAGAGAGAGCGCTGTGCCACGTAGTTTTGCTGGAAAGTGATGCTCTAAATACACAGCAACCCTCTACAATGAAGGTTGCCCATCTCTGTAGCTCTAATCAACTTTGTTTTCCAGAGATGTGTCTCAGGCATCTGAGCCAACAACTCACAAAGCAAGCCCAGGCCTCCATCCCAGTGCAAAACACGACAGCCTAGTTAGAAACTACAAGAGGTTAGAAAATCTCCTGCTATAACCATCACACAAGACCAGCCCTTAAGGAGCTCCCAATTCTAGCAGCAGAGTATCTGTAAAATATCATCAACGAAGGACAAGAGGCCTCCCAAGGAATAAAGACTCACTTCGGGGAGATTCCTTTTTTAGAGATGGCGTGCAAAAGCTTCTTTCATTCCATAATGAATGACTCCTGCACAGCCTTAAAGTTCTTTTTATATCACGACAGAAACACACAGGGCATTCCAGGCATGGGGATGGCAGAAGATCTGGCCTGACAAGGCTTTCCAAAAGAGCCGTTTAAGAGGCCTCATGGAAAAGAGGGACCCTCCTGCTCATGACCATTTTGACGAATAAATTCAGACCTGCAGCGTCCTCCAAAAACACCGTCTCCCCGCAGTGAGCTTTTGGCCTTTCCCCTGGCCTCCTTCTGCCCAAGCGAGGCCACTCCGTTCGGCTTCAACATCACAGAAGGATCATCTCAGCAGGACTTGCCCAGACTCCGTGGAAGTTGTCCCAAAAGGTCCAGCACACTTCCAAATCACATGAGGGACAAGGTTGACACACACACACACACCCCACCTCCAGAGTCAAGCTACCAAGATCAGAGGGAAGAGCCACGGAGGTGCTCTGCGCAGCCCCAGGCAGCTGGAGAAGGTGGTCACCGTGCCAAGTGTCCCCCAAGGCCCTTCTCCAAAGGAACATGGAAATGTAGGTCAGTTCCACACCGTGCCCTCCAGAGCGTTCTCTGCCTCGGGCGGAAACCTTCCTTTGGCGGTGTCTCAGGACAGAATCTATTTCGAGAGGGTGCTGATGCACCCGCGTGGGAGGGGTACAACACAATCCATTAAGCAAATAGCTGGTTGCATGTTTCTGTGCCTCTGTGTGCCAACATCAGCTGAGCTGCCCAAGTACACAACGCAAGGAGAGCGCAGGGCACTGGCTTCCCACTGTCTCAGCAAGAAGGCAAACCGGAACAGCACTCCACAGAAACCAAAACCATACGCTTGGTGCAGTTCTTAGGACTGGGGTTTTTCAGGCTGTCCTGGGGAGGGATCTACCTCCCCGCAGGCCTGAAACCAGCACCTGCCTCTTCTTGTAATGCACAAATAATGTGTTTCCCTGCATTGAGTCGGCTGATAAAACTTCCCCCCCCTCCCGCCGCCGCCCAATTTGGTTTAGCAACCTGGAGTGTGATGGTGGAGGGTGATCTACGAATGAACCTATGAAGGGTGGCTCGTGGCCCACCATCAGACACACACACCCTGGGGAAAAACCCAGCAATGCTGGGAAAAGCAGAAGGCAGCAGGAAAAGAGGAGGACCCTATAGGAGATGGGTGGACACCATTTAGGAACCACAGCCTTGAAAGCTCAGCCGGGCTGTTCAGGAGAAGACCTTTCGGAGGCTGCTAACTCATCGAGTTGAGATACGTTGGAAGCCACTGGATGGCCCACTGAGACAACAACATAGTCAAACAGAACCACAAGCCCGGATTTTGGAGAAGGCCAACCAGTAGGAAAACAAACACACCCTTTAGCAGCCGGGTGTTGGAAACAACATGGAGAAGCCACCCGGGGGGGGGGGGGCCTCCCTTTTCCCATTTTACTCAAGGGCAGCAGGGTTCCTAGGCAAGCCGGCCCCAGGGGGCAAAGCCGGGGAGGCGGAGGCACCTTCAGCTCTATACAAAGGGCTACCAAACAGGCACCTACCGGCGAGTCGGAAGAGCCGAGCCGGGAGGACCTCCACAGCCGGAGCCCACGACCCCTCCAAGGGTCTAAGCCAGGCCAGGAGTCTCAGAAGCCAGACCAGGGTGCGTCATCTGGAGGCCAGGCACAGCCAGCAGCAAAGAGCCGGCTGCCTGGTTTGGTGGCCGGCCGGCCATCAAAGCTTAAAGGACAGCAAGCCTCAGCAGCGGCAGTCAGCTTGTCCTGCTCCAGCTGTGCCGGTGGAGCCCCCACCCAGAGCCCAGCTGAAGCCACTCGGCCATCATCATCCCAGGAAGGCTCCCAGCTGATGCTTCTGGCAGCAGCCCCTGGCCTGCTTTTTCCTCCTATATATAAAATGTGTGTGTGCACATATATATACTGCAAATATTTAAAAGGAACAACTAATATATATGTGCCATGATTTAGATAGATAGATAGATCTGTACACACTCACACACATATAATACAAACAAACACATATATGCATATATATATTTGCATACACATACACAAACACATGTGCGCGCACATTACAGTATATAAACAAACCCCCACCTTTCTCCTTAAAAAGGACCCAAGACGGCTGACATTGAAAGACAATCTTAAAGCTAAAAGCGTAAGTATGTAAATATTTAAAAGGAACAAACGAATGCCACTCTGAGGGATGGTAAACACAAGTGGTGCTAAAGACCCAGTCAGAGCAGTAATGCATAACAATCCATCTAAAAAATCACACTCAGGTAGCCATTCATGGAGGGAAAGCCTGCCTGAAGAGAAAAGTCTTGGCCTGCTTGTGGAAGGACAGCAAAGATGGGGCTCCAGTGGGAGGGAGTTCCAAAGTCTCTGAGAGCAGCCACCGAGAAGGCCCTCTCTCGTTTCTCCAACAAACACACCTAGGAAGGTGGTGGGACCGAGAGAAAGGCCCCTCCTGATGATCTTAACCCCCGAGCTGGCTCCTAGTGAGAGACATGGTCCTTGAGATAGCTTGGACCCAGGCCACTTAAATCATGATTCGTGAATGCTGTTTTCTCTTTTTCTCCCCTCCCCTTCCAGTTTTTACATCATTGGTTTTAATATTGTAACTTGCCTTGGATCCTCTTGAGCAGAACGGCTGAGTATACATATTTCAAATAAATAAATAAATAAATAGATATCTTCCCGGCCACCGATGTACCGATGTGTCTTGAAACAAATGTCAGCCAGATGGCTTTGGGAACTGAACAAAACTCCCCTTTCTGGTGATGTGATATCAGCCGTGGCTCCCCACCATGGGTCACCCAGGTCTTTTGGGACTCCAACTCCCAGAAATCCTGGCCAGCACAGCAAGGGGTTCAAGGTTTTTGGGAATTGCAGTCCAAGAACACCTGGGTGACCCAAGGTTGGGAATCACCGCGCTAAAGTGTACCATGGCTTCCAACTCTCAAGTCCATCAGAGCCTAAATAATTGGCTCAGATCATTCCCCCCCCCAGCAGCCAGAAATGTTACCCAAAATAAGTCCACGAAGTGAGGACAGAAGTGGGTGGTGGGTGGACGTGGCCCCTCAGCGGCTTCGTCCCTGAAGATTCTGGATCTTTCCAGACCATCCTTTTCAATACCAACGAAAATCAAGGCATTCCCATTCACACAGAGCAGGAGCCTTTCCAAAAGTTCTACGGCGTGGCCCGAGGACGTGGCCGGTGGATCCTTCCCCCCATCCACCCCCCCCCCCAAGCTCTCAGCAGTCACCTTCAAGGAGGTTTTGTAGCAGCTGGAGGGGGGGGCACAGGACGGGCAGAGGCGGCTGGAAAACAAACAAGTCGCCGAGTAATCAATGCAAATGATTTTAATTGACTGACAAGCCAATTGAGTTTAATATGGATCATATTTAGATTGGTAATGGAAGCGATGCGTCTGATGTGCAACCAGCGTGAAGAGGGGGAAGAGGGAAATTTCAGAGCCGTGGTCCATTTGGGGAGGGAAGGGGGTCAAAAGGGAACGGCATCCCCAAGCGGGCCGTGTTACCCCTCTTAAAGGTCCTCAGAGGTCGGGAAAAAAGGACAGCAAAAAAACCCACACAGGACCCCGAAAGCAGAAAAGCTGATCGGTGTCTCCCTGCTCCCCCACCGCACTCCATAAAAACTTTTCTCTCTGTGATGGTCACGGTGTGGATTTCAGGAGGTCACTCAGCCAGCCAGCCAACCTCTCCCCTCCTTGCTAGTTCCAAATCTCCTTCCATATCAAATTCATCCACCTTGATTTCACCTCCAGCTCGCTCTGTTCCCAGCCTTCGGCTTCTCTCGGTCCATCGCATCCATTTGCTCCAGGAAAACGAACACACACACACACAGAGAGAGAGAGAGAGAGAGAGACCTTTGCCTTAGCAGGACAAGGGGAACGTTTGTGATAGAAGTCAGGGGTAAGAACTCAAGTTGAGGGACTCACTGCCAAGTCGGACTGAAGTGACACCACTGACTCAACTCATTTTGTTTTCAATGACTCAGACTTTAAAACCACTCACCCACCCCCTTTTTCTGGGGGAAAAAAGCTTGTTTTGAATAGGGACTCAGACTTGAGACTCAGGACTTGACACCAAAGATTCGGACTCAGGACTTGGCACCAGAGACTTGCCAACATCCCTGGTAGAAGTCCATGGTTGAACTGCTGGATAAGCTCAGGGGTTGAGGTCTCTGGCTGCAGAGCCAGAGGTTGGGAGTTCAATTCCCCCACCATCCCTCCTTGATGGGCTGGATTCGATGATCCATAGGGTCCCTTCCAGCTCTGCAATTCGAAGACGACGATGAAGAAATGTTGAGAAGCCCCTCCCCCACAAAGAGACGTCAGGGTTTCTCAAGTTAGTAACCCTCCACAAAAGATACTCCAGCTACCGTTTGCTCTTGATCACCGGTTGCTCTAGTGATTTGTTGCTTTCTTCTTGAATTTCTTTTGATGGGCTGTGTTGCTTTGTGCCATCAAGTCACTTTCAACTGAGAAGGGCCTTAAGAAGTGTTGACTGCCAAAAGCTCCTTCCATGGACAGCTCTGCTCAGGTCTCACCTGCAAACTCAAGACCGTGGCTTCTTTCGTCCCCATGCGACTTGTGTCAGGGTCCCTTCTTTTCTTCCTGCCTTCCAATCTTCCCAACATTCCTTCCAGTAAGTCTTCCCTCATGTTTTCTCATGATGTGCCCAAAATGCAATGGCCTCAGTTTAGTCATCCTTTTGTTGTTGTTTAGTCGTTAAGTCGTGTCCGACTCTCCGTGACCCCATGGACCAGAGCACGCCAGGCCCTCCGGTCTTCCACTGCCTCCCGGAGTTGGGTCAAATTCATGTTGGTCGCTTCGATGACCCTGTCCAACCATCTCGTCCTCTGTCGTCCCCTTCTCCTCTTGCCCTCACACTTTCCCAACATCAGGGTCTTTTCCGGGGAGTCTTCTCTTCTCATGAGATGGCCAAAGTATTGGAGCTCAGCTTCAGGATCTGTCCTTCCAGTGAGTCATCCTAGCATCTACCAAGGCTTCAGGCTTGACTTGACCTAGAACTTACTTATTTGTCCTTCTGGGGGTCTTTGGTATCCATAAAGCTCTTCTCCTACACCACATTGTCAATGGTCCCCCAACCACCTTTCAACTTCCTTCATTATCCACCTTTCACATCCATACTTGGTAATTAGGCATACCATAGCATCTAAGGATCTGGGACATACCTTGGTCTCTAGAGGTAGGTTATGAATCTTTTCGAGTTTCTTCATAGCTGCCATTCCGAATGTCAATCTGCTGATTTCTTAGCTCCATCCTGCATCTGGAACAATAACTGCACCAAGAGACAGACAGTCTTCAACAAGGTCAATTTCTTCACTGTCAACATTAAAATTATGTTATTCTTGTGCAGCCGTGATTTCTGTCTTCTTAATATTCAGTGGCAATCTTGCTTTGGCACTTTCTTCTTGTCCCTTTATCAGGAGTCATTTCAAATCATTCATTTGTTCCTTCCGGTAATACCATGTTACCTGCACATCTTAAACGGTTGACATTTCTTCCACCAATTTTCACTCTTCCTTCGCCTGAATCTAATCCAGCTTTGCACTGGGTACATTCTGCAGACCGACAGAATAGATAGGGGGATAAAACACACACTGTTCTCTGACAGCTTTACCAGTGGGAAACCATCCTGTTTTTCTGCAGTCTCTCCTAGCAGTAGCTTCCTGTCCAGGTGATATCATGACAATCAAACATTGTGCACACCCATTGCTTTCAGAATAATCAATAGCTTTTCACGATCCATGCAATCAAAAGCTTTATTGTAATCTATACAGCACAGACTAGTTTCCTTCTGAAATTCTTTGGTGCTTTCCACAAATACAAGCCTGTTCTGACTCCTCTTTCATGTTTCCCACTCCCCACTCTTGACATTTGTTTTGCCATTGTGAGCCTCACTTTGCTTCCATGGAAATTAACATGACGGTCCTATCGTTATGGCAATGTTTGGCATCTCTGTTCTTTGGGACTGGAGTACATTCTAAAACTTTGTGTCTGTGCACCACTTCTTCGTTTTCCATGTCTGATGGAAGATTCCTACCAGGATTTTGATAGAGTCAGTCTCTAGAGCTTGAGATAGTTCTCTTGGTATCCCTTCTACTCCTGGTGATTTATTTTTCTCAAATGTTTCAGGATAGCTGTCACTTCACTTTCTAAAACCATAGGTTTTTCAGTACCTGATTCTTTTATCAGAGAACGATCAGGACATCCTGTTTTGGTGGGTGATCAGTTTTCTCCTGGACCTTGGTTTACATCAAGATATGTTTTATCACAGCTTGGAATGCAGCTCAGGCATCAGATATTCATAAATGCATTCAGGCATCAGATATTCATAAAGACGAAGGTCCCATACAACCACCTGCTCCTTGGATGCATCCAGATTTCCAACATCTGGCAGGAGTAAAATGGCTGAATCTGGTCAACTATGCAGCAGCTGCTCAGACAGATGTGGGCAAAGAACAGCTCAGAGTTGGGTGTGTATTTAGTCCTCCAGCAGCACGGGTGAGCAAGGACTGCCCCCAGACTCACTACGATGACTAACAGACACAATGCCAGCCATGTGCCAACTTGGGGGGCAGGGGGAGGGAAGCAGACCAGAAGGAGAGAAACCTCCCCATGGGGTGTTCACTTGGATAGACTATCAACCCACAGCTGGCTGCGTCCAGGCAGAGACCCACAGCCCCAGCGATGAGAACTCAACCCTGCTCAGGGTGCCTCCTCTCAGACCGCCTTGACCACCCCATCCCATTCCAGCAGCCAAGATGGACGCTTTCTTGGGCCTTCCCTCTCACGCGAGAGGAACTTCGTACCTCTGCCGCCCCGCCTCCTCCCGCGAAATTGGCAGCATCCGTTTTGAAATCTGACAGAAAGGACTGTGCGGGAGACGTCAAGGTCAGGAGACCAGCGTGACGCTCCGCAATCTGCACCTCTTAAAACAGTGACAAATATGTTATTTAATTTTAATGAGCTTTTTTGCATCTCAAATCTAATTACAGCATTATCAAGTACTGCTTTGAACTGCAGGTGGCTCCTCGTTACTTGCGTGGCGGCTGCCACAAGCCGTTTTTCGTGAATACTAATAACTGCTTAATTTTACTATACTTTTTTTTAAAAAGAACAGAAACAAAGGAAGGAAGGAAGGAAGGAAGGGGGAGGGGCGCCTCCTTGTATTTTCTGAGACAACAGAAGAGGGGTTAAGTCATTCCAAGGAATGGTGACTTTACACGGCCAGACGAAATGGATCCATTCAATGGCTATAACCACACGGAGGGAATAGGGCGCAGCAACAGGCTACCAACGATCAACGTTCCCTCTTCGGCTTATTGCTCTGTATTCGAATCCCGCCATTCTGATGCCGGCGGAGACTGGGGTAGCCACCATGGGTTTCCTGGAGGAGTCAGATCAGCTCCCAACCTGGCCTGCACCGCCTTCATCCCAGGGCCAGTTACTCCACATTTTACACAACATTGTTTCCTGGTCCTTCTGCCGCTCAGGTTGGCTTGGGTTCTCTTCCTCAGGCCTACAATATCCCCTCCTCAGGCCCCCTAAGTTGGAGGAGGAGTGGGGAGCGGACAGGAATTGGCCTATTTCAGTACGTTATTACAGCTTGGGAAGGGTCAACCACACATCTGGGTCTACTCAACTGAGATCCAACAGCCAGCCTGAAGAGTTGAGCATTTGTTTAATAGCATGCAATACATTAGATGAGAGGAATCTGCCTTGCCTAGCTCAAGACTGGATCGTAGGTGGTGCTGGTGAAAAACATGCAGAACCATAAGCTCCCCGCCTGCAGACCTCCTTTCTAGCCCTTTGGATCCTGTTCTGGTTTTTTGTTTCAATGGCTACCCGCCATCCTCTCTCTCTCTCTCTCTCTCTCTCTCTCTCTCTCTCTCTCTCTCTCTCTCTCTTTCCTATTTTCCAAATTTGCATGCACAACCCCCCATTCTAGGCCCTTCTTGAATGTCGTCTTTCATGGACAAAAACATGTTCAAGCCATGCAGAGCATATCTTTGAAATAAGCTCATTTCCCCCATGAGTATTTTACACACATGGGCGGTTGGACATGGACTCTCCTCCATCAAGCTGCTGATTCCAGAAGGCGGGTCATGCTTAGCCCGTGGGTAGCCCAGGAATTATGGACCCGAGTGAGGCAGGTCAAACCTTAGAGGAGATGAGATTCCTCTTCCCTTCTTAATAATAACCTTTGAACGGCAGAGCTGGAAGGGACCCTATGGATCATTGAGTTCAACTCCTCTCAAAGAGGCCCAGTGGGGAATTGACCTCCCAACCTCTGGCTCTGGAGCCAGAGACCTAAGTCACCGAGCTATCCAGCAGTTCATGGTGAGGTGGATGATGAGCGGGGGCTAACGATGGGCACCACAGATGCCGCATGTTCCCTTCCCCCACCTCCCCGGCCAATGACCCACTCACCTGTCGGAATACACTCTTCTCCTCCTGCTCTTCGGGTGTTCCACCGGTCCCCGGCAGGAGCACAGGGTTGCCATTCCTGCCTTCTTGTCTGAGTGGGTGAACAGCCAAGGAAGCGGGGCAGAGAAGCCCGGGCTCCTGCCGGAAACTGGTAGAACAGCTGAAGAAGAGGAGAGGAGCGTGTGCTGGCTAGTGAGTAGGGGATCCTGCCAGGGAGGCAGGGGAAGGAAATGTGCGGCACCTGTGATGCCATGCAGATGAACCGGAAGAAACCTCCAAAACCGAGGTTTGTGCCCATCTCTAGAGGGGGCTTATGGGAGTAACACTCTCATGGCACAGACCAGGAGAAAGCAATGAGTTGCCCCCTAGATACCATTCCTGGTGTTCCTTAACCATCAGCTGTGATGAATGGGGATGATTGTGTTTATCTGGCTCTTTCATTTATTAACTTGCTTTTCACCCAGGCAAGTCCCAAGCAAACAGGAACCTTCAAAGCTGCCTTCAGCTGAGTCGTCCCCTCGCTCCACCTCACCCAGTATCGCCAACACTGAAGGGCAGCTGTGGCTCCCCAGAGCTTCAGAACTGGGTTCTTTCTGGAAGCTCTCTGCTGGTCAAGCCTGATTAGTTTCCAAAATCTGATGTGATCGATTAGAGACTATCTAATTAAGAGGTGCAGATAAAAATACACTTAGATCAAAACATTCCATGATTATGATACCAAATGCAATTGAACCCACTATATCATGAACAGTGATCAAACTAAACCCATTTAAAACATAGTCATTAAAAGGGGGGGAAAGGAACAGCCCAGGGCCATTACCAGTCTTTAACAAGCAGGTAGTTGCCAAACATCTCTTTTATATAAATTTGCCTGCTGGTGGAGCGACAGCTTAGTCTTCCCTAGCAGGGGGGCCCAGAACTTCGGAGGAGCCACTGAGAAGACCCTGCCTTCAAACTGCACCAAATATGCCTCTGAGGATATGGGGAGCAAGATAACAGCCTCCCTCAAAAGGCCCTGGGCGAGCTTATATGGGAAAAGGCAGCCCTTCAGCCCATGGGAGTTGTAGTCTTCCGGAAGGCCTCCTTTTGCCGGCTCCAGTGCATACGCTTAACCCGAGAGCGACTGCCTGGATGTCCCCCCGCCCTAGACAAACCGAACCTTCGTGCAAAATGGAGTCAGCTGCCAAGCTTCGCTCCTTTTGCAATCTTCTTGTTTCTGGGGGAAAAAAGAGAGGTGGTGGGAGAGAATTATCGTTGCTCCATAGACACCCTCTTAATTCTTCATTCCCTCAGATTTAAGTGGATTATCTCCAAAGGCAGGAGAGAACTTTTTTTGTGTTTTGTTTTGAGTTATGCCCCCATAAATCAGCCGTTCTGTCAGCAATCTGGGCGCTGGGAGGGAAAGACCAGAGCAATAGCCGGGGAGAGGCAGGGAGCTCTCTCTTGGCTCAAGCCGACAGCTCAGCTTGATTTCAGGTGCCATATTTTTCTGGCCCGGCAATTTACAGCCCTGAATCTTTCCCTAGGCAGTCCCAGGGACCCATTAATAACGGAGACTTAGAAAGCCAGCACCGGAACGGTGGCAGCAAAAAGCCAATACTTTTCCGGGAGTGGACGGGGAAGGGCAGCAAGCGCCGTCACACAGAGTGGCCGCTGCTCCGGGCCTGCCAAACTGAGCTCCCCACAAACTTTCAAACCCCTTCCTTTTAAAGAAGAACTACAAGTACCTCTTGACCTGTTTACCTCCCTTGGCTTAAACAGGGACAAGGGCTTTTTAACCCTCTCATCTTACACGGTCCCTCTGTACAACCAACCAATGGTTGCGTGTTCAATGATGATCTTCTCTGCTCATCGTTTTCGCATTCCTGTTCCCTCTGCATCCTCTTATTACAGGTCTGGATGTACTTTATGTATCTCTAGGTCACCCCCCTCCATTAACTAAGGCTCAAGAAGTAAATGCTTCCTTGCCTTGTCTTTGCAGGCAAAGGAAGGGAACTGCAATCTTGTTTTCTCTGCCAGCAAGGTTGGTGAAGAATTTCCAGTGTTTTTGACAGAGTTCTCATGGTGACAAGAACATTTTGTATTCACACACACACATACATTATTGTGCAAAACATCCCCCATCTTTTCTGCTATGTTTAAGAATGTGAAGCACGGGATGGGTTGCTCGTTTCTTAATCAACCTTCAACCCATTCTCCGGCACCTCCTCTGTGAATGTGCATGCTGCTTCTCCAGGGGAAAGGCTCTGGAGACATTTTAGGCAAATTACACAGCCCTGCTCTTTTTAGGGATGGGGCATTAAAGTTTCCAGGTCTCCTACGCCCAGAATTTCAGGACTAGAACATCCAGGAAGCATTCTGGGAATGGGAGCTCCAAAAAAACAACAACAAAAGAACCCTTCTGAGCATCCCTTCCTGCCATCATGCTCTTTCCAGGCTGCCAAATGCCTTCATTTTCAACCCATATTCTCAAGATGGTCACCATTCCACTTGGCTGATGGTCACCCTCCTTTGAGACCCACACCAACTATGTTTGCACCATGACCAGAGTTGATCTTGTCCAGGTTCCAACCTCTGCCTGGGGCAACCTGGAGAGGAAATCTCCCGCGTATTCCACCCATCTTGTTGACTGGCACAGCTCTGTTGGCAGCAGGGACATCCACACAGAAAGGCCCTTGGTTGTGTACCACCTTGCAAGACAGGGCTGGCAATGTTCAGTCTGAACCACTGTTGCTCCTGAGTCCACAGGACTCAGAGGCTGCCTTTGCCCCCATGGGGGTGCCCACCAGAGCCACTGGACTACAAAACCCAGTGGTGTCGTATTCCAGGCCGTATGGGACACAGAAGTGGTCTAACTGAGATATTGGGGTTCTCATAACAATGATTAAGCCTTCTCTCTTGGCCCTGGTCTCGTCTGCAACACACCAGGGGAACAAAAATGAGCAGGGAAATGGGGAAATGTATTGCAGAAACCCAATGAAACTTGCCAGCTACCCTAATGTACAAAATATTGTGACAAAGAATTTTGCTTGGTTTATAACAAGCATTCCAGTCAAGGCCTAAGGAGTTCCCAAGCAAGCGCTTCCAAAACTCGCCATTTTAATCTGACAAACCCATCATCATCTGCTGTTCATCGAAAGGTCATTCAATAAGGGGAGGGCAGGGGGAGTAATCTGCCCCACTTGGAACCTCAGCAAGCTGGAAATGAACCACTCAGCAAATCCTGTCACCTCAACAAAGCCGCTTGAAAGTTGAGCGCAGAAAATCTTTTCATTCAAGAAATACGATCGCCTCAGGGGATAACCTGGGTGCTCTGCCGTCTCCAGTGCTTCTAACATGTTTCTGTATCCATTTGTGTAGGTAAGTAAGTAAGTAAGTAAGTAAGTAAGTAAGTAAGGAAGGAAGGAAGGAAGGAAGGAAGGAAGGAAGGAAGGAAGGAAGGAAGGAAGGAAGGAAAAGAGAGAAAGGGGAACGAAGGAAGGAAGGAAGGAAGGAAGGAAGGAAGGAAGGAAGGAAGGAAGGAAGGAAGGAAGGAAGGAAGGAAAAGAGAGAAAGGGGAACGAAGGAAGGAAGGAAGGAAGGAAGGAAGGAAGGAAGGAAGGAAGGAAGGAAGGAAGGAAGGAAGGAAAAGAGAAAGGGGAAGGAAGGAAGGAAGGAAGGAAGGAAGGAAGGAAGGAAGGAAGGAAGGAAGGAAGGAAGGAAGGAAGGAAGGAAGGAAGGAAAAGAGAGGAAGGAAGGAAGGAAGGAAGGAAGGAAGGAAGGAAGGAAGGAAGGAAGGAAGGAAGGAAGGAAGGAAGGAAGGAAAAGAGAGAAAGGGGAAGGAAGGAAGGAAGGAAGGAAGGAAGGAAGGAAGGAAGGAAGGAAGGAAGGAAAAGAGAAAGGGGAAGGAAGGAAGGAAGGAAGGAAGGAAGGAAGGAAGGAAGGAAGGAAAAGAGAGAAAGGGGAAGGAAGGAAGGAAGGAAGGAAAAGAGAGAAAGGGGAAGGAAGGAAGGAAGGAAGGAAGGAAGGAAGGAAGGAAGGAAGGAAGGAAGGAAGGAAGGAAGGAAGGAAGGAAAAGAGAAAGGGGAAGGAAGGAAGGAAGGAAGGAAGGAAGGAAGGAAGGAAGGAAGGAAGGAAGGAAGGAAGGAAGGAAGGAAGGAAGGAAGGAAGGAAGGAAAAGAGAGAAAGGGGAAGGAAGGAAGGAAGGAAGGAAGGAAGGAAGGAAGGAAGGAAGGAAGGAAGGAAGGAAGGAAGGAACGAGCGAGCGAACGAACGAACGAACGAACGAAAAGAGAAAGCGGGAATTAAGAAAGGCAGGAAAAGAGAGAAGGAAGGAAGGAAAGGAAGGAAGGAAGATGCCATCAAGCGACTCCCGAGTTAATGTGACTCTAAAAGAGTTTTTCAGCTACATGAGATGCTCAGGGAGTGGTTTCTCCCGGTCACACCCAGTGAGCGTCCATGGAGAAGTGAGGATTTGAACTCAGCTCTCCCGAGTCCTAGTTCGAGAATCTCTCCACGGCTCTACACTAGCTCTCCAAGAGATCTGAAGCCTCACTTTATAGGCAGGTGTAGGAATGGATAAGGATCCAGATGTTAAAACTGCAAAGTGTTTTCCTCCTGGGGGCAAAATGTCACATGGAGAGTACAATCCATGGAGGAGACCAAAACAAATTGCGGCAGGTTTAATTAGTTGAAAAACTTCTGTCCTCTCCATACTCAAGGATTCCATTCAGAAAAAATGGCTGAGTTTATGACTTCCGTTCTCGGGTTCACTGTCACCACCACAGATCCCTTTCCCATTAAAAAACAAAAAAACTGACTGAACATGTGCAAGAAAAGCTCGGCAATTTTCCTGGGAAACCAGCATTTCCCCCTTTCCCCTTTTTCCCCTCTAAAGTCTGTCTTGGGTTCAAAACTGCCTTGGGTCTCTGCTATGGGACAAAGCTTGGCTATCAATGCAATGGGGAAAGACCGTGTTGTCTAGCAGTTAGAGCAGTGAATTAGGACTCAGGACACCAGGGTTCAAAGACAGCCTTGGCCGCAAAGCCCACCGGGCAACCTTGGGCCTGCCTCGCAGGGGTGTCGTGAGGATAAAACAGGGGAGGGGAGGCGCCATCCGCATGCCAGCTTGAACTCACAGGAGGAAAAGCAGAATATAAATGGACCAAAGCCAGAAAAAAGAGCAAATAAATAACATCAGCGAAAGAAGAGAAACCGAATCAGACCCAATACTGCATTCAGCTGGAAAAAAGAGGAGAGGCAGAAAACTGGCCGTGGGTTGCTGTTTGAGAAACTCCAGAAACACGGCTTTGAAACCCCCTAATCACTGCTCGAAACGTAGTATAACTAATTAAAAAAGTAACCGCTTATTTTTAATTAACATCTGTACAGAGAGCCGGGAAGTTGGGGGTGGGAAGAGAGAGAGAGAGAGAGAGAGACGCCTTTCGTGCATGGCTTTATCTCTCTGTCTTTCACCTTCCCGCTTGGAGATATGATTAAGCTAAGTCAGTGTATCCACTTCGGATTTGGGACTCACATAAATCCCCTTCCGGGAATCCGTCTTCTTGGGAGAATTTGTGATTAGACGCTGATGGGGCTTTCAAGCGAGATGACACTTCTGGAGAAAGAGTCCTCGGGACCCCCATCAAGCGGGAACCCTGGTTTTTCTGGAAGCCACCCCACAACAAGGGACAGGAAAGATGAAGGGTCAACGCAGGGCCTTCCCTTATCCGAAGGGAACGAGCTCGGTTTATGACAACGGGCAACGTGGCTTCCCCTTCCTTTCTCTCTCCCCCTTTTGTTTCATCCCAGGGTATTTGTGGGACTTCTCTCCCAAAGCCCATTAAAGGCCGGTTATCTTCTACAAAACACGGCCACGCAGGTAGCTTTCCCAGAGACAAGTTCATTTAAGAGAATTTATGGCCTCACCGTACAGCTGTTGCCTTCCGAGTCTGTTGGAAGAGGTTGTTACACAAGCCTCGTCATAATTTAGTCATGTTTTCAACTCACAACTGTACTGTAATTACGGTTGTTAACAGCCAACAGTAAAGAAGAAAAGTAAATACAAAGCAGGCCAAGCCTGTGCCAACAAGCCATGAATCAGACGGCCGTCTCCGTCGTCCATGGTCGAGAGCCAAGAGGGGCCAGACTCAGGGCTTTGTCCACCCTGACGGGGAAGGAGAAAATGCACAGCTGGAGGTGGAACAAGCCAAGGCACCTCTTAGCTGGACAGCTCCGTGGTTTCGGCATCTGGCTGCGGAGCCGAAGGTTGGGAGTTCGATTCCCCCACTGGGCTTCCTTGACAGAGGCTGGACTCAGTGATCCATGGGGTCCCTTCCAGCTCTGCCATTCTACAATTCTTATTGTTAAATGTTCCTTTAAGCAGGTTGAATGACTTTGGAGGTCAAGGCTCCTGGAGGTCAACAGGTAGCAGTAAGGGCGCTTCTTCCAGATAATAATTGGCTTAGAACTACAGAGCTGGAAGGGAACCCTATGGATTATCGAGTCGAGCCTTTGTGAAGGAGGCACAGCAGGGAATCGAACTCCCAACCCTCTGGCTCTGCAGCCTGATGCCTATCCAGCAGTGTAATCTGTGCATGTGACGGAACCATCACAACGACGACAGTACCAGCAACAACAACATTTATTGACCTATCAGCCATAACAGAGAAAGAAATTCGGTCGTCACAAGGCCAGGCGATCCATAGACTGTAAGTCTTGCAGCATTTGAGGCCTAATTACAATATTCTTAAAAAATCAATAATAACAATAACAGTAAAGATTAAGGTTGTGGCGCTGATGGAAGAGGAGGAATTATTTTTAAATGCCCTTCTGCTTTAAAAAGAAAAATCCTTCACGCTAGCTCAGAAGGAATAAAATCAATGTTACATGTGAAAGAGAAAATCCTACGCTTCCCAAAGATTCAGCACGATAAATCCTATAGTAACATGCAACAGGCCAAGAGAAATTAAAGGCCATCAGCTCACAAATGTTTTGGAGCCTGGAATCCTCCTACGCTGCAACTAAAGTCAAGGCAGTCCATCAGGGCCATGGATGTGCCTCTAAGCAAAGATATCCCACAGATTTCTGGCCTCAGAAGGAGTGGCCCTCAGGGGAGTAGAGGTGCTCCAGATGCAGGGCCTTAAGGGACAGAGAAAAGCATGTGGAACGGTACACAAAATCACAGTGACAGCCCGCGAAAACCCTTTTTGACACCAGTGAAGTGTGGTTGGCAAGCCCTTATTAACAGCCTGGCTGGACCAAAAGAGTCTTCAAGGCCAGCCCCATGTACAATGCATTGCAGCAGTCCAGCAAGGCTACCTTGAGCAAGATTCAGCAGAAAGATGTTCATTTTTCTCTCCAGCGCATGAAGCTGGCTTTATGCAGATCATCTCCTTCTGTCATTTTCCTCCCCAACAACCTCACCAGTGAATTTCTGATAAGAGGAGCTTCTGATTTTGTGATAGTGAGACTGGGGGCAGGGGCGGGCAGAGTAGAGGTTACAAGACACAAAATGAGCAAAGATCATGAAAAATGTTGACAACTATTTTTTTTTAAAGCACCCACCCAGCTTGGAATAATTAAACATGTTTCCAAGATGGGGATGGAGACGTAATGCAGGACTGCTTGATAGGCTTGGAGAGGGCAGCAGGCCAGGGGAAATGGTACCTTTGAAGTTTCTTACAGTGCAACACAATCAGCAGACGAATACGGCTAGTGAAAGAGAAGACGATCACAGACATTCAACACGAAGCAGCAGCACGCAGGAGGAACATATCTAAGCAGGGAGAACTTCAGATCTCAGCAGTGCTGTCTTTAGAAGGTCTACGGCTACGCTTAATCCAGCCCCCAGTGGTTGCCCGGAGTCGGTTCAGGAGCCCATTGAGAGCACAATAACGGACAGACACAACACAAAGCCTCTGCCTCGTATGTCTGCAAGAGGATGCTTTGATTATGAGCAAGCAGCAGAGGAATGACGCTGCCCATCATGTGCTTGGGATGATCAGTTCTTACCACCGCTTCGGAATGGAGGCATTACAAGCAACCTAATTAGCAATAACTAGTTACTTTGGGAGCAAGGAGGAGTGGAATGCAGTTACATTCTGACAACAAACTAAAAACAGGAAGGAAATTACCTGACTGAAATAACAAACAGCCTTTTTCGTTACTTTCCAAAGTTAAAAGGTCTCCAGCCTGTTTGATGCATTCTCGCACGGCCATTCCCCTCCCCTGAATTTTTTTATACACACACACAAACACAGACACACACACACACCACCCTGCTCCTCACCCAGGCCATTGATTGCCATCGGCCTTCAGTACGCCCTGCCTGCTCGCCCTTGCAAATCATCTGGAAACACCTGCAACGGGAGTATTGATAAAGCAAGGCAGCCCACAGACCTGATCCAAGCCTCAGAGGGAGGTCAATGACGGCCCTGCATAATCAATATCCCGTTGTGGTTTTCTTCGTCAAGAAAAGGTGGCTTGTAAGCCACGTATTGCTGTGCGCATGAAGACCATGGTTGCCTGCCCTCACTCATCTCTGCAGCCATGTCTGTTAACTCAGACCGCCCTCCCTTGGGCATGAGGTGGCCTGGGCTTCTTGCCAAGGTCTGGCCAGCGTGTGTCTCAGAGAGGTACCCGAAACAGCTCCGGTTCCACCTACACTCGGAACCAGCAACTGTCCATTGTCTCCATCCTGGACACGTTCCTCCCCACCTCTGTGCCATCGCCTCCTCTCCCCCGGCTGACTCTCTTCTGTTAAAGAAGCTTCCAGAGGGACACTCATGAGAAGTCAGAAGGAGACCAAGATTGGAAGAGCTGCTATGAAGGAAGTGGAAAAGATCCCCCAAGAGGTGTGTGGCTGGAGATCAAGGCCAAGATCACCCATACGGTGGCATTCCCAATTACTACCTAGGGATGGGAATGCTGGACAGTGAAGACAGCTGTCAGGGTGGTTAAAAAAAACACACACATCGCCATGAAATACCATGGTGGAGGAGAAATCTTGTGGCTACCCTGGGGTGCCAGAAAAGCAAACCAGGGGGATCGCTGGTCAGATCAACCTTGAAGTCTCTCTAGAAGCTAAAATGTCTGAAGTGAGTGTGGCTGTTTAGTCACACAGACCTCCGGATAACTTTTCTGGCTCCTGCACAGATCAGGTGTTATTTCATGTGCAGGCATGGTGCTCACGACTCGTCTGAGGAGAAGAGGCGTGCTCACTCCACAGCAGCAAGCGGTCCTGCCCGAATTACTGTCCTCGAGCAAAAAAAAAAAAAAATCTTTTAAATTGGCAATCCTGCAGTGCCCGATGTATGCCACGAAGGCCTTGCCGGCTGGAAGACCCATCAGAAAGTTTATTAGCAGAATCCGGACGGCTCTGTTTGGGCTCGCAAGGAGATGGGAATGAGTCAACCAGCGTCATCAGGAGAGCAGAGCAAAAGACAAAGATCAATACATGGTGGGACAGTTCTAAAACCAAACACAGTAGGGGGGGGGGAACCAGGAGAGAGATAATGATTGAAATCCTCCCACACAAGCTGTGTCAAGGGGCAGGGGAGGGATCTGCTCAGATCGGAGCAACACCCGGTTGGAAACACGGTGAAAGAATCCAAAGGATACCGAAGATGGGAAACGTTTTTGAGCTTGGTACCACTGGAGAACATAGCCCAGCAGGTTTGTTGCTGACGATGCTGGAGCCGGTGCCAAAGGGCACCTTGGGTTCACACAGGCCACAGACTAGATGCTCAGGGCCACTGGGTGGGCCTGCTCGAGAGGAGAACCGTTCCCTTGGACCCGTCAGCCCTCCTCTCTGGCTCCTTCTTCTGAGCGAGGGCAACTAGCAAGAGGCAAGCTGTCCTTCCATTGATCTCATCCTCTCTTAGGAGGAGCCGTAGCTGAAGATGGTCAAACTCCTGAGGAAGGTACCGGGTCCAAACCCCAGAAGGGCCAGATACGGTGGGAAGAAACTCCTGGAGAAACCTGGATTACAGTCAGAGCTGACAACAGAAGCCCAGAAGGACCAACTGTCTGACTTACAGTGGCTAAGACTTCCCCATATTTTGCTCCCTCTTGATCTGAGGCAGCTGATGGTGGCTGGAGAGAAGGACACGGGGCCCATCCTGCCACGTGGAGCAAGACACCCACGTCAACCCTTTCCCACAGAGCAGCTGAGCCCTGGAGCCAGCTGGGAATAGGAGGAGAGGTGGGTCCACGGTTTAAAGCCACCAGAAGAATCCCTCTAGTTTGCCCTCCGGGGCGGCTGACCCGGAGTTCTGTCTCCTTCCTCCAGAGACCCAGAGAAGCAAGCCATGCCATGAAGCTTCCTTGGGTGCTCTCAGACCTCATGGCCCCATGGTGGACGGAGAGCAGGAAGCACCAGGGCCACCCCATCAGAAGGGCGCGTCTCCTGAAGGGCCAACCCTTGGGACCGGACGGCAGTTCTCAGAAGAAGCCACCATCAACACACACCTTCATCTCCTTTCATATAAGGGCTTGACATTTAGTCCAGTCATGTCCGACTCTAGGGCGCGGTGCTCATCCCCGTTTCCAAGCCATAGAGCCAGAGTTTGTCCGAAGACAGTTTCCGTGGTCACGTGGCCAGCGCGACTAGACACGGAAGGTCTGAGAGCATATAAGGGCAGGAGGAGTCAAATTTCCAAACCTCCTTCCCCCCCCCCCACCATTTCATGCAGGTGGCTCTCTCGGCACCTCACACTGGTCCAAAAGCCCTCGTCCACCCTCTCCTGGGGGGAAGTCTAGGGCTTGCCCCCTCCTTGCCCCCTCCTCATCAAAACCACATTTCTCCTCCCAGATTTCCAGGAGGAAAACCATGGCCTTGTCCCATTTTTAGATCGAGCCAGGAGAGTCCCATCGAACCAATGGAACGCCTGTAAGCATTGGCCTGCCCAGTTCCCATTGAATGCAATGGAGCTTATTCTGGATGGGACTAACAGTTAGGCTTGAGAGAGAGAGAGAGAGATCCCCTGGCAAGCTGTGACAGCCATGCAGACAGAAAACCTCACAGGTCCTGCAACCAGAATCTCTGGGGGAAAGAAACCCCCAGCCAGAATCCGGCATGCAGATGGGGGATCTCCACCTTCCACAGGGGAGCCACAGGATGGGCAGATCTAAGACGCTGCCTCCCCCGTGGGCCGCTTTCGCAAACTAGAGCAGACCAGCCCTTCTGCAGCACAGCTGTTGCAACGGCAGTCCTTCATTCCTCCAGAGAACCCAGATTGCCTCCCGTGACCACCCTCCTATCCTCCTGCCGCTGGTGCCCTCGTTCGGGAAGCTAAATCTCCGGATTAAAGTTTGGCAGGAGTCCGGAAAAATCCTCCGCAACCTCCTGAGCACGACGCCTTGCAGAAGCAAAGCCGGGGATCAGGCCCGGCAAACAGACGGATGGGAATGCCGACCGAGGAATTCCAAGAATCTCCAGGCAGGACCGAGAGGAGCCAGCTTTGCATCTCTCTCTCTAGAAACGGAGAGAGATGCAAAGCTCCCAAGCTGATCCCAGGAGGAACTGGGGTATGAATTTGGGGTGAAGAAACCCCAGGAGGGTTGGCCATGAAGCCACATCCCAGTTGCAGAGGAAGGAAAAATTAAAAAAACAGCGATGTGGTTTGTATAGGCAGGGGGAAAGAAGAGGACAAACTGCAGGTTTGTCTCCGTACAGATCTTCCGAGGTAGCCTCTTTAGGTCTTTCCTACACCTGAGCTGCAGAACTCAGGAACCGCACCAGGACCTTCAGCACGCAATGCAGGGGGTTCCAGCACGGAGCCTGGCAGAGGTGCGCTGGTGCCGTTCCCCTGCCAGATGGGTTTCCTTGCAGGGGCCGGTACCCTCCTTCAATCCGCTCCGGTGAAAAGAAGGGAGGGGAGGAGAGGAGCCAAAGCAGCCGAGAAGACAGATGACACAAGCTGCAGCCATCATCAGAATCACCCGCTCGCAGACTGCATGAGCGCCACTTTGCTGCGTTGGGACGCATCCCGGCACCAGAGCAACCGCGATTTTACGGTGCAGTGCTGTATTTTAATAGTCAATTGAGGCGGCGATTAAAATTCAGCTTTACACATTAAAATCCCTACTGCGGATGTAGGAACACAAGACAACGGCAACAGGAAAACTTTGCACGGCTGCGCAGAGTCGCCCACCGCCCCTCCTCCACACCGCGGCTTCCCGGGGCTTCTCACGGAGTCGGAAGGGCAGCATCAGGAGGCACCCAAGGGTGACCCAGCCCACCCTCTGCCAGTGCAGGGAACCCACGGCCGAAGTGGCCTTGAGAGAGAGATGCCCAGCCCAACCTCACGCTCCAAGACCACCTCCCGTGAAGGAGGGCCTGCCACCCTTCCAAGTGAGTCTGGAGCGCCATCAGGAAGCTTGCCCTGGCCTCTTTCCCATAATTTGGAAAGGGATCGAGGGGGCCCAGCGGAAGCACCTTGCTCTGGCAGCACAATCATCGAAATGCTGCAACACACACACACACACACACACACAACCTCAGAGATGCAAGTGGCCCTATGCTAGTCCCCCTTCCTGCTTGTGAATTCATTCTGCAGCCTTTTCACAACCATGCATGCTGTATTCGGCTAGTCCTGATGGGAGACACAAAAGCACCCCCTGGTCCAAGCTCTGTCGTCCATTCATAAGGTGCCCCGTTCATACTTTTCCTGGGAATCCGGGAATCCTGGTCTTGTTCCCATTTGGAGCACACAACTGTCGTTTCCCCCTTGAGCTGCCTTTTTTCCACCCCAAGATTCTCCACCTGCAATCTTTCGGCACGCTAGTGATCCCTTTGGACATTCTGTGTTTCTCCTAACCTATTGTCCCCATATACTACTCCCACCCCAACCACATTATATAAGTGATGAATGTGATAACAACCAGGAGAAAAACATGGAAATGTCTCGCCTGGAAAAAGGGGGCTTCTTTCTTTTATCATGGTGGGATTTAGCTTCTTGGACAGAGAGACTGATGGCATGCAAAATGAAGCCCTCTGCTCCTGCCCTCCTCCAATGGCTTCCTTCTCAACTATGCTATGCTCATCCCAACTTCTTCATCTCCAGACCCTCCTTCCCGGACCGTGTTCCCCTTGCCTCTCCACTCCAGGACATCATGACAGTTCAGCCAGTCATCTGTCCAGTCTTCTCCCACCTTTCTGGACATCCTGGGGCAGACCTTAAGGTGTTGTGTTCCCTCACCTATCCCTGCCAGGGGCGTCTCAGCCAAGATTTCAGGTTCAAGGAACCATCACTTTGCTTAAGAGGGTTCCTGTCTTGTTCAAGCTCCATGGAAGAATCTGGTTTCCACCAACACACTGTAGGTGCAAATGATAAGGCACATATAAACCATATAAACTGGACTTGGAGTAGGCTGTTGAGTAGGCATTGCATGAAAACATAAAAGGAGAATAAAATGAATGCAGGGGGAAGGTGTACCATTTGAAGAGACACGTCAATTCTTCCATGGCAGGGTTCTTTTGGCATATCATAATGGCATCGCTTCATCTCTCTGACCTCTCTCTCAAGCTCCTGGGCCTGTCTCCCATCCTCTCTCTCTCTCTCTCTCAACTATTCCAGACAATTATTGCCACGATTGTTTAATTATATTTGCCTGCGCAACCTCACAACGACTGTTGGTACGACTCGAAACGCCACGCAATCATTCCCAGATAAAGAGGGATGTTTCCCGAGATAATTGGAACGGAGCGCCCGCTTTGTTTGCCTTGACAGGACTCGGGACCCTCTCCAGCACGACGGCGCGGGAGGCGGCGTGTTCTACGTCCTAAATGGCTCGGGCGGAGGGAAGCAAAGCGATGGATGGACATTTTGGCCGAATACAGAGACAAATGCCCAAGTGAAGTGGGATAACAGAGACCCTTCCTCTCATCCTCCTGTTTGGCCGGCAGAGGGAAGGCAAACAAACGGGCATCAGAAGGGAGAAATTCAGCGAGGCAAACTGTGGCTAAATAGGGTACAGAACTAGGCTGGTTTCAGTAGCTTTCTAGGGCTGGGTTTGGAACCCTGTTGACCTGGGTGCCACCTGACTTGCGATTAGCAGGTGGCTGCCGTACCTCCCTCTGACCATTGCCAAGGATGGCACCGAAGAGCAACAGGGAGAAGCCCAGAAGCTTCTTCTTCAGGCAGGAGAACTTGGGAATCATCCTGCCAGCGACACCCACCCACATACACCCACCCACACCCATGTCATCTAGCACAATAATCGTTGTCTCTTGGTTGTCGGGCAGCATTCCTTCCCGGGCCTCCCTGGAGTCACCACGGATGGAAACCGGGAGCCCCCCACATGCTGAGCTGCACCCCTTTCCCCCCAGGGAAGGCAGGACCTCAGGCCTCAGGCCAGCATTTTCCGATTGAGATCCTTGACACGTCTGGGGCATCCAGATTTCCGGAATCAAAAGGTTTGGTCGTCCTGCTTTTTGAGAGAGAAAAGATGTTCTTTGGGGAGGTGGGGTTGAAGGCAAACCTTACTGATAATGAAGGGGAACAGTGAAGGCAAAGAGGAAGTGATTTGGCTGTAGAAGAGGGCGGGAGGGCCAGTCTGTTCACAGGCTGAATCCTTCCCCCTTCTCACCCCCATCATCCATCCATCAACACTAATTCCCTCCTATACCCTCTTTCCCCCCCAAAAAAAAACACACAACTAAGATGGGTCAAGAAGAGACCATTGCATCTTTCATTTCATCTGCCCAGGCAGTGACCCGGACAGGCCGGGAAACCTCCCAGACAGGGCATGTGACCAAGCGGTCCCTGGGCATCTTTTCATCAGAACCACCATTGTCGTTCTATCCCGTCAAGTCACGTCCGACGTACGGAGACCCTAAAAGGCTTTTTGAAACAGGTGGGACGTCCAAGATGAGAGTTACCGTTCTGCAGCCAAGCAGGGATTTGAACCCATGTCTTCCGAGCCCTAATCCAACAGCGTACTCAAATACACCACACGGGTGTGGCATTTTAGTGGTCTACTGCCTGTATTTACTCGCTGCTGTTTTGGGGTTTTGCACAAGGGTCCCCCAGCCTCCTCCCACTCCCGGCTTTTTCATTTGACTCTGGAAAATCTTCCTGGAGGAAATGGAATGAGGAACTCTGACGCCACTCAAGAAGAGCTGCACCCACTGAACACTCCGTTTTTCTCTAGTTGCTAAAGAATACTCTTAATCTGGCCCCATTGGACAGGCGTTCCACGTCTGAATATCAGTTAAAGGGGAGAAAGATCAGAGCACGGGCCGGGTGGGCTTCTCTCAGGCATCAATTGGCCAAACAAGGGGCTTGACCAGATGGACCTAGACTAGGTCTTCTCGCTCTCCATGCCCACCACATCCCCTCCACCACCAAAAGAATTCCAAACTCTACCCAACGTCAGTCTCTTCCTTACTGCAGCTTTTGCTGGCAGAAGAGACTCGGGATGGAGAGCAAACTTCCATCCATCTTATTTATTCAGAGAAAGCGTGTTGTGTGCCCAAAGTGGGAAGGAAGAGAAGAAAAAGCATTTGGCAGGGAGCACCAACGCCTCTGTGCATAGTGATCTGGTTGGAGGGGGGTTCGATTTCCTTCCCTCTGCAAAAATGTTTTATTTACCAAATCAGAGGGGGAAAGTCGCTGGGAAGTCAAACGGATCGGGCAATTAAGAGGAGCAAACGCAGCCGCCCCAATCTGCATTTGCTCAGCTGCGCCTTGCCCGCTTACGCCATTTCTTCCTGTTTCCCACAAGTCAATTTGCCAAGGGAGATCACCCTCTCCTCCAGATAAGCACATTGGCTTTAAAATAAAGTGCGCGCCAACAGCTGCGGCGCCCGAGAAGAGAGCAGACAGGGACGTGGCACGGAATGATAATGAAAGGCATTTTCTTCACCCGTCATTTCCCTGCTGCAGGTGCTGGCGTGAAAAAAACGTGGCTTGCCTCTTTTCGTCAGCTGGCAGATGAACCGTGGGGTCTCCGGGGCCAAATTCAGAGGGGCCCTGAGAGGCCAGCCTTTGCATGGGAAGGGGGATCAGGTGGGTCTCTGGCTCCCTGAGGGTGCATTTCGTGGTTGATCCAAAAGTTCAAGAAGAATCAACAGATGTTGGGTTGCCAGGCCAGCTCAACATCTCATCCCCTGAGATGCCAGGCTCAAAATCAGAGTACAGGGCACAGATGCAGTGAACGGCTATTATGATGTCACAGAAGTGGGGCATACCAAGACTCCCCCCTCTTCCCTCCAGGCTTCATATCTCTGCGGCTTGTGCAACAAGAAGGCTCGTAAGTCCTGCTGCTGGTGCTCCACTCCCTGCCCTTCTCTGAACAGGGCAGGGAGTGGAGCCCATGCTGGCATGCCAAACCGCCAAGAGCAGAGATCGAGGGCAGAACCAACAAGTGCCAGGTTTGGGGAGCCATCACGCCATTTGGAGTGTGACATACATGCACACACATACACATCATCAATGGTCTTCACGCTGAGCTGGAGAGCCCTGGCACCAGGTGGCAAGAGATGGAGATGGGTGACCAGAACTTAAAGTCATCTCATACATGCAAACGTTCTCTTCTTTCACGACATCCCTCCAGATTCTCTCAAAGAAAGGACACAATATGGCTTGGCTTAGCTCATGCCACCAGTAAGCGTACCTTAGCCACACAGCTAGTACGGGGGATCTTTTTCTCCCCCTCTTGATACTGTTAATTTTATTTCCTATCGGCCCCAGCTAGCCTAGCCAAGAGTGAAGGATGACACAGGTTGGCTCAATGGACTCCCCAGCCACAATATCTCAATGAGTTGGCAACACTGCTGCAAGAGTTAACTGGTCCGCATGTGCTCTCACATACTTGGGTTAGTTATCTGTGGCATAAACGTTAAAAAAAAAGATTTATCAAGACCACCTCTGCTTAATCGCCTGCAGGGAATTCTCAGATCATCCCAGGCGAGCAGCTAATCACAACCCTACATTTCCTTCTTCAGCAGTATATGCATCCAATTTCGGGGGCCCATTCCATCTGTGTGCATCTGGGGGGGGATGAGAAACACCAAGTGGGGCAGTTCCTCCTACCCTCACAGGATTGCCCGCCATGCATCCCCTTTCAAGCCACAGAGCCGAGCGATTCAGCTTTGCAGGCACACTGCTTGCCATTTCACGGCCGAACACGTGTGTGTTGTCGTGTTTCCTTGTGAGAAGGCCTGGCAACGGTGCATTTGATTAACAGGGTAGCACTTTATAATTAGAAATGGAAGGTTTAAAAAGCTGCCGAAGCCAGCCGAGGCACTTTCACCTCTGAGGATCCCGGTTTACTTTATCGCTAATAATAGCGTCCGTGTTTCCTCAAATAACTGCGCTTGTGAATACTTCAAAGTGAAGCAGAGGCAGCCGAAACTGAGCACAGAGAAAGCATTTAGGAAAGGGGTTGCTTCCTTGCTTCCCTGCCTCCCCTGTTTCCTGCCCTAAACCTCAGAAGGTGGGATTGGGTCCCACTCGGCAACCCACGAGACCCAGAAAGGTGCCCATTGTTGGATATGAAGTGACGTCAGAGAGAGGAAGGAGTCTGGATGCGACTCCCAAAACGGAATTCTGCACAGAACCACAGACACACGGCCTCCGTCATGATCGTACCCGCGGGCCATTTTGCAAAACAAAATTCCCCTGGCAATGAATCTGTTCACACTGTGACCTCTCTCGGGGACCCACGGGGCAAAGAATCCCTGGCGGGGATTCTCACCTGCCCAGATGAGCCAGTATTAGAGCAGGTCGGACTGCAGAACCCCAAGTGAAACAGGGGGGGCTCCCTTTCCCCTCACCCCAATGTCGCTTAATGACCTTTTCCAAGCTACGCTTCCCGTTGGCACGAACGCTCGCTCCGAATTTGACCCAATTTTCCTTTTTCCGTGGGAGAAATGAGCAGCTGCCTCTCCTCAAAAGTACTGTGGGTGTCTCATGTGGTGCAAGATGAAAGAAACTGAGTTTTCTTATTTTTTTTCCCCCCTTGAGTAACACTTGCTATATATAAATGTGTGTGCCTGCTCTCTCTCTTAAAAAAAAAAAGCACTATATTTTTTGGTGGTAAAACAGCCCCCTTCTCTGCCCGCCTTCGTTTCCTTGTTTAATTTTAATTCCAGCACTCGCTTAAATAAACTCGGGCTGGCTGTCTCACCATATGCTATCATTGCTAGCTGTAAAAATAGTATCTGGGCAATAACTTAATTATTTCAAGCAGAAATATCCAGGGAAAATGCAAAGGGGAAACCAGGGCTGCTGGGATGTGATTACACATCCTTGGTGTAAGATTACTTAACGTTGCCTTGCCTTTCCCTCTGCACTTCCTCCAGGTCTTTTTCAGCCGTGGTATCTGAGATCACACAGGTACCATGGCTCCCGGTTGGAAGGGGCGGCTTATCTCACCTGAGATGTCAGAAGGTAGCACACCGCCTGCTTCGTCCAGACAGAAGGGGAGCCAAGCCGCCTTGGGCAAAAAAGGGGAAGGTTTGCCCAACAGCGTAAGACCCCCAGCGCCATAGCAGAAGAGGGCAGCCTTTTCTGAGTCAAACCCCTGGATCCCAAGGGGGTCACAGGAGGGGCATTTTCAAAACTATGGCTGCAATGATTTCCTTCCACCCCGGGGAGACCATTTTGGCCGACAGGCGGAGAAGGATCTGCGCGACAATCCTTGTAATAAATCCAAGGTTTCCCCATTTGCCTCTCCATGAGGAACAAATGTGGAGGACTCCGAAGCCCATCCTGCTTGTAGCATTTTAGCAATCCAATAAAGTTGAAGCCCAACCCAAATCTTCATTAGCAGCAGAAAATGGGTCATGCCTGGCCCTGAGTTAATCCACAGGGAGCAGAAGGTCAGGCGAACAGAGACGGGCGGGCTTACTCCCAGCAATCCGTTGCAGCCGGGACCCATGGATTTGGCTGTCTTATTCCCTCTTTGCAAAAGCCCCATTGACTCATAAACTTGCCGTGACCCCTTTTCCTTCGGGAGGGTGATTTGCATCCACACACGCACACACATCTACTGGGCACACAGCCTCTGCCTTGCCATCTCTCTCACATACACCCCGACAGGCTACCTCCGTGCCACACGCCACCAGCGAGAGGTGCCCATGGCAGAGCCCTCGCCGGCAGGCAATTAAGAGCGAATGTCAACAGAAGAGAACGCCGTGTCAGGATAATGGCCTCCTGATGCCAGGTAAGTGCCATTGTGAAGCCGGGGCATTTTTCAAACTTTAAAAACCCAGCAGGGAAAAAACACAAAGCAGTCATTTGCAACCGGGAGACACTCCATCCCTCTGTACTTTTCTCTGGTGGTGTCTCTCTGGTTGCTGCTGCCGCGGCGGCCGCCACAGATTAACGATGCAAATTTTGTCATTGGCGGTGATGGATGTGAGCGGAGCCGACCAGCAACTGGGCTCGTTATTTTTTAAATGCTGCCGTTTCCCTGCTTGAAAAGAACGGGCCTGCCCGGCATCTTCGTCAACAACACAGGCAGGAATGCACAATCCCCGATGGGCTGGGCGGTTGTTCCATCACCGGTCCATCGGGGTTCTTCCTCCAGGCTGGCTGGCACAATTTCATTCAGAGGAACGGCGTAAAGGTGCTTGGGCCACCGTTCCCACTGTGCCAGACAGAAATCCCCTCTCCTTTTCCACAAACCTCTTCCCTGTGCGCACAACCCAGGCAGAAATCAGGGAAGCTATCAACTGAATTCCCACCCGCCACCTTTTTCATATGTTTTGACCTTGATTAAATCTGCTTTCCTAAGAACCTTAGAAGTTCAGCAATATTTTCATGGAACCAAAATGTCAACACTCACCTTTCAGAGACACTCATCATCATCATCATCTTAGAATGGCAGAGCTGGAAGGGACCCTATGGATCATGGAGTCCAACCCCTCTCTAGAAGGTACAAGCGGGGAATCGAACTCCCAACCTTTGGCTCTGCAGCCAGATGCCTAAACCACGGAGCTATCCAGCAGTTCTCAATGGAAGCAGGGTAGATGGTTATTTACCATTACACATGGCAAGGCAAAGCAAGAGAGGAAAAAGTCACTGCACTCATTGGGTGCGTGTATCAAATAGGGTTCCAGGAGCAACCGTGTGTGGGTCCCAGTTCCCTTCAGCTTCCACTAATACCGGAGCAGAATCAAACTAGATTTTAGTATAACCCTTAGCAGAGAAAACACAGGCCCAGGAACATTCACACATAGCTCAGGCAAATAGAGGAACATTCACACATAGTATAGAATGTCATTGTCACACTTTCATTTGGCCCATCCTCCTTTTGACCTGGCAGATGGCCTGGTCCTGGAAGGCAAGCAGGAGGAAACCAGCCATGACAGGCCAAAACATTCACACCAGGGAGCCGGAGAGTGAAGGCCATATATCAGGGCCCAGGAAGGCTACCCATGAACATACTAAAAGATAAGATTCTTTCCCCAGACATTCAGGCGCATCTTGGGCATAAGCCAAGGACACATGGGCACACAATCTGCATATCTATAGGGAACCCATAGATCAGCATAGTTGGCATCACTACCCAATGGGGGACTGGATCCAAACTTGGGGTACAAATGACCAATAGAATTGTAATACTTTTATGACTCTTTGTCTGTATCATTATAAAACATATGTACACTGTATTTTCGGGGTCTTCTCTGCTTTTAAGAGAAGTCCCAGCTGACCTTTTATTTGCTGCTATTCAAATAAAATTGGGCCTTTGGTTCAACTGTTGCGTCTATGCCTGATTCCTTGCCAGAGAATCTTAGAACCCAGATTTGGCCGGTAACACCACTACTGGCCACCGTGGTTAAGGCTAAGAGGGACCCCAACCCAACTTGGCTGGGGAGGCAGCAGGTTGCCCACCATTTGGCTGGCCCCAGCCATGCTCGGGCCTTGCAACAGACTGCCTGTCCACACAAGGCAGGTCCCACCCTGCTCGCTCTCCCCACAGCCACCTCCTGCCCACTTAGGCCCCTTTACTCTCTCAGATGGGTAAGAATCCCGGAATCTGCCAGAACCCAAGAAGCAATTGACGTGCACAGATTGAAAGAAAGCCCCACAAACCCAGAAGCAACTAATCCAGTGGAACGACTCGTTAAACTTTAGTGTCAAATGTTCAAGGGGGCAGTCCTAGAAAAGCAGCCCACACGTTGATTGCAGGTCTTCAAACGGCTAAAATTACGGAGACCTTTCTTTTTTAAACTAAAGCACTGGGTGATTTCCATTTGCCTGTGAACAAAAATTAAATGTTCCTAGACTGAACGCATAGCAAATCAGAAGAAAGGTCTCCTTCGAGTTGTCTGTTCACTCTTCGCAATTTGCATTTATCTTTTCCAGGGGTGCATCATATTCCTGGCATCTACCCTCTTCATCCGATCCCTGGATCTTTTCCTGAAAAGATAGGAAACCTTAAAAGCTAAAGAGATCTTCGGGGCTCAAGAGCAGAAGCAGGGAAGCAGAAGAGGAACCATCCACAGACCCCCCCACCCACCCAAAGACATCCTGCAGTGCTCACTCCTAGCACTTGACTTATGAGAAGGCCAGGGAGGAAAAAAATGCCCTGTTCAAACACACCGGTGCGCCAGGAACAACTATTCCCAAAGACGAAGGAAAGAAAAACGGAACTGGACACGTTAACTGCTTTGCAGTTTTTATCTTTGAACTCGGAGCAGGGAGGGCAGACGCCAACGCGGATCTCAGAGGCTTCCTGAGCAGACCAGAGGTGCCCAGCGTCATTCCTGGAAGTTCTCCACCAGCATCGAGGCTGGGCCTTCACAAGCTCTCCAGCGCATGGCCTGGCTGCCTTCCCACCCTACGCTGCTTGAAGATCTCGTACTTTCTGCTCCCCCCTTTCCCGCTTGGTCACCCCAGGGTGCTTGGAGTTTATTTTCCTTCCCCAAGACCATCTTTCACCCGAAGCTTCTTTTCTACTGGTATCTGGAAGAGGAGATGGCAATTTTGGTTTTGTGTTGGTTGATTCTCTCGGTGGAAGTCTCAGCTACAAAACCCCGTGAGCCCTTGTTACTTATGCCCACGGGATGTAACACACATCCATCCGCGTTTGGACTGCACTCCCAGGTCTTCTTTGCCGATCGCTCCCTGCCAACGGCAAGGCACGTGAAGGAGGTCTCTCTGTAAGATCAGCCCTGAGGTTTTTGAGGCATCATTTGTGGCCGACAAGGAGGTCCTGGGGAGGAACAAGGAGGTGACCTTCAACTCTCCCCCTACTTCTCTACCAAGGTGGCTAGAGAGGTTTAGTGGCTGTCACTGGAAGCAGAATACTGGGCTTGACCTCAAGGCAATTATCCCTGCATCTCCGATGATGGAGACGATGACAGCCATTCAGATCAGACACCGAAGGAAAAAAAGGGGGCATTAACCCGAAGCTCTTTGAAAGCCTGCTTTGGAACAACCAGCGAATCCAATTACGCTCTCCAGAAAGACACCGACTTTACAGCTCAGCTCAGCTCATTGTCATTCAGAGGAAACCCATATTTTAGGAGTGTTAAGGTTCCGGGCGACACTTGCCAGGTTACGTTTCCCAGCAGCTGTTATGGGATGCCTCCCTTGACCTTAAACAAAAAATAGAGAGCCCGTTGGCTGAAGCAAGGACGAGGCAAATGAGAGGGCTCCCGGTGTGCCCCTGCTTTCACACCCGAAATGAAACCTCCTCAAGCAGAAGGTTGGCAGGATAGGGCTCCTTGCTGGGGAGATGGGGCAGCGACACCAATGAAAGGCCATGATCCGCCAGGGCTGAACAGTGAGTGGCCCACCCAACTGGCCAGCGACCCAGGTCTGGAGAGAAGCTCAATTCTGCAACCTGGGAGAATTCCGTTCATTTGGCATCCTTGATTCTGCAACTTGGGGGGGGGGGGTGGATGGAATCGGGTTAGGGCTTCTGTGCTGGAAAAGGGACCCACAAGAGGAACGGAAGGGGAACCCCTGTTGATTTGCTTGCAGACTACACAGAGCATGGTGGTTAGAAATTTCAACCATGAGCACCGCTTTGCATGTGAAGCACCCCACCGTGTGCTGGGGAAGTTCCATGCCTCCTCTGTCTGGGTTTATTGGCGATGGGGAGGGGGCAAAAGAGCCTAGAGCTATAGAGGGGCTGGGAAACTGGCTCTTCTGGCTGGGGCATGCTGGGAATTGTAGTCTAAAAAAGCAACCTTTGCCCTCTCTTGCTTTCGGGACGTGGAAAGCCAAATCACCCACGTAGCTCCTTTGCTCAAAGCAGTTTCTGGCCTTCAAAGGCAACCCAGGTCTGGAGGCAGAGACGACACTCCAGCTGTGAGATGGGATACTTTTGAACTTTTATTTTCAGCTGTACAAAGGAGAGCTTGAGATCCAAAATGAACATCTTCTACAACTTGGAAAGAGTAGAAAGTGGACTAGGGGGTTGCTAAATACTAGGCTGGAAGTGAGAGCTGAACCATAAAGAAGGCTGACCGCCAAAGAATAGATCTTTTTGAATTGTGGTGCTGGAGGAGACTCTTGAGAGTCCCCTGGACTGCAAGGAGAACAAACTTATCCATTCTGAAGGAAATCAACCCTGAGTGCTCACTGGAAGGACAGATCCTGAAGCTGAGGTTCCAGTACTTTGGCCATCTCATGAGAAGAGAAGACTCCCTGGAAAAGACCCTGATGTTGGGAAAGTGTGAAGGCAAGAGGAGAAGGGGACAACAGAGGACAAGATGGTTGGACAGTGTCATCAAAGCGACCAACATGAATTTGACCCAACTCCGGGAGGCAGTGGAAGACAGGAGGGCCTGGCGTGCTCTGGTCCATGGGGTCACGAAGAGTCGGACACGACTTAACGACTAAACAACAACAAATACTAGGCTATTTCAATCTTCTGGTTCGTTTATAGAGCAACCCAGGGCATATCTGATGGTGGGTGGGTGGCGGAGGGAGACCGCTGTGTTCAATGGTGTGAACTCCCTGGGAAGTTTGTCTAAGAGGAGGCGCCACAGTGCCAAGGCATGCCCAAGTAGGAGGCTTTGGTACAGGACAGGAGGCAGCGAGACCAGCCTCGTTTCCTGCCCCTTGTTTGTTCTACAAACGGTGCCTTGCACTCGCCTCTTTTGAGCCAAAACAGAAGAGCGGCCCATTCCATCCTGGGAACCAAGGGGCCAACGGCTCCGCACAGGCCAGACTGGGGGGTGCCCGGAGGAGAGATGCTGGGGTGCCCACATCTCTCCTGAGTTCCCTGCAGCACAGCCGCTGGTTTAAAGGAGACAGGAGGGAGAAGGGAGGCCAAGGCTAGGAAGACGCCCAGTTCCTCTTTACCTCCTCGGAAGCCCGCCTCTGAAAAGGAGAGCCTGGGGGCCAAGAAAAGCCAAATCCTTTGGGGGATATTGGCACGGCCAGCCGCCTCCTCTTCCTTTCACTCCATCTCCCCGTCCTTCCGAGAGGTTCAGATCCAAATCGCTCATCATTACCCATTGATCGCCACACTCCCAGCTATTATTGGGCTTTTGCTATGTTATCCTTTGATCTGATGCCTTTTAATTAAATTGAAATTGACTGAGCCGTCTTGGCATCGACTCCGATAGTTGGACTATTTTTAAGAAGGCCGGCCACGGCTGAATTAGTATTGCACATTCGGCTGTCAGTAGGAGCTTACGGTGAGAAACGACGCAGGAGGGGCCGCAGACGTCTCAAGCCGCAGCCCGGATGCCCACGCCAGGTAGGAGGCGAGAGGGGGGCCCACCTGGCTTTCCCTGACTGGCACTCAAGGGGGAAAGGATGCCAAGCAGCCCACCTAGATTCTCCCAGGGAGAAGCCATCATGGAGGCAAGCTGCTCGAGGCCAGCACCTGGAAAAAATTATCCAGACTACAACTCCCAGAAGCCCCCACTGGGGATTCTGGCAAAAAGAGGAACATCCCAAGAATGGAGCTGCCTTCGTCTGCCCAGCTGACCGCTTCTGGTCAGTGTCTTTTAAACTCCTTGTGGGGCAGGGTGCTCTCCAACGGGCACTGCCCTTCCTGCTAATGGACCCAAGGCCCAATCCACCAGAAGCCCTCCTGCCCAACTAGCAGGAACTGGGCAAGAGCAGAGAGACAGAGTTTGGGCTCCAGGCTGCCTCCTCCCGAGTGGCCATCGGAGTCCTGCTTCGAGCTTGACCGTCGGAACCAGCCCTTCACCCGCGAAGATATTTAGGTAGCAATCCTTGATAGGATTAGAATAGATCTCATGGGTTGCAACAGGATTACTTCTGGGTAGGCCTGTATAGGCTTACATTAGTCCAAATGATTCGTCTTTGGCAAACACACATTTCTACCCCCTTCCCCATGGCTTCCTGAGGGACTGGGTAACTGGAAACCCACAGAGACACTGCCTGCAGCCAGGAGGAGTCCCTGAGATCCACTGTGACTCCGAAGGGGAAATCCACTGGCTCCCTTTGGTGACTTAGATCCACTGTGGGAATTCCCCAAGGCAGGGCAATAAGCTGCCCTTCCGCTTTCTTTCCTCCTTTTCATGCAAAATGCAAAAATGCGAGTAGATAAATAGGTACCACCTCGGTGGGAAGGTAAACGGCGTTCCGTGTCTAGTCGTGCTGGCCACGTGACCACGGAGGATTGTCTGCAGACAAAACGCTAGCTCTATGGGTTGGAAACGGAGATGAGCACCGCCGCCTAGAGTCGGACACGACTGGACAAATTGTCAAGGGGAACCTTTACCTTTTTATGCCAAAGGTACACTGTTGCAGAACATGGAGGTTCCTTTCCACTCCAACAACGGTTGTTACCGATAGACTAGCGGTTCTCCCATGAATCTGTGGTGAGCTTTCGTTACAGTTCAGATCCTTTTTAAACCCATCTCAAGGTAGAAATAAACTTTAAAAGCAAACATATTTTTGGTGGTGGGGGGTTTGGGGAGGAGGAACACATCTGGTTGCCTTGCACAAATCTTGAACCTAGAGCAGATTTCCTAGACCCCATCCATCACGGGGAAACCCCCACCTATCCACCCCCGCCCCAAATGTTCCATAGACAGTTTGGGGATGAACGAAGCCAATGCGGGTGGGGGGGGGGGGAGTGAAAAGTCTGGATTCCTGAAAACAGAAGGGAGATACAGTCACAGGATCAGTCCCATGGCCTGCGCAGGTACAGCTGATGGGGACATGGGAAAGGGCCTTCTCTGTGGCAGCTCCCGGGGTTACGGGATGCTCTCCCTCGGGAGATCAAGCTGTCCCCCTCTCTTTTATCCTTCCGCCGACAAGTGGAGACCCATCTCTTCTGGCAGGCTTTGAACACTCACGGTGGAATCCCTGAATCCCTTTCTTAAAGAGTTAAGATCGGTTTTAACGTTTACTTGCTTTTAATGATTCACTTGTATTCTAATGAGCATATAGTTTAATTGTTTTTTCACGTTTAACTTAGTCTGTTTTTAACTCTGTTCCTTTTCATAGTGTGAGCGGCCGGGGGTCCCTTCAATGGGAGAAAGGCGGCATATATATATGCCCCCGGCCCCTCTCTCTCTCTCTCTCTCTCTCTCTCTATATATATATATATATTACTTTATATATAAGTCCTCCTGCCCAACTAGCAGGAACTGGGCAGGAGGATTTATGGATTGGGGGGAGGAGTGGGCATCTTCTCTTCCCCTCCCTGCTCCTTAGAGATACCTCTCTTTTTTGCCGTATTACCTACATGTCCAAAGCCGCCGTGCCAAGAGGCTTCAGGTTAATTCCTGCAGCAAAGACCGGTGTTGCTGCTGCTGCTGCTGTTTTTAGCATCAATTACAAATAGCCATGATTAAGAGCAGCCCTTAACTTAATATGGCCCGGGTGGACAACATTTTTGTAGCTATTAAACAAAGGGGCTGCGGGTGGCCGGGGGGGGGGGGGAGAGAGAGAGAGAGACACCTGTGTTTTATGAGCCCATCCGGTTCATATTTGCTTTTGTTTTTTGTTTAATGAGGGAAGGAGCGTGGAAGACTGCTCAGGACTTCCTGGTTAAATTAAAAGCTGGAGGCATCCGAATATTTATGTCATGAGCTGATGAACTGAAAGGAAACCCCCCAAGGATGATCGCCCCAAGTCCCTGATGCGTGATAGAACATTCGCCTCTTGGTCCCTTTTTTTTTTTTTTTTTTAAATAATCATCTTGTTTTACCTGCCTCCGTTTAAGCCTATCAATTAAAAATGCATAACCTCTTAATGTATAAGACAGAGATTACTGGCAAGGTTATTTCACTGCCGGCAGTAACTCCAGCCTTACCTCATTTTCTGTATCAGTGGGGTAGAACAAGTCTAAAATGGAAGAGTTTTATTTTGTTCTGTGCGCGGCACCCTACAGCGACCACGGCATTTTATTTAAGGTTGGAAAAAGAGGCGGACGGAGGGGGTGAGGAAACGAAAACCCACCCCATTTCAGCCGCTGCATGGCAGTGAATTGAGGAGGGAGCTGAAAATAACGCGGCCCCTTTCCCCGACCGTTCGGACGGACCGCACACAAAATTAGCCACCAAACCGAACCACCAGAAATGGGACGTGTTTCATGTGTACCTAGAAAGCGAATTAAGCGGTTGGCTGACCTTCTGGGATGTTTCTCAGATCACGGGAACTGGGGTCCTGGAGGCTGCTACCACCTCCAGCTTCCTCCTCCATCGGTCCATCCACCACAAGGCCACCCGGGGCAGGGAGAGAAGGGCCCCCAAGTGACTTGCAATGGAGGAATCATAATAGGACAGAGGAGGAAAGGATCAAGATGAGCTTCCTGCAGCGTACACCCCCTTCCCTTGATTGCATTTCACTTTGCTTAAAGCACATGTTGGTGAGGAGGCCATGGAAGGAGAGCAGCAATGGAGAGAACTCCGAAGCTAGGCTGCAAAATCGTCATCCGCTGACCCACCTCTCTCTTTATCCCCCACGCATTTTCCTCCTCTTTTTTATGACAGCGTTCTGCCTCTCTCCCCACCGGAGAGAGAGAGGGCGAGAACCATGAAGAAATAAACAGGTTTTCCACTTTGGGGTACAAACTGGCGGGGGGAACAGGGGGGGGTGGGGGGCTGTGCTGAAAATTTCCCTGATAGAATCACAGGGCAACGTCTGAGTGTGAAAATCCCGGCACCGGAAGGCAATTCTCGCCGTTGGACAAGCGCCTGCCGTATGGGATGACCAGTCGCACAACTGGATGGACAGATGGCAGAAATACTGACCACAGTTTGTACAACTGCCCTTAATCAGACGGTGCTGGCTCTACAGGATTCTGGCTACTAGAATGTCCGCAGTACTAGAGGGGCCCACCCAAGGTCATCTAGTCCAACCCCCTGCCAGTGCAAGGAATCCATGGCTAAAGCACCCTTGATGGACAGCCACCGACCCACCCACGCAGGAGAGTCCACTGCCTTCGGAGGGAGCCCATTGCGTCACTGCCCAGAACCTCACCAACCAAAAGGTTTACAGCCAGAAGCTAAAGACGGACAGGCAGCCCTCTCAAATTCAGGCACAAAGCCATTTTGCAACTTTTTGAAAGCATTATTGGTTCTAAAACAGCCTGAGGATAGGCATACTCCCCTCTGTTAATACTTGTAGCCCACTTTTAAAATGTAGGAAAGCAATGGGTCGAAATGCTTTATTATTTAGTTTTAACTTATCAGTTCCATGTACACTTCTTCATCAGTGTCTCCCCATGCGGGTTTTTCCTTTCAGCCCGGGTCCTCCACCTTGCTGCTCTCTGAGCGCCCATTTCTTGACCTTCCCGCAGTGAGCTCAGAGTAAAATATTCTCTTCTTCGTTCACTTAACCCTTACAACAACCCTGTGAGGTAGGCCAGAGCGAGGGGCTCAAATAAGCAGTTGGGTTGTGCTCTTTCCCCCCCCCCCATCCTAATGACATATCCCCATTGATTTCATCCATGAATGGATGCATACAGGAAGCATGGTGGAAATACAGTAGGACGCCCCCCCCCACCCCGTATCCACGGGGGATCGGTTCGAAGCCCCCCCTGCAGATGTTGAAAAAAGGGGATTATGGCAAAGGAGATACATAGCATGCTCTTGGCTTCCCCTGGTGGTCAGTTCTGGTAATCACATTGTGGAAATATATTTCTCTAGCCACTGCTATACATAGTAGGGTCTCTGGTGCCATCTAGTGGCCAGTTCTGGTAACCTTAGCTTTCAAAATGTTTATTTCTAGGGTTTTTCTTTTAATATTTTCTATATTTTCAGACCATGGATAAGTGAATTAGTGGATACTGATCCCGCAGAGAAGGGAGTTCTGCTGTATTCACTGAGGAACAAAGGTTGACTGCAGCTTGCAGGGAAACTTATTCCGCCACTGACAGCCCGTGCAGAAAGGCACAGAGGCCAGCCTGGGGGTAGACCTCCCCCTTCTTCTCTGGCCCCACTAGCCCTAGATCTGAGAGGTGGCAGGGAGCAGGGTGAGGTGGGGTACTGGGTCCAAACTCAAGAGATGTCCCTCACCAGAAAAACAAGCTCAACAGCCACCTCTCTTTGCCAATGTGTTGACAACCTCGTTAATAAAGAGGCACAGCTAACGTAGATGTTCTCATATATCAAAGGCAGAAGTGATTAACTTTGAAACAAGTGTACAAATTTTACATGCAATACTTTCTTTTAAAATTAAAAAAAAACCAACCACCACTAAGATGTTACGGATGTTAAAGTTGTGTGTGTCCCCGAAAGTAGGATTCAGCAAGATGATGGGACGGAGAGAGAAGGGTGGACGACTCAGGGAAATGTCTTATTGAGAGGCAAGCAGGACTTTCTGATGACAAGATCAGAGAGTGGGGGGAAGGGAACCTCGTTTAAGATTTAAATGAGCCAGCTCCAACAAAATCTTCATTTAATACAGCGACATTACCTACTTCGCAAAGTTTATGATTCAATTACTGAAGCAGATCCGTGTGTGTATGTGGACAATTTGTCATAAGCTTTGACAGGTTCTCGGTTTCAGAAAAATAAAACTGCTGATTGCCGTTTTTCGCCTCCTTTTCCCCATCCCCTTGGCCCAGCACCCCAACATCCGGGTTGGTCTCAGAAACTACCGGCACAACCAAAACGGGTGCTCTTGACTGCACATTGACGGAGCCTAGAAGAGAAAACCCACCTGGCCACCCTCTTTCTAAAGCCCGCTTTCCTCCACCACCACCACCACCATCAAAAAAATTCCCATGGACAACAGGCGCATTTGTAACACCTCTCTCCCCCCCCCACCCCCCCGCCTCCATTATGGCAATAAGACCTGGATTCTAATCCTAGCCGTGGGAGACCATGTGGTTGGACGTGGCACCTGGAAGGAGCAAGCTTTTCCTACAGAAGACTCCAGGTTCAAGCCCTCCCCTCCCTTTAGGAGTGGGACAGACCCCACCTGAAATTCTGCAGAGCACCTACCATCAAGTAGTAAAAACACCAAGCCTAGAGAACCGAGGCGGGGCAAGGAACGGGGCAAGCTTCAAGGTATCTTTTCCCGGCAGCATCTCTAGCACAGAAGGGGAACCTGTGGTTCCTCCAGAGGTGGTTAGACTACAGTGCCCATCAGCCTACAGCTAACAGTAAGGATGGGTAGACGCTGCAGGGCAACGTCCCTGCCCTCTGTACCCCACCGAGGGTCCCAAGCTAAGGAAAGACCCGTGTCAGGAAGCTGGCATGCGATGGCTGCCAGTCTCCACCGACGAAATCCAGCTAGGTCCGGTGGACTCGTCAGGTGGGGCTCTATCCTTCTCCAAAGAAACTGCTTGCGAAACCATTGGTCTCAAGAGGTTGACCACCACGCTACCAAGCGGAAGGTCCACGCCTCGCGCCACTCCACCCCTCCACGAGGTTTCCATGAGCCCACACAAGTTTGGGGGGTCAATGGCTTGACTAAAACCAGTTGGGAAGGACCCCACGAACGTATAGCGACCCCTCTGGACACAGAGCATGAGTGGTGGGACAGGATGAGGGCACTCGGCCCAGACACCCCCTGCTCCTCACCCATGGAAGATAAATCAATACCCTTATTGTAGGTGAAAAAGGTACAGATTCCTACAGTTAAATCCAGAGCGCGTCAAAATGAGGCAGAAAGGAAGCCCACTTGTCTCTATCTGAAGTCATTTTGGCAATTTATATAGAGCTAGAAGTTTTGACCCCAGCTTGTTTTATTATTTTATTATATTGTCCCCCAGCTTATTTAACTTGTATGCAGAATACATCATGCGAAAGGCTGGACTGGAGGAATCCCAAACTGGAATCAAGATTGCCGGAAGAAATATCAACAACCTCAGATATGCAGATGATACCACTCTGATGGCAGAAAGTGAGGAGGAATTAAAGAACCTCTTAATGAGGGTGAAAGAGGAGAGCGCCAAAAATGGTCTGAAGCTCAACATCAAAAAAACTAAGATCATGGCCACTGGTCCCATCACCTCCTGGCAAATAGAAGGGGAAGATATGGAGGCATTGACAGATTTTACTTTCCTGGGCTCCATGATCACTGCAGATGGTGACAGCAGCCACAAAATTAAAAGACGCCTGCTTCTTGGGAGGAAAGCAATGACAAACCTAGACAGCATCTTAAAAAGCAGAGACATCACCTTGCCGACAAAGGTCCGCATAGTCAAAACTATGGTTTTTCCAGTAGTGATGTATGGAAGTGAGAGCTGGACCATAAAGAAAGCTGACCGCCGAAGAATTGATGCTTTTGAATTGTGGTGCTGGAGGAGACTCTTGAGAGTCCCCTGGACTGCAAAGAGAACAAACCTATGCATTTTGAAAGAAATCAACCCTGAGTGCTCACTGGAAGGACAGATCCTGAAGCTGAGGCTCCAATACTTTGGCCATCTCATGAGAAGAGAAGACTCCCTGGAAAAGACCCTGATGTTGGGAAAGTGTGAAGGCCAGAGGAGAAGGGGATGACAGAGGACGAGATGGCTGGACAGTGTCATCGAAGCGACCAACATGAATCTGACCCAACTCCGGGAGGCAGTGGAAGACAGGAGGGCCTGGCGTGCTGTGGTCCATGGGGTCACGAAGAGTCGGACACGACTAAATGACTAAACAACAACAGAAGTTTTGATTCCCTTTTCACACTGACCTGAATGTCCACCTGGAGAACTGCAGTATGCTAACATTCAGCTTTGCTCTATGTGCAAGTCAGCTGGAAATGCACAGGTTCTCTTTTTTTTTTTTCCCACTGCAAGAAAAATGTATATGGGTCAGGGATCTCCGAGTCTTCCAAATAAAGGCTTAACTATTTTAAAAGACCATGGGGAGTGGGGTAAAGGGAGGGTGGGAGACGAAGCCATGCAGGCCACCAACCACTGACTCTTGCAATAATGTCTCACGGTTTTGTGTAAGTAGGCAAAACAGAGTTTTCCAGATGTGTTTTTCTTTCAGAGGTTTCCCGCATTATCTGGGGCAAGCAAGAAGGGTGAGGAAAAGCACTTCGCTTTGTGAGGCCATTTAAAGTTCCCCTGCAGGGTAACTTGGCAGCGGCAGTGTGTGATAACAAAAGCAGAGGTAAATCAGGAGGCGCAACCCAGCCTGAAATGGGGGTGTGTGTGGGGGGGGGAGAGGGACAGGGGGGGTACCATGGTGGATATGCAGAGGAGGAAGGTCGGTGAGAGAGTCACTGGGATGGCACAGCGCCATGTAACTGCTCCCATCACAGTCGTAAGCAGCCACGGGAAGACAGGCCGGCCCTGCCATCGCACAGAAGGAAATCGGCAGAAGTGGCCAGGGGTAAACCAGGACGGAGTCTACCGCTGGAAAGAAAGGATAGGAATGTCGTGGATAAATAACAGGAGAGGCGCCCAGGTATTGTGGAGAGGGTGACAAATTAGGACTCAGCAGACCCGGGTGCAAATCCCCACTCAGCTGTGGAAATACACAGGGAACGGGGGGGGGGGTTATTAAAACAAACAAAGGGAGGGCACCCCCCCAGGGCTCCACCTCCGCCATTTCCTCCAGTTGCACAAGTCTGAAACTCTAGAAGTTTTCTTCGGAGTCAGGGAGAGAAAGGAAAGGTGAGCATTTGAGTTTCAAAAATGGGAGAACCTTTCGTTAATTTTCACGTTAAGATTAAAAATGGCCCATGAGCATCAAAACCTGCATCCCTGACGTTTGGAGAGCCCTAATAAAAGGAGATTAGACTCCCTAGAAGGGTAGCTTGAGGCGAGCGACCTTTTCTGCACACAGGATGCTGGGGGGGGGGGGGACTTTAGGGCAAACCGTCCGGGCGGGATTGGATTCCAACTCCCATCCGCTCTCCCCATGGGTGGTGTTGGTTTTGGCGACCGGGGGCTGCCGCCCGAGGGCACTCAGAGGGCCACCCCTTGCTCTAGAGGAGCCCGCCAACCCTGACACAGTGTGCCGTCAACAGGATCTGCCCCAGAACTTTCTGACTCTTCACTTCAGGCCGGCCGGATGCCTTTACCCAAATATCCTACCCAAAGGTAAAGGTAGGAAAGTCTAAAAACTATTCATGGGTCAAGGAGGTCAACCGTTGATGACAACACTGGAGAGGTGAGCGGGCCAAGATTTCCCGTCTGTTCCTCTTGCTCCACTCCACAAGACTGCTACACTGCCAGAATATGTAGAGACACAAACAACAGCTTAGCTACTTAGCCCCTAGTTAAAATTATTCTATAAAGTGTGTAAACGCAAGCTGTCATTTCTATTGCAAACAGTTCCCCGGCATGGAATTTATTATGCGCTGCGACACTTAAAACAGCAAGTCCAGAGATAAGACGTTTCCATTCAAGGGAGAGAGAGAGAGAGAAAAAAAATCAGTTTTCATCTCTCCCCCCCCCCCCCCCAACCCCACTCCCTCTAATATTTTTCTTGTGGATTAAACTCTGGTTCGGCAGCAACCAGAAGCAAGCTAAACATTTCCTTTCTATTAAAACATCTACATCGGAAGATTAAAAGCCCGCTTTGCATTTTTCACAGAAAGGAAGAGTCACATCAGCAAGGCGGCGGGGCTTGGTTCGAGTTCAACGCCCAAGAGTCCTGATGTCAAAAAAAAAAGGCAATCGAGTTGGGAAGGGGGGGGGGATTTATTTCAACTTCGAAGAAGATGGTGGGGTTAAAAAAACAACCACACACACACACACACCAATATACCTCCATATTGTTCAGTGGTTTAGTTATCTGGCTGCGGAGCAAGAGGTTGGGAATTTGATTCCCCCACGGGGCCTCCTTGGCAGGGGCTGGATTCCCTGATCCATACGGTCCCTTCCGGCTCGGCAGTTCGGAGATAAACAAAGCTTTTAATTATAGGATCTCCTCAACAAACTCTGTCCATAGCCGCCTTTTCCCGCTAAGGCTAACAAGACTTTTATTAAGAGGCTCTTCTTGCCCGCATCCTGTCCAAGTTGAAATGTTCGGGCTCAAATCCAGGGCACAGGAGTTTTGAGATGCTGCCCTTTTTAATTCACACGGGAACTGTGTAAGTAAAACCTGTCACTACCAGCTTTACACTTTCATGCTATCTGCAGCATAAACACCACATGCTGTATGTAGTAGTCAGGTCTACGCCGAAACAACAAGGACTCACGTACAGCGCTAAAAGTGACCGTGTTCGTTCTCTTTTCATTAGACTCCGGGGCTTAACCGTGGTTAACACCAAGGAGAACCAGGGCTGGATTTGAGGCTACCATGTTCCTATTAAAAAGGACAGCGGTTCAACCTTCTAGCAAGTTAGCTAGCTGGGTAAGCATCAATCCTGGTCAAGGGTGGGTACCAATGTACAGGGTAACCAGAGTTAAGATAGCAAGGGGAAGACTGTGCAAGGAGGGAGAGCCTGCAAAGGAAGCCACGGCCCAGATCCAGAGGTTCAGTAGAACTGGATTCTTCTGCTTCCACTGGACTCCGTGATCGCTCCCCTTCCACTGCCCTCCTCCATGCCAAGCAGATTTTCAGTGTCATTGTGGGCTGGGGTGGGAGAGGCAGACGGGTAATGCCATGGAAATACGACTCAGCCGGATCCTGAGCATTAAATCCGTATGGGCCCTTAAAACGGCTACTCTGTAGTGTAATTGGGCTTCCTACGAGAAGTCCCCCCCACCCTTTCCAGCCCTTCTTCTCTAAGAGTACCAACCAGTTTTGCAGCAGAGGCTCGGGAACGTAATGGATGCTTTAAAAGTTTATAATTATCAAATTATTAAATATTAAAACTGTTTGTGAATAATCACAACGCAATTATTTATGCCCCCACTGTGCTTCGCAGCGTTAAGAGGCACCGCAGAACGAGGTTCCAATAGATGTGATCTATACTTTATCCGCAGGATTTCAGATCATTTTTGAACGGAGGCTGAATAAATCTCGGGCCTAAATTATTGATTGGGCAGCAATTTATCTGTGACTTTGACACCGTCGAGTTCCAGAAATGCAGGCGCGCCAATTGATCTGCACCAACGTATTATAATAATAATACTTAGCATTTATAGAGCTGGTTTCGTCCTGAAAGACAGTCACACGCATCAATTAATGACTTTTAAGAGTCAGTGCTTCTATGAAAATGGTACAAACCTGAAACAATTTATTCCTCCCTCTGTTCACTGAAGTTTCTAGTTCTCATCAATACAGGATAATTTACACAAGTAATTTCCTTCAGCACCAACGCACAAGCACGCAGACCGCCCCCCCCCTTTGCACTGAAGCCAAACTTGCCGCTGCAGTCAATCCTAACCAGACTAATTTCTAGTCCTCCATCGTTGGAGATTTGCTGCCAGCCTCAGTTAGAACCGCGATGACGTCTTATACACCGGGCTATCTTTAGGGCTCCACAGAAATTATGTACTCATTATTTGTACTGATTTATTAGCAACATGAAGTTTGCAGGCTTTCATTCTATAGAGGAGAAAAGAATCGTTCAGTTTCCTCCGTCAATTGTTCGTTTCAAAGCTCTTCATGAGATTTTCTTTTTTTTCCGGCCCCATGAGAAATCTCACAGAAAATCTGAAGTTCCTTGGTCATTTTTCTGGAAGAAACAGCAAGCTGTGCAGGATAATTATAGTTCCTGCATAGAAGGGCATCTTTCCGGCACAGGATTCACCGGAAAGGGGCAGAATCTGGCAGTTTCGTCCACCGAACAATAAGTAAATAATGAGGGTGTGGGGGAACAGAAGGGAAAATGAGATCAAGTCTCATTTTTTAATTGGAAGCTGGAAAATCTCGCTGCGGCATGGAGAAACCTCTGCATGCTGAGACTCGGGCTATTGAAGAGAATGCAAAATTTGCTAGCTTTCAACACTTCCCTGATTTTTACATCCTGCCTTTCCTCCAGGGAGGTGAAGGAGACATTTATGGTTCTCCTTCCTGAGAGTGTTTTCCCCCTAAAGCTCTGTGGGGTAGGGTCAGGCAGAGAGAGGGTGGGAGAGGGGGAGAATAATCCAGTGGGAATTGCCACCATGGCTCTCCAAACCACAGTGGTTTCCAAAGGAAGCAGACTCAGCTCTTGAGTCGTAGAACTTTGGCTGATCTAGTCTCGCCTCATTAAATGACCAGCAGCCATGGCTAACCCAGGCAGGTGTCCCAACCCCACCTTAGGTAGAGATACAGGCTGTACTTTCCCTATGCAAGGGAGGTATTTCCCTAATGAATTAAAGTCCCTCCTTGGTACTGAGACTCCTGACGGCAAGACTAGCTTAGAATCATAGAATCGTGACGTTGGAAGGGGGCCTCGAAGGCCATCAAGTCCAACCCCTTGCTCAAGGCAGGAATACAGATCAAAGGAGATCTGCCAGGTGATGGTCTAAGTTTCTCTCGAAGGCCTCCAGCGTTGGAGTGCTCACCACCTCTCGAGGTCATGGGTTCCATTGTCGTACTGCTCTAACAGTTAGGAAGTTTCTCCTGATGTTCGATCGAAATCTGGCTTCCTGTAACTTGAGCCCATTGTTGCATATTCAAGAGTCCCTGCTAGGGGCAGTTAGACAAGTCACGGCTGGACACAAAAAAGGCGTCATGTGTTGCGTCCTTCCCTTGCAAGCTGGAGGGAGCTGCCCTCAGGAGACCCCCTCGGATGAGATTCAAACCCCCAGGCTGTGACCCCAGCTATTCATGTCCGCAACCAACAGGTCCAGGTCAACCCGGAGGAGAAGTTCACTAGCCATACGGCAAGGCTCAGTTGGGCTGAGGAATCATCCCACCCACTCCCTTTGGAGGGAGGCCTGGAAAGACAACGGCAAAGCGTGGGCACACGGAGGGCAGCCACGCTTTGCGGCGTGTCTGTGAAGCCCGGACGTCCTATGTTGTGGCTTTGCGGAGCACGAGTCAGCGCAGGCCACGACATTGACTCTGGCTGGCCTTAAAGGGGCAGAATTTTAAAATCCCTGCCTTGCTTCCAAAATGGTTCGACAGATTTTAATTGCACATTTATTTCATGCCTTCCTTTTCCAGCCCTACTCCCAAAACTTTATTTAAAGTCATGACAGAAGGGATGGAAACACAGCCAAGCCAAAGCGCTCGCTTCCTCAAAAAGAGGCCATCCCACGCCTGCCCAGGGTGGGATGATGCCCAGGCTGGACAAGCAGCTTCCCAAGACCGACTCATTTCATCACTAGACGTCCCCCAACCACCATGACAGAAGACCTCCTCGACTCACAACGCTTGAACTCTTTGGGGCCACATAGTATAGGATCTCTGTTTTGGCACCTCAGCGGGCAATTGGATTCAAGGGCAAAACAATCATTGGGGAGTTGACGTTTAAAACCACCACCAGGGTCATTGCTGGAAGAAGTGAGATTTAGGCTAAGATACGGAAGCATCACGTGACAGCTTTTTCAACCCCAGCTTCTCAGAGGGGGGGGAGACCTCACAATCCCCTCTCCCCATCTCCCAGGAGGGCCCAGCCTGTCCTATGACGGCCACCCAGCAGTCACGCAGAGAAGAGGCTTTTCTCTGGCATCGGCAACTTCACCTCCTTCCCGTGGCAGCTCCCAGTTTGTTGAGAGGTGGGGGTTGCACTGTCCCCAAAGTTTCAGAGCACCCTAACTCCCTGGATCACAAGCCACCGGCCAGTCATGACTCAGGTGACTAAGCCATAATACCTGACTGCATTATAGCCATGGCAGGTGTTTTCTACCTGGTCCTTTCAAGCTCCTTGATGACATTAAGAACCAAGGTCTCTATGGTTTCCTTCTTCCTTTTCCCTGTCTCTCCTCCCTTCTCCGTTTGAATCGGGTCCTTTGAAATTCAAAATCAGCTTTTAACTATTTGTAGCTAAAAGTTCACCATAGGGCCTTCCCACCTCAAACGAACAAGAGGATGCTTTCCCGGTGGGGTGGGGGAAAGGATGTTGTGATCTTCGGGAGGAAAACAAATCCCCAAATTCACAGGTTGGGAAGAAGGTATGAGTCACTTAGGCCAGTTGGGGGGAAAACGACTCACTGATGTAATTGACACAGCAGATTTAACAGCCACTGCTAGGCGAAGCTCATGATGGGCAGCCATACAGGTGTAACACAAAGTATACCCAGTAGGACAATACTGGGAGCAAACTCTAGGTATGGTTGTTCTGGCATGAAGCCTTTCTTTAGGCTGAACGCTTTGGAGACATGCCATCCTCTCCTGCTACTGGTCAGTCAACCTCTTGATGGGAAGGGCTGGTCTATGTGTTGGCTGCTGAACCACCGGCTTCCTCAAAGATTCTCCTCTCTCTGCTTAGGAATGGCAAGCAGCCCAATTCCACAATCACGTAAAGGTAACAGCTCAGCACAAATGTGTTTCGCGTCACTCTTCTTAACTTTTAAAAACAATTTTGCATTATTATCTCACTGAAATGGGTCAGGGAGGGGGGGCAATGCAAAGCAGAAAATCCACACTCCCAACCACAGCTGTTCTGACTCTGAACCTTCTCGGTCTTCTGTGACTCGGAAGATAAAGAACCCGTCTTCTGGGAAGTGCGGCCATCGGTCTGGTTCGCTCAGTATCGTCTCCCTTTGAAAGAAGCGGCCCTTCAGCCCCTCAGTCAGGAGGCTGTCATGGTGAGCGTGTTGGACAAAGACCTGGAGAACTCAGGCTCAAATCCCCACAGACTCCCTTTCTCAAGTTTGGTCAACCCAACAGGGCTGTTGTGAGGACAAACTGAGGAAGAGGACAGTCTTGAGATCACTTGGGGAAGGTGGACTAGAGACCTCGTGATAAAATACACAGAACCTGGGGCCTCGTATCCACAAATCAGGCGGGCTCCGGGGCTCACACATTTTGAAGAGTATCTCTGAAGGCCTTAAGGGCTAGAAACTTGTTTTTCTAACACAAAGGATTTTGATGATGCAAGCTCTGGTAAGCAGGACCGCATTTCCAAATCTCTTTACAGATGGCCGTAATAAAACAGTTTGCATGTGTTTCGCCTTTGGATCTGTGCTTCAGCCCAGCTGAGCATTTAGACTCCTAGCGATGGAGGAAGGGATTTATAAACTTTCCATTTCCTCACTTTAATTCTCGGGGGGAACATATCCCAGCAAAGAAAGAAGTTGCATGGCTTTGCCAGCACAGAATACACAGCCAGCCTCGGTCAAATGAGGCATCATCCTGTCAGCCTCTGGTTACAGCTGACAAGTATGACTCAAGTGTGAAACTAGATTTAGAAATTGCCTTTCCAGTGTGGGTTCAGGTTCTCTCCCCCAACCATCCCATAATACTTAAAAAGTCTTCATTAGGATTTTTAAAAAAAGAAAAGAAATTCCACCACGAAGGCTATTGCCATTTTAACTCCTCATTTGATTTTTAGAGTATTATGCTGCTTCTTCCCCCATCAGATAATTAGAATTGCGGGAGAAGAGGGAAATTGCTCTAATGAGCCTGTGGTTTTTTCCCCTTTTTCTTTCTTTCTTTCTTTTTTTTGAAAAAGGTTTATTGGATTTTTGCTTGTATGCATATATCGAAAAGGCCCCGAGACACACAAACAGTGAATGCAGGAGGAGCTGCTGCGCGTGAGGCAGACTCTCCTGCAACCGCAGATGCAGCTGGTTTGTCTGCAGATCAGAGCAGCCTCCACAAGCAGGCTCACACAGGTAAGGATGCGGGGGGGGGGGGGGGCAGTGAAGGACCGGCTCTCTAGGGTGCCCCCCAGGAACCTGGTCAACCACTCCCCAGCAGTTGATCTAAAACATTTTGAAACGGCATGCCACTCAAGAGCGCCCTGGCATGGGGAGACCACACACCACAGGGAAGGGCCTCGCCTGGTACTCTACCTGCACCATCTCTGAAAGAGAGGCACAGCCAGGGAGATCAAGGAAATGGACAGGTTCACAGGGAAGAAACTGTTTCCAGAGGCTAAGTGCATTCGTAAAGGCACAAAAAAGAGCCTGCTAAAGAGTCGGAAATGTTCTCCAACTCTTTTCCTCAAAGGGTAATTAATGCCTTCCTTCCTTCCCCCTCTCTCTTTCCCTGCCTTCCTTCCCTGTTTTCCTGCCTTTCTTACTTCCCCCTTTCCCTCCCTCCCTTCCTTCGTTTTCCTGCCTTTCTTACTTCCCCCTTTCCCTTTCTTCCTTTCCTGCCTTTCTTACTTCCCCCTTTCTCTTCCTTCCTTCCTTCCTTGTTTTCCTGCCTTTCTTACTTCCCCCTTTCCCTTCCTTCCTTTCCTGCCTTTCTTACTTCCCCATTTCTCTTCCTTCCTTCCTTCCTTCCTCCCTCCGTCCCTCCTTCCTTCTTTTCCTGCCTTTCTTACTTCCTCCTCTCTCTTTCCCTTCCTTCCTTCCACTGCCTCCACGGCATGTCAGGTGTGGCCAAAACATGGTCCGAGGAGAACAAGGGAATGCTCCCCATCCAAGTCCACAAACTCTGACCAGAGACAACTTCTAAGCTCATTGACATATGGCACAGGGGTGGGAAAGTGCAGATCTCCCGATGCTGCTGAACAGAAATTCCCCCCTGCCCCACAAGCCCCAGGCAACGTAGCCAATGACAAGGAATGTGGTGCATTGTAATAACCTCTGGAAGGCCACATTTCACCCATACCTGATCAAAGGTGAAATACCTCCTGGTTTCTTGGGAGAGCCAGGGGCAACCCAGTGGGACATCTGCCCCTTGAAGGTGATCTCTGGAGGTGGCAATTGATTCCCCACCCCATATCCTTCTCCAGTAGGACATCCCAGTGCGTACAAGCAAATGTGTTTCTGATTCATTGTAGTGGAAACGAGCAAAGCCTCCTGCCCTCAAGGACAGCAGAAGGATGATTTCAGCACCTTGAGAGAGGGTCCTAGCTAAGTCCCTAGTGCCTGTGGGAAACTTCACTTGTTCACAAGCAACGGGGAGTTAAAAGAGAGGCATCAGAGAATCCTTGCTACCCCAATCTTGCTGGAAGCAGGGAATTAGCTGCCTGTTGCTAGAAAGGATGAGTGGAATTCTGGAGCTTCTCCCCCTTAACTCCCAGGGATCTAAAGGGATCCCTTCTTGACAAAAGATCCAAAGGGACTGGGTTGACCAAGGCATGTCTTGGCTCCACTTGAGTAACCCCCACCATAAAATAGTATTTCCTTCCCCAGTCAAGTTCTACACAAGAACATCACTCAGAAGCTCAGCATCTGGAATGCCGGGAGAGGGCAGCTGGTTCCTTCACTTCTGCATTGACGTCTATGTGCTTCCTTACTTCCTCCGGCAACTCCACGGCACTGCAACTTTCTATTCCTATTCATGCTTACGTTGTTCCTCCCAAGCTCTCCTGATCTGGTCCCATTCCCTATGTAGCTGGCATGTTCAACCAAGCTTGACCAAACTTTTTTCTTTCTTTCTTCTTACGATGGGCTCTAATTAGGATGGCTTTCAGAGGGAATTGGATAAATTGAGGGAGCTACTAGTCATGATGGCAGCAATAGCTCCGTGGTTTAGGCATCTGGCTGTGGAGCCAGAGGTTGGGAGTTCGATTCCCCCACTGAGCCTCCTTGGTGGGGGCTGGAACTCCATGAGCCGTTGAGTCTCTTCCAGCTCTGCAGTTCTTAACGTGATGATGATAGTAATTTGTTTGTTTGGAGGCACTCTTCTGAACATCACTGCCTTTCCCAGAGGCATCCATCTGCCCCCTTTGGAACCCGGAATCTGGTTCTGCCTACTTGGTCCTGACCCATCAGCCCTCTTTGTCTCTGACTTACTGCACACACAAAGTGATTCTCCATGTGGCACCGCTCAAGAGCCACTTCTTGCCTGAAGAAGGGTCTCTTCACCCAAGGCAGCAGGCAGTATGGCCAAAATATGGACCCCTGGCAACCACACTCACCAGCCACCCCAAACAGAGGCAGGCGATACAGAGGGTCCCTCCCTCCCTATGAATCCCACCCAGGGAGATTTAGCTCCTGCTATCCCAAAACGGACTTCTGCAACAATGACTGGCCGACTTAGTTCTGCGAAAAGCATGAAGGGGTCAGCACCAAATGTGCACCCGCCTGCCTTCTGTGGCAAACCGTTGGGCTAAAAGGCAAAGGGTTTCAAACCCTCTGATGGGAAAGCACGGCGTACATGTAGCAAAGGCCAACATCCATTCCCACTTAAAAGTGGCACCACTTTTATAACCAATCTCCCCCCTCCCCGCACACACACACCCTTATCTGTGACAAAACAGGGACCCTAGCACAGGAGGCACACACAGCTCTTGCAGCAGGCAGGGACATGGCACTCCTGGACCAGTCCAACTGTTGAAAAAACGTCCCAGGAAGAAAATCCAGAAGGGCCCGGGCAGCCATAACTCCCCGTGGCCATCCATCATCCCATAATGGTCCTCTCACCACTGGCTTGGAGGGAAAGAGTTCTTCATTTATGCTACCCACCACCCATTTTAATACCATATTTGTGATGAAAATCGCTTCCTCTCCACCTCCACTCCCGTTGATACCCAAGGCAAAGGCTCAGAGCTTATTAGCCGAATGAATCTTGTTCCGATGGCATTTTAAACCCTAGAGCCGTCGCGACGAACCCGCTCCTTTCTGGGCATGCAAGAATAATTGTGCCGCTACCACACACACACGAGGCGAGCCGGGAATTCCCCAGCTCTCTCCCCAATTTTGCCACCGGTCTCCTGTGGAGATCCGCTAATTACGACTCCCAAACACCATCAACCCTGGTCAGCTTCTCAACGGAGAGGAAGACCTTGCCAGAGCTCTGCAAGCAAAGACAACAGGCGGTGGGGGTGGGAAAGGCCAGGAGAGGAAGGCAGGCAGAAACAACGGCGGAAGCTGGGCTGTCCATCAGCCGTCAACGCAATGCCACTTTCCGCCACCTTCAACGGGACACCTTTCTCAATCTGACGCACGTGAGCCCCAGGGCCAGGCACCCAGACGATGCTCCAGGTCAAGGAAACATGGTCCATGGTTAATTTTTTGGCAGAGATGAACACTTGCCAAGGAGGTTGGTATTGAGCTAAGGGACAGAGGAAGGCAAAGCCAACAACATCCGAGTTTAATTCCCCGCAATACTTTTCCGTATGATGAACGGACCGTTCCTCTAGCATTTGAACCCTGGCCAAAGTGCTTTACAAACCCGTTTCCAGCCGTCAGGGGCTGGGCGCAAAGCAGAGGCAGAGCACCGAGACGGCACCGCAGAGACCCAAAGTCACCCGCCTGCGCCGCCACGACGCTCTCTGGGCAACCCATGGGCAGCCCTTCTCTCTCAGCCTGACCCACCCTAAATTGGACGGTGGGGGACGTGAAATGGGGAGGGGGAACAGCTGCTGCTGTCCAGCCCTTGGGACACCAAGAGTGACCACCCGTGGAATGACTGTGTAACTAGTTAGTCCAACCTGGTGAGGCTGTAACTCAGTTACAATCAAACTTCAAGGGATGTGTAGTCTGAAAGATGACTTCTGAGGGTGCCAGTCACACCCCATGGCCCGTAGCCCAGGCCTGAACCTTTTGTCCATGTAGCACCTCCATCCCCTGGCCCAAACGTCTTCCGTGTTAAGTTCACGAGCTTCACTGCCAGACTGAGCTTAGCAGCGCACCTGGCCTGCAAAAGGGGCCTACGACGTTTCCCCCAAACCAGGAATTCTAGCTCTCCCAAAGCCTTCTGTCCCTTGTCTTCACTTTTTTTAATCTCTTCTGTAACTTTCCAAAAGGTGAAAACTCTAGCTCTTCCAGAAAACTCTTCCACGGCTCCCCTTATTTACTTTGCTTGCCTTCCCACGCAATTACCTGAAGGGGGACGGATGGGGCTTAGAGACCATCCACTCTCTTTTACAAAAGCAAGCTTTTAATGTTGTCATGTTAGCAGCTACCTAAAAGAAAGGGAGGAAAAAATACTTTTAAAAGGTTCCAGCTCCTTCAGGGAAAAGGGAAGGGGGTTCAAGTCATGTTTTAACCAGGTTCTCTTCCTAAGTAAGAGAACAAAACATACGGCATTTTATTAGTCCAGGTGGATCTGTTGTTCTTTCTTTCCTTCTTGCTGATGTCTTAAGAAACTAGGACCCTTCTTTGGTCCGCGGTTTGCCAAGGGTGCATCAAGGGAGAGGGAAAAACCAGCCTTGGCCACCCTGAGTCTTAAAACCCATCACCGATTTCAAGGAAAGCGGCTTCTGCACAAACAGCAGAGAAGATGTGAGCCCGCAAGAGACTTTCAAAGCCTCGATTTTTCTATGGAGTTTAACCAAGCATGCTTGGTTTGGTGTTTTTTTTTGGGGGGGGGGGAATCACACCCAGAGAGAAAGACAAGGGTGCTGTTAAAACAGAGCCAGAACAGCAGACGTTTCTCTCGACAGCGCTTTTCCCACTTCGCCCTCCCCTGCAGAAGGGCTATAAATAGCGAAGAGATTCCTTTGGAACACAGATTTCGGAGGCAAGCAGCTCCTCCTCCTCCTCCTCTACAAATGAAATAGCTGTTTCAAACCTCGAACGTGGGCTAAGCTCATCCTGGACTTGAGGAGGCATGGCTAGTTCTTTGCTTGCCACATCATAGGGCTCATCGAAAAATAAGAAATAAAAATGCTCCAGACGTCAAGCCATTCTGACGGTCAAGCTGGGGAACACGCATTCCCTTTAGTTTTTAGTGAAGCCATCACCTCTCTCTCTCTCTCTCTCACAGACACACACACAAAGCATCCTCTCCTCACCCACCAGAGACAGAGCTGTGCTTTTGCTACCTCTTTGCCCCTGGGATTTCACCTTCAGCTGTCCACTCCACAACCTCTATTCCTCCGGCAGGCCTAAGGGCCACTATGGCTAGACTGCTGGCTTAGGGCTCAGGAGACCCGGGTTCGAATTAAGAGGTGGACAGACCTGTGGGTTCCTGGACAACACTCCCAGAATTCCCCATCCCACCGAACTCCTCTCGTTCGGACCCCTACTTGGTCTAAAGACTCCCGGGGGGGGGGGGAATTTGGGCCAGTCACCCTCTCTCAGCCCGGGCTACCTCACAGGGTTTTACGTTGTGGGGAAAACATGGAAGAAGGAGAAAGCCATCTACGTCACAAGGACTTCATCAGAGGAAACCCAGAAGACAACGGTAACTAGGCGGTAACACAGCTCATGGCGCTGTACCTTCTGTTCTTGAATCCAATTGGCTAGTTCTAACGAGAGCAGATTCCCTGCATGGGATGTCAACATGCAAGGGCAGAGGCTCCCGTGATTCGGTGGCTCTAATCTAGCTGGGACCACCACGTGGATTTAGACCACGGACTGAATCGCCGAGGCCTGTCACAAGGTGGGCTGCAGTACTGACCACTCCTCACACACACACACCCCACGGTAGCATGGCAAAGGCTGGGGTGAGCTCCAGCCCACCAACTTCCAGAGGGCCACAAGGAGGGAACTGTCATGACTTCCACAACGTCAGTCTGAAAATGGCTTCAGGTTGCAGTTGACCGATGGGTCCCAAGGCGTAGCTTTTGCAGAGTCACTCATCCATTTCCAGAACACAGAAAAGGCAGCACCAGCTTTGGACGTGGTAAGTGACGGTGGAACAGAGCCACTGGTTCTCCCCGTCTCACTATCAACCCAGGGGTGGATCTGTTTTTTTAATTTGATCCTAGGAACCAAGGTTCGCAACCAGGGGCAAGCTAAACTCTCAGACCTGTACTCACCTGTGAGGTTTCCACCATGGCACACTCAGGACCTTGCAAAAAAAAAAGGGGGCAACGGGCATGGGACGAACGAGATTAGAACTAGGGTGGGATTCTGGCACCTCTCGGATCCGGCTCACGTGTCAGCAATAGTCGTTTCCGGCCTCTGATGAATCTCTATGGGTTGGCAGGGCGGAGATCCTCTACCGCTAAGCAAGTAAACAACCACCTGCGCTCCGTGAGCTCCACTGTCCTTTGTGACTGTGGCGAACAAAGAAAAGGCTCCACAGACAAAGGCAGAGCCAAGAGGACCCAAACCGATTTCAGTGTTCATTTCGCCGCTTCAGCTGTGTGCAATTAAAACTTCAGTAATAAATGTTAGGAGAATAAAATAATGAGGCACTTAAAAAAATAATCTGTGCTCCACTGGGCCATGCTCGGGATAGATTTCATCAGATAAGTTGTAAAACCACAACAGATTCCTAGCAAAGTCACCACCCGTGTCCTAAGCTTGAAGCATTGTGCTTATCAGCCCTCCGGTGAGTCAGTGCTGGCTCTCGGCATGGCGGATTCTGCTGTGCACAAGGGTGTCAGCGTGTCACCACTATTTGAGGCATCCTACGCACTCTTACTCAGAAGTGAGCTTTGCAAAAAGGGGATTTGCACATGTGCTCTGAGCTTAACACCTTCTTGCAGTCTCCACTTTACTCCCATTCGCTTCTCCCTCTTCCAGGGAGTCTTCAAGCTTTCTTGCTTCCTTCCGTCTCTCTTTTCCTGTCTTTCTTACTTCCCCCTCTCTCTTTTCCTTCCTCCCTTCTCCCTCCCTCCCTTCCTTCCTTCCAGATATCCCATCTTACCTCCTCCCTACAGTTTGCCTCCAATACGGGTCAAGAACAGGGCTGCTGCTAGGCCACTTTACTTTCCTGTTAACAGATAAACATAGCTGGTGAAAGAGCTCAAGAGGGTCCCTCTCCCCAACCGCCTCCGCTCCGGAACAGAGGGACTGCAGCTCTCGGTCTCTGAAATATCTGCCCATTTTCTGGCCCTGGATCCCTACAGATCTGCCTTTGGGAAACCAGGGGAGGTATGGTGAGACACGCTGGAAAGGGTGGATGGATGTGTGCATGTTTGTGTATATATATGTCCACTCCATTGGCAACAAGGAACTCTCATTTCACAGGCCAGACCTGGGGCACTGCAAGCTCCCTTCTGGTCCACAGCCTCTTCTTTAGAAACACAGCCCCCCATCTCTCTCAGCCCCTCATTCTCCAGTCAAGGGCCCTGCCCTGCCCTAAGCTCTCTGCATTTCCATACCAGGCATGGGGTGCAAAGTCAATGTTAATTTCACACACACACCTTTCTTTAAAAGTAACTTCAGAAAATCAAGCTTTCAGGAAAGGATAATTCCTCTGACTTTTCTTAAAAGGGTAAGGACAGCGGCTGGGGTGCAGGTATGTAAGAAGGAATGCTGGAAAAGGCATCCATCCGCGGGGTGGGATGGAGTGGCACTGCCCACTGCAGGCATGCCACCTTCCAGCAGTGTAAGCCTGAACAGGGCCCAGGGGTGGGAGGAGGGAGGGCAAAGGTATTCCCAGAGGTGGGTTTGAGAAAACTCCAAGTTGCAGGCAAACCAACCAGCAAAGTACCAGTCCCACGACTGGGCAAAAACCTGCACACTATGACAGTCTTTTTTTTTGTTCAAGGAACCAGGATTCAAGAAGAGACAACAGAAAATGGAACATGGACTAAGGGGTTCGGGGTGTGTGTGGGAATTCTTATGCACAACACTTTCACTTGCAAAAGAAGAGATGGAGGTGAGCCAAAAACAAAGTACATTTTAAAACACTATTTTTTGCATTGAAGAACCAGTCTCACTGTTCCTTGTTGCCTGTCTTGAAACCAGTAAAACAGGATTTGTGTGAGAAAAAATGGTTTCAAGAACATGCAAGCTGAAAACTTGCAGTCGATTAAAAGGGAATGTTAGTTTTAAGTGCTCTAAATACATGACTGGGGGGGGGGGAAATAACATAATATATAAGAACATGCACATTGTTAAACTTCAAAAGAAAAACAATGGGAACTTCATATTTTTAAAACTGAAATGAATTTTAATACAGAAAATGAGGCTAACACTTTAAACAACATTTACAGGTAAACAGAGTTTACTTAATATTCAGGGAAATCAAAGAATGTTACCGTTTAAGAAGGTGAAATGTTACAAGCTTGCACACCAAAAAAATAAAAAAATGAAAATTAAATTAAAAATGAAATGGTTACCAAGATAATGCAGGTCAAGGGATCAAAGGTGAAGGGTCACACATTATTAAAAAGAAATCCAAAATGGCGGCTGCATCAAGATCTCTGCAAAACAAAGGAGCTACAGTAAGTAAAAAACTAAATCTTAACCACAGATGTATATTTACTGCAAATGAATCTATATAACATTGCAAACAGTTATGAGACATCAGCATTTAGAGTCACATTCAGTTCAGAATTGGCATCTCCTTCTCCTACTTAGCAACTTAATAAATAAAAAAAAGCAGAATAGTTAACTTTCCTTGTATAACAGTAACTTCCATACTGGCTACTTTCCTTTTAATTATCATCCAGACAGACAGAAAAACTAACATATGCTCGATTTTTAAAAGTTAAGTATAGCTCTAGGCCAATGGCATGGAACAGTGAAGATGATTAACCTGTTGTTTAGACATATGTTGCCAACTGTATATTTTTCAATATTTGGAAAACAAAGTAAATCCAAGTTAACCCACTATACTTTTATCTCAGTCAGAGTTCTTTTATAAACTGTTAAGTAATTACAAATGCCAAAACTTATTACAAATTAGCACTTCAGCATCAAGTTTAACTCAGAAATAAAAGGATCTTTGATCAAGGTGACAACGTCTAAGGGTGTGAAGTTCTCTTACATCAAGCGAGGGATCTTTGGCATGCAGCTGTATGTCTTTCGTAGGAATACCCAAGTCAATCAGAAATTAGGAGCACTGCTATTGTTTTGTTTTGCAAAAATTACAAGTTGCAAAGGTGCTTCATTCATTGGAACGGGGTAGAGACGAAAGACCTTAAGAGTTCACTCCAACTAGACTATGACAAACAAACGTTATTTAAACGGCCTTCCTCAAATCCCACAGAAAGCACATCTTACGAAAGTTTGCCACAATGCCGGATGGAGCCAAGAGAATGACTGAGAAATGGTCGAAACAGCACAGACACAAAACGGAGCAAGCCAGTGTCTGTACTAGACTTGAACGCAGAGGTACATGTTAAACCTTTCGTGTGGCACCCAGGGCATGGTTGCTTCTAAACTCCATCACCTGATTCATACCATCCACCTCCCAAACCAGCGTAGAGGCAGCCCAACCCTTTCCTGAGATTAAGCTCTATTAAAATTTCAGTTCTGGAAACAAATGCACTTTTTAAAAATGGAATTGCCTGGCTATGAGAGGAAACTGGGAGTCCTTCTGCTTCCCCGCACCCCCCGGAAGAGGAATGTAAACCTTTCAACATTTCATTTCTACTAGAATTCTCAGCTCATACGGCATCTGTCATATGTACGCACTGCTGTGAGGCGTGCAAGCCATTTTAAACGATAGAGAAAGAATCAATATCCCATCATCATGTCAGTGTGAGGCACACAGTCTTTCAGAGGCACTGTTGTTTATACTGTCCTAATCTGGGGGAGGATGTGTTTGTGTGTGTGTTTGTACATGAGCGCCTGCGTGTGTCCGTGCAAGAAACCAGACAAGTCATATACAAGCAAAGCAAAGGCAGATTTATATAAGTAAACATCCTTTCAGATGGAGGGGGTGCTTAAATACATTCGACCAGGCAGCTTGAATTGCCAACCTTTCACTGAGAGCACATAGCCCAGCAAAATAAAAGGGAAAATATAAATTTTGGGACCAAACATTAAGAAGATGGCCTAAATAATCTGTAAGCCGCTGCGGTTGTCGACAGTTTTAAAGATGTGTATGGGCTTTGCATGGCTTTTTTGGTATTCATATTGTGCTTTTTATCAGACTATGGTGATACAAAACAAACCTCAGAATCACATGGACAAGAAGTGTCCCTACTTACTTGGATCAACCATGTAGGCTAGGGTCCAACATTCTTTTTGAATCTACCCAATTCTGTTTGGGAAAAAGACAACAACTCTCTTTGTGTAACTGAAGACTCCTTAATGAAAATACTGCTAAAAGGTTAAGTCGGAAAGGTACGTAAGCAACAGTGGTCCATCTACAAGAAATGGCATCCTCCATCTGATTACCTGGGATCTCGGCTGGGTTGTCTTGGACCCGTAAAGAGATCCGACAGCTCTATTAGACCAATTCTACTCTGGGAACTGGACAGGAGTATGTGCCTGTGCCATTTCAGTTCTTCTTCAACAACAGAATCCTCCTTCAGGGAGGACTGATTCTCTCTCAGCCCTTCCAGGAGATCCCTGGTGATCTCCCATCCAAGTATTAACCAGGACTGACCCTGATTGGCTCTGAAAATCAAGATGGTCACAGCCAGGTTGTCAGGAGGTTTATTCCTTCCTGGAAAGGACTTTACCTGGTAACTTAAGATTTAGCAGTTTCATGGGCATTGAAGTCATTGAATGGTTTTATTTTTCATCCCATATTTTAGCTGTCACAAGAAGAACGATTGCATGTTGTCAAAACGCTCCTGTCTCGTGGCAACCCTTTCCTAGCTATAAAGTACTCAGTTTCCCATTCCCTTCTTCTGGGGTTGCCTTGAGACTATGCAGCTTGCTCAAGGCTACCGAGGCTGGCCCTGCAGTCAGACTGTGCTCTTTTTTTGCCTTGAGAACTTTTTAATGGAGAAGGTGGGCTATAAATATTTACAGTGGGCCATAAAAGCTCTTCGCACTCCGAGGTCCTATAACATCCACACTGGTCTGTTACAGATCAGATATTCCTACGTGAGCCCTTCATTGAAAGGGTAAGGAAAGGAATGGGTGGGTTTGTATTCATTAAAAATGTGTAGAAGCTCAGAAAATACATCCTTTAGACATAAGTTACTGATTTTGAAAGTAATACACTGGCACTACTAGAGCAATGTCCTTTTACGTGTGTTTTTCAATGGCTGGAGTTCTTTTTTTTCTAGGTTTTTAACTCTCAGTGACTTTACTTGTTTAAATGATATTTTTATGGTCTTACTGCTCTGTTGGCTTTCAATGATTTTATGCTGCCCGGTATTCTTATTTTTATGACTCTGGTTCATGCTATGTTTATACATTGTTCTGTGCTTATTCTGTGTTTTTTGTTTTTTTTTTTAAATTTCATTTTATTTTATTTTCAAGACGTAATTGTATTTTAACTCTTTGATGCAAACTGCCTTGGAAGTGCGTTTCCTTTTAAAAGGTGGCTTATAAATACTTTAAGTAAACAAAAATAAATGGCTGCTGGCAGTTTTAAAGACGAGTATGTGCTTTGCATGGCTCTTTGGCATTTATACTGTGCTTTTATTAGGCTAGGGACGTGGTGGCGCTGCGGGTTAAGAAGCCTCTGTGCTGCAAGGTCAGAAGACCAGCAGTCATAAGATCGAATCCACACGACGGAGGGAGCTCCCGTCCCTTGTTCCAGCTCCTGCCAACCTAGCAGTTCGAAAGCATGTAAAAATGCGAGTCGATAAATAGGTACCACCTCGGTGGGAAGGCAACAGCGTTCCGTGTCATGTGACCACGGAAACTGTCTTCGGACAAACGCTGGCTCTATGGCTTGGAAACGGGGATGAGCACCGTGCCCTAGAGTCGGACACGACTGGACTAAATGTCAAGGGGAACCTTTAGCTTTATTAGGCTAGGATGAAACAAAAATAGCTCTAGGCATTTGTGTGGATCAACACTGATGACAGGATAAAGCCACGAAGAATGCAAACCCCTTTGAAAGGGGGGAGGGGAGAGAGAACTTCCACTAGAATTATATCATCATCCTCATCCTCATCTTAGAACTGCAGAGATGGAAAGGACCCGATGGATCATCCAGTCCAGCCCCTCTCAAGGAGTCACGGTGGGGGAATCGAACTCCCAACCTCTGGCTCCACAGCCAGATGCCTAAACCACTGAGCAATCCAGCAGTTCTTCTCAAAAGAGAAGTGGTGTTCGTCTTGTGGGGAGGGACGAGTTTTCCTCGTGATTTTAAATTTCCAGCAGTTTCTCAACTAAGCCCACAATCTTGGCAATTATGGATCTGACCCGAGGAACATCAATATTCAGTTCAGTTCATGTTAAGGACACAGATCTGAAAAGCCATTTGAAAACGGGCCCCCATGCCATCCAACCTGTCATATACAAAGAGCTCAAAATATGTCAAAAAGAGTAATGAAAGAAAGTTGGCAGAGAAGCAGGAATTTGTTCCTTCCTGGCCGAGCATTTAGCCCAGGAATCTGCTAAGGGTGGGAGGACCTCCTCAAACCCTAGCTCCTGCTGCTTGGCCAACACTCAAGACCCTAGAAATCAGCATTCAAGGAAAGGTTCTGCGGTATGCCCTGTCAGTGCTTGTTCCTTTACGCAGGTTTTTACTATTTTCTAAAGCCAATTCAAGCCGCTTTGTGCAAGAGGCAAGAATAAAAGCAGGAGATGAACTGGCTCACTTATCAGATGAATCGGGAATGAGGAATATGACGTTTCCTAAGTTGCTGAAATGGCCTCTTCCATCTTGCTTTCTCTGCTTCCAAGGGGGACAATTTCAGACAGAAAACAAAAGCAACACGCGAGGCGGGGGGGGGGGGGGGAAATAGTGCTGCACAAGAAAAACAAGCCCATCAAAGAAAAATACTCAGCAATTGATTTCTGCAAAGAAAAGCGAAGCCTTCTAAACATATCCTAAATATAGAAGGTTGTACAAAAGCAAATTGCTTCTGCCAGGAGAGAGGGGAAGAACGAACCAGAAACTCTACGTATTTGCATGCACTCGCCACGGACAACAGCATCGGGGGGAAAAATCCCAGGGCTTGCAAAATGACCATAGGTGGAAAAACGAACCTCTCCCAATCATGACAGAGGCCCAACGGAAGACCTGACAGGCAAGCTGGTTCCTTATGTTATGGCACTGTCAACTCAGAACCGACTTATAGAGACTGTAATAGGGCTTTTCAAGGTGAGATGCTTAAGGAGAGGTTTTACCACCCTGCACCCTCCATGACTTTCCAACAGCCAAGTGTCCATTTGAACTCCTGAGCCCATCACTCTATCCACTAAAGCACACTGGGTGTCCAGCTGATTAAGCAGTCGTGGGTTGACACAGCTACAAGAAACCTGAAAAAGGAAACTACTGAAAAGAGTCAAAACCCACACAACAGGTAACACAAAACACAAGCACTGATACCTCATCTGTTGGGCTTGCTAACTCTGGATGAGGGCAGACAGCCGCCTTTCAAGACAAAGAATTTTGGGATCCTATTGAAAGCAGCCGATTGTCAGTTACTACGTTTATTCTCACCACAGATGGGAAATCGGCACTTCTGTTGTGCACCGCCCTCAGACCTTGACACTGCAGTCAGGAGCCTGGTTTTGTACACAGTCATCACTTGAGTCCCACGGAGACCTCTTGGACTGACTTTCTGAGCAGACACGCACCAGGAGAATAACCACAGGGACAGGAAGAGCTCTGTTAAACCAAACAAGCACCTGCCAGGCACACCCTCCTTCTGTGCCTTGCAGAGGTCAACCCCGTATCCCTGCTGGAAGCTCACGGGGCATGCTAGGAGCGCAAGAAAACTGGCATTTCTGGGGTGCTGCCTCTGAGAGGGAAGGAGATAGCCATCCATCCAGCTTTACCCTTCATGAATGCGTTGAACGTCAGGGGAAGTAGGCTTCAAGAACAACTCGCATGTTGCCTCAAGGACTTCCTTGTACTTCTCCTGGATCTCTCGCACCGTTTTGATGGCAGGGTACCCCCTACTCATTTGCCCGCCTTACTCAGAATTTTATATATACTTTCTCCTTCCTAAGCTGAATAGCTCTAAATGTATTAGCCTTCTTCACCAGGGAGTGAATTCAGCTCCTAGGCCGTCCTGGCCACCCTTTTTTTTTTTTGCCCCCTTTTCTCTCTTGGCCATTCAACTGTGCTGTGAGGGCAGATCCATTGCAAAGACTCTACCTGCTTCTGTGTACGGGTCGCAGCCGCTCACCCTCCGGGAGGATTACAGCACCTAGCTCTAAGGATCACACGAGCCACTCTTGTGACTTTCAACTGATGTGGACCAGACAAAGCTGCTGATCTCTACCATTTGGGAAGGCTGCCTAGAAACGGAAGAGGGTTGTGTAAAAGCTTTAAAAAGAAACACGCACACACACAGAGAGAGCAAACTAGAAGTTGCATCCAAGCAGCTGAACAGCTTTTCCCCAAATGACCAGCTCTTTTCCAAGGTCACGCTAGGCAAAATACAAACACAGAGAACAGCTGCCTCTTTAAACAGCAGCAAAACAGACACACACACACACACCAATGGTCTCAGCCATCAACGAACTTCTTTTTCTTTGCACAGCTGAGCACATATTTTCGTATCTTACCAAGACAGAATCATGAGCTCTCCTTTCGAGCAGAAACAGCTTAGTTTTCTGCCTGGTCCCATTCAAGCCAGGAGGAAGTTAAAGCATAGCAACTGGGCCACATGCTGGCATATAAAGAATTACATACAACAAAGTATTGCAAGAGACCCATGATAAAATATGAAGCATGGCGTGGAAAACATAAGGCTGTACCTTAGGCGCTGCTGACAGAGTGGTGTTAAAAGGAAAGCACAGAAGAGACAACACCATCTACATACCTTCTCATATATATTTGGATTCTCAACACAGATATAATCCGGTTTTGCTTCAGTCCTGCTTCCAGAACCCCCACCACACCCCAAGACAACACAACATTGAGACAACGCTTGAGAGGAACACAAGCTTCCAATTACCCATGGCCACTGTATGGTCTATTGGAGCATGACAACTTCCACAGAGGGCAACTGCATGACCAACTCAAAGACTTAATCCCAACTTACAACTCTTCAGGGGGTTGGGGGAGGCACGCATGCCCACTTCATGCCACTCTTGCCAAGGACCATCTTTCTTGCACAAGCTAACGACAGCTGTCATCTCTGAGTAACGGTATTACATCTAAATGAGCTCCCCCTTCCGAGTCTAGGCCACTGGCAAGTCTAAAATTGGTCTTCGTTTTTCCAAAATGAGCAGATCATGAAAGCTGTCACATTAGGCTAACTGGAAGATTTATTGGCCCCATCGGCTAAAAAAACCCCTGGACTTCCAGTAGTAACTTCATCTACTTTTTGTAAACTAAGCTATGAATATTGAACTACTTTTTCCAGGGGAGTCTATTAACACCTGCCAGTCACAACTCACAAGCTCTACCATGAAAGAGCCACGAACAGCCATCTTTCTGAGCATGCTTAATGGGTTCCTTGCTCGATCACCCCAAGCCATGCCCTGGAGGATGAGCACAAGAAGTCACAGCTGCTTTCTCCAACCTCTTCCAGTGAAATTACATAGTGATGGAATCCTCCTCAGTGAGAAGTGGAAGATCTAAGCATCTGACTACTGACGGTGGAGATTTGTCCAACAGAGTCGTTTCATCAAAACCTCCTTTGAAATATCTGTGTGTAACAATTAGGCAATGCACTGTTCGAGAATATCAATTCATCCAATGGCCCTTTTAAATAGTTTAGAGGATTGCATCACCATTCTTTTAAAAAAAGATCCATTAAAATAGGCTGGATTTTGGCACTTTAGATTAGTGCAACGAACTACCGTGACCTAGGGTGAAAGAAATAATAATAATCAAGATTGATAACCACAATCACCAAAATAAAAGGCCATTTTTTTCTGCAGAACTCTGTGTTGTTCCCTTTTTTTGGAACCCTACCAATCAGTGGCATGGGTTTGCTCAAAAATGAACCAGAATGCTAACCTTCCAATTGAGTGAAATTACTGAGCCTGTTCAGAACACTTGCTAATCTGGTAAGCACAGAGCAGGGCGGCATTAATGGCAAATTCTGCACTATGTAAATTTAACACAGCACAGGGGAATTACAATTCTGTCTCAAGGTTCTTTTAAAGACAAAATACCCAGCCAGTGAAATACAGAACAGCCACATCCAAGCAGGATCGGTTCTGTCACAACGAAGCGGACGCAAGAAGGTAATGAAAAGAGAGACTTTAGATGAAGCCAAAGACACCCATCCCCTCATCAACCCCTAAAGATACAGAACTTTAAGACTAAGAAGCACCCAACGACATGGCAACTGCAAGTGAAATTTAATGTCAAGGAAAGCCAGGATAAACGACAGCACCTTTTCCCCCCCTAAAGCCAGGTCTGAGTGATTAAAAAACAAACAAACTCAGATCTTAGGTTACATTGAATGTTCCTTTCAAAAGCACCTGGTTTTACAACTTGACAGGAAAGGGTTAATGCCAACAAGTTTACACAACTTCTTAAAACCACAGCAAGGTCCCCACAACTAAGAAAATGAAAGAACCAGAGGCAAAACGGGTGTTCAGAGCAAGCACTGGGCAGAGTCACATCAGGCACCGTATTACTATTCCTACCTGTCTAAATGGTCTCTCTCTTTCTCTAAACTCTTTTCTCTACGCTTCCCTCCTCTGATAAAATGACTTCTGCTCCTCTCTATATTCAGCAGAAATGCAGGAGTGGCAATGCCTCTACAGAGCTCTAAAGAAACCATGCAATCTGCTAGCTTTCGTGGATCAGAAATGTCCACTTCTTCAGGCACGCACCAACACCTTTGAGACCGAAAGTCCGTGGCAGATGGATTCCATCAGGCATTTATCTTCGATGTCCGTCAAGAAAAAGGCAGGCTGCACTGGAGTTGTGGCTTTAAAGCTAGAGTTGAGGAAGCTGTGGATCGACATCACACTCAAGTTCTTCAAACAAAGAAGTGCAGGTATCACACATACCCGTTCCCATTTGGCCTTCCTCTGAACCTACAAGTTTTGGCTTGGCTGGGAATTCTGAAGATCTCTAGATTCAGCTATTCCTGAGTAACCCCACCACATCCTTCCCACCATCAGGTGCACAACGATGGCCAACCCCCAAGACAGGCCCTCAACTCTCCCTGCTTCACCAATATCTCTGTCTGGATTAGTTCGTTCTTGTTGAGCTAGTATGTCCCAAACTGGTCTCTTCATCTTTATTCTGCAGGCCTCCCCTTCTTAGCCACCCCGTCCATCTGGTGCAGCTGGCCAGGTGGGGGGGGGGAGCAGAGAGGAGCAAGAGGAATGCACTGTCGCCCGCCCCCCCCCCCCCGTCTTGTCCTTCCATCCTCAGGTAAATACCTTCCTTTTTGGGCAGGCTTTTAAGTCATAAGAGTGGGTCTAGGGAACACGACAGTTATGGAATCTAGATATTTCCAAAAATTTTTTTAAAAAAAGTTTTTAAAAATTTTTTTTGTAATCTTGTTTGGTTTTAGTATGGAGTTGTGTACAGTATTTTAACTTCTCATTATTGTATGGTTTTCACTGTTATGAGCCACCTTGAGTCCCCCCCATAGGGAGAAAGGCATCATATAAATTGAACGAAAGGAGGAAGGAAGATGGTTTTCTTTTTTTAAAAAAAGATGCAGGTAGCCCCAACTGGCCATCAGAAATAGCCACAAATCTTTATCATGGCAACACAGGCAACAAAAAAAAGGACAAAAAGGTTCTTTTTTTCTCATTCTCCCATCTCCTTGGCTGTCCCAATTCAGCATCTCCTCGAATTATGTTACATCTTCCTTTAACACTTGGCAGACACTCTAGCCATTCCTCTCTGCTCCCACAGTAAAAATCAATCAATCAATCAATCAATCAATCAATCAATCTCTGGTTGTTCCTCTGGTCACCTCTACCCTTCTCTCCTGCAAACCCCTCTGTGGTCTTTCAGAGTTTTGTTGCTGCTTCTGCTGGTCTCTACACTTAGTAGACCTTTTTGCTCATGACTGTGAGGGGCTCTTGGGGAGGCTCAGCCTAATATCTCATACATAATCAATAAACCTTTGATCCATCATGCTAACGCTTCCATCCATTTGTGTGTGTGTGTGTATTTTCTCAGAATAATTATTCCACTTCAAGAGACATTAACCAGTTGACTAAAAAAAAAAGAAGTCCAGGAAAACAAAAGATAATGATATTCTTTCCTGAAATTTCTTCTCTCTATTTCCATTTTCAAAGGAAACTGAATAAATGACAGTTTTATGGGACAGCTCAGTGGGTTAAAGCGTCAAATAAGTTAACTACCACTGCCGTAGTTCCAACACAGTACTGAAATTAAATCCAAGGGCATTCAACTGCAAGTAACCACACATTCACCTCCAATTCACCCTACCTGCCTGTTCCTTTTCCTTCCCCTCATGCCTCCCCTTGGGTCTATTTCTCAGCTGTAAGCCCCCTGGGTTAAAGTCCTCCCCTTTCACATCCTCTGCAAAGCAGAGCACACATCCATGCTGCTGCCAAATAAATTAAATAAATACCCCTTGGTAGCTGACAGCATCCATTTTCAAGAAAACCAATTATTATAGCAACCAACTAATTATTGTGCCAGCCAGTTCAGAAAAGATATAAATTAGGAACTGAAAATGTTATGTAGATCAACCTGCTGTGCCTGTTGAGGCAGATTTTGAGTGTAACACGGTGTCAGACCATCACTCCACCGGCCCAAGGCTACTGCTGTCCACTCAGCTGATGAGGACTCTGCAAAAGATCTAGCCCGGTCTCCAATCACTCCTTTGTTTTAATTTCCTGTGTCAAGGATGAGCCACATAAAGCCTGAAGTCCACCACTGAACAATGGCTGCCCAATTCAGTTGAAAGTCAAGAGTGAAGATGTTATTGTCTTCTTCCTAGGGGACTGACTGGGCTACAAATTACTCACAGCAAGACTCTGAATCCCTCTTGACTTTTACCTGGAGGAGGCAGCCACAGAATGACAGAGATGGGGAATCCTGGCCAAGCTCAATAAGCCAATATCCTTCTTTTGATTCTGAAGCTAGGGAACAAGAGGTCTTGAACCTCAAGGTCTGGTCCCAACCTGTAGATCCATCAAAAGTAAAAATGCAGTACTTAAGCAACAGTTCAAGGGCAGCCTAGCTGGGAACAACTCTTCCATGCCCAGGAGCACACTTTTTAATTTAAGGTTTAGACCCAGTACAGAAACGTCTATATTCTAATTTGGGTGAGCAATTTGTGTGTGCTGCTGAAAAAAAAGCAACTGATCAGTTGAAGGATTCAACACATGGCATTTACAACACGTACAAAAGAGCAAAAGATTGCTCTTAGCTGTTTTTGCACTGTAGCTGAGCTATCAAGTTATTCTCACATTTTCAGGGGGGGGGAATCCCAGAACATCAGGTCAAACTGAAACAGCTGATTTCAATATTGCAAAACATGGCAAATCCATTTGCTAAATCATTAAGTTTGACAGCCTACTGCTCCCATCTTGCCATCCTCTTATCCGTCTCACTTAGAATGGGGCAAGGTGGAATACAACAGCAGAGACATGAATTGAAAGAAAAGTCTGTGACTTTTTCATTGCCACAGCCCAGCAGCATTTTTCTTTGGCCAGTAGCATTTCTGTTTTAGGAAGACTATTTCTTATTAACATCTAAAGTTAAGACTGGGTGAGAGGGGCTCAGAAACAGAAAAATGGGCGTAAGTGACTTTCCTTCCTCCAAGATTCCCTTCGCTGTTCCAGAATTCTTCTCCTGGATTCCTCTGAGCTTCCTGATCCACCAACATCATGGCCTGTACGTGGTTGGTCACTGTGTAGCTTCTTGGATGGACAGAACAATATATACAGACGGGCAACGAGCAGAGAGATGAACTTGTGACTATTTAAAGATTGCATCCTCCCATTCAAGCCTATCCAGGCTTTAAGATCTTCTGGAGAGGATGATGGGGGACGAGAGAAAGAGAGGACTTTCTCAAAGGCTGCATCCAAGGTCTGGAACGCCAGGTTCATCCCCTCTAAGCTATCCTCCCCGTGGCAGACAAAACCTGTTTATTCAGGCAGGCCTTTGGAAAATAAGTGCCTCAAGCGGTAAGACTTTATTCAATACACTGACTTTCCCCCCGCACCCCCCAAAAAAGATAAACTATTGCTAGTGTTTTTAATCAAATATTCGGAAATACTTAAATTTTATTTCTGATATTATAATGAATTTGATCCTACTTCAATGTTTGTTAATTAATCAAATATTCGGAAATACTTAAATTTTATTTCTGATATTACAATGAATTTGATCCTACTTCAATGTTTGTTAATTCTACTGTATTTTAATCTTCTAAATCTTCTATTGATTTCAAACTCCTTGAGTCTCAATTCTGGGGGAAAGGTGGTATATAAATTCAACAGACAGACACATAGAGAGATGAAATCAGCGCATGACTCCTGGACTAGCACAGCCACAGGGGGCAGAAGATTTTTCTTCCAGATCAACTTTGGATTTCTGGAATGAATAAAGAGGAAGAGGAAGGTCTTGCGATGCATCAAAATGTGTTGTTTAAACCTCTCCACGACACACTTTATTTTGGTAGTGGTGGTATGGACGTAGCAGAAGTAGCAGAGTAATAATATTACTATTATTTTAGTAATATTTAGTATCGCACTGAAAATGTTAAACCTGAATGCTAAAGTGCTAGCATTGCTGAAATAAATAAAAATCTGGGATAGACAGTTTCCATTTTTTATAAAGGAAAGTAAACCACGGATTAGGCAGCCAATTGGGGGGGGAGGGAACCCCGAAGCAACCCGTTCTTTCTACCCAAACATTTCTATTGTGTGCAGGACAAATTGACTTGCTGTTCGGCACACCAACGACAGGGGTCCACAGGAGGGTGTCTTTTGTGTTGCCGAAGGAAAGGCGGGCGGAAATGCTTGCTCAGGCTGTGGATTCTTAAACACACGGCGTGTCTGGGGCTTTGATGTTTCTGGGGGGAGAAGGATCCGCTACAGAACACTCCGAGGCTTCGACTCTGAACTTCACCATAGACAGCTGTGCCTGTGATTAACAGCAGGTAACCTCCGCTTCTGTCAATTTAATGAACTCGCCGCGCCAAGCCCAGACACAAGGTAAAGAGATTTCAGGAACTTCGTCAGGAAAGAGTCCGCTCTATTGAACGTCTTCATAAGAATAAGCTGTTCTCGTCTGGAATACTTTGTAAAGAAAACTAATAATAAGAATAACAGTAACAGCAGAATCAAACAAAAACCAAAAGCTTCTGGCACAGAAGCTTTCTTTTTAATATGCACGACGCAATAGGCAGAAAGAGCAAATAATCCGAAGTGTTACCCAGTAGAATATTCATCTGTTCATTTCCGTGGGGGCCACTTCAAACCCCACAGGAGAATGAGTCCATATTTAAGAGTCAACTGGTACACGCCACTCTAACTGCTGAATCCATGGAAGTCATGAAAGACTGGCTCGGTTGCAAAGCCAAGATTCTGCCCTGTTAGCTAAGAGGCTGGCCTTACTGCAGTACGACTCCTCGGAAGGCCACCTAGCCAGAGACCGCCTGACCCAGTGGCCAATCTCATCTAAATCATCATGGACACCATGTGGGATGGGATGAGTATACTAGACGCGGGAAGTCCCAGAGAAAAAAAAAAGCACTAAACTTTGAAGGGAAAAACATTTTGGCAGGCCTCCTTGTTACTGTTGTTTTGGGGAAAAATTAGGAAAATTGAAAAATGGATTATGAAGCATAGGAAAGTTTTTCTCTTAAAAAGCATTGACACACACACACACACCTCCCAATGAAAAAGGACACCTTCTCTTCCACAGTTTCAACATTTTACATCAGCAGAGCCTACCATCTTCCATCTAGATGTGACACATCAAGAAAACGCAGGGAAGAGAATCCCTTGTTTTAATGGAGAAGTTGTGCCTCCTCCTTGATTCCAGTCACAAATTTCAGACCTTGGGTGTGAAATCTACTCCCGCTAGAATGCCATTCCATCTTCTCTGAATGAGTTGCCCTGTCCTGTGCAATATGGTTCTTGCCAATATGGTGTGGAGAGGAAGATGAGGAAGCCTCCACCATCTTCTTCAAGTCAAGACATCCCCCGGTTCATACACTCTTTCAGCAACAAGCCTGCCACTCCAACTTCCCCCCTGCAGAACATATGCCCCTGCGTACGCACAGTGGCTCCTCCAGACGCCACCTGCCACAGGCACATTTATGAGGGCTTAGCTGGCCAACTGAATGAAAGAGTTTGGCCCTTCGCTGTCCCTTCACCCTCCACTGTAGCCAAAGGACTAGACCCAGGGTCAATGGACTGAACCACCACCACCTCGATGCACAATGAGGGGCCTTCCAGAGGCTGACAGACCACAACATGCACAGCCCCTCATCACTGGCTACGCTAAGCTAGGGTTGACCCAAACTGATTTAAATTTAAATTGTCCAAAAAAATCTGATTACATCAAATCCACCCTGCATCTAACCCTTCCAAATGCCAAGCCTATGCCTGTCGCAACGACATAAAATAACAACCAGGCTAAAACGCTAATAATTTACCATTTCAAGTTTGGAAGAGAAAACTGTTCAAAGGAAACTTTTTTCTCCATGACACAAAACCATAGCAGTGATTTAACAGGAGATGGCATTTATACATACACACACATATTCTCTCTCCCCCTCTCTCTCTTTCTCTCAGTAAAACTGCATAAAGGAAGTGGAGGATATGAATAACTGTTAAAACGTCCCATCATTCCATGGAGCAAAATGTTATTTCCTGCATGGGAGATTTCTGGCTGCACTTTCCCCATGGTTTCCCTCTTATTTCCAGGCATTTATCTGAACCTAACCTGGCCCACAGCTGTTCTGCCCAGTTCAAGGATGAGGAAATGGGCTCTGTGGCCACCTGGCCACTTTTTTTGTGTGTGTGTGAGGCACAGCACTCAAGATGCAGTGACAGCTCATAACTTCCCAGCCATTGGCTTTTATCTCTCAATAAAGACCATTTTCAACTTCAAGAACACCATCTGCAAAGCCGACCATTCTCGTCTCGCCTGATCATACAACGGTTTGTGCTATGTAACTCAAAGAAGAACCCACACACACACACGCACTTGAGCTTAACGCCATTCTGAAAACAAGGCAAGTTACGGGATGAGTTGTGGTTCCAATTTGTTCTACTGCCTGAACACAGAAGGTATCGTCCCTCCAACACAGCTGTTTATACAACTTCGGCTCTGTCATTAAAACCTCCTGGAGGACTTCTGTGTAGACTCCCTCCTCTCCCCACCCCTGCCCACCATCAGCACACAAAACAATATGCTACAGTTGTGCTTGAGGGGTCCCCCCACCCCCCGCTAAAGTAAATGCAAGCCAGCCTTCCACGGGAGATTGGCCCTGACCGAGCTGAATCTAACCAGCCCACCTTCACAACGGATACGGACCCCACTCTGCTGCCCCCACGGTATTGTCCCAAACATCTTCCCAGGGCGAACCTCTGTGAAGGATTCAACTGGACGCGACGGAAGAGCCACCAAAGGAAACACCACAAATTGGCAAAAGGACTTCAACATCCTGTTTCTTAAAAGCCTTCTCTTAACTAGGGATTTTGGACCGGCCAGAACGCAGGAAGTGCCTGTCTTTGAGTCCTGACAAAGAGAGGAGACCGCTGGTGCCTTGGCACAGGTTTGGCGCACCCCATGGTTGACAGAGATGCAGCATGATACAACACCGCAGATGCCCTCACACACGGGGCAGCCCCCTCCCCATTTGAGCCCTGGGAACGCATGGACTACCAAAGGGGCTGTCCATGCCCTGGGCAAACCAACGGGTCTTTTTTACCCTACCGTTTCTAAGCTGAAACTGGCAAGGGGGAATGAATGACCCTCACCACCCAGTGCTACAAGCTGAGTGGCCCAAAGCCCTTCTCTGGCCAGGCCACCATGTTTCCACCTTGGCAAGAGAAGTTGCTCATAGTACAACAGGTTCCTAAGGAGAGGATGCCACGCGTATGGTTTCTTTCGACACCCATGGCTCCCCCTAAGCTGCTAACACGACACTCATGCAATAAATGCTATCTATAAAGGACATTTCCAGTCTAATCCACCTTGGTATCCCTCATGGCCTGTGCAGATGACGATAAGAATGGTCCCTGGATCTCACTTACTGGATTGCTGAGTTACCAAAATCAGTCACCAGAAATTCAACTCTCCACCATGTATAGAAACGATAAGCTGAAGGCACCTGTATTTTAAGAACTAAAACAGCTAATGACGCAAATAGTTTATTTGCAGTTCTGAAGCAACTTTTTACCTTTATGAATTAATGTATAAAATAGTGAGGCAAGTCTTTGCAAATGTCTCCTCCTGATTTTCACAGCCTCCGAATGAAACGCACAGTCAACATGAGAACAAAGGTGTATTTTAGGCCGTTGGAGAAGAGAACCAGCCAACTAAACCTCCGTCTCCTCCATCGCCTTTTCTTTCCCCTCATTCTTTTGAGCTGCAGAACTTTCTAGTTATATTTTTTTAATGGTTAGGCAACAATGCCATAGTGATACGTGGAGAACTTTATTGATTTACAGCGATGAAATCAAAGCAGCCAAAGGCAATGCAGAAGGGCCATGTTCTAGAAGGGCTCGTTTCAAGCATGATACCCCCAATGGGCAGATCTGCCATCTTAAGAAAGGCAAAAGACATGAACCAAACATGGCTCAGACTTCCGTGAAATATGGTACGGGTTAGAGAAAAAAGGGACAATCCAAGTTTGATAGAGTTTGAAACTTTTCTCCACCTGATTTGTTTATTGTAGCTCCACAATACCACACCTACAATCCTGCCATGGTACTAAGCCCCACTGATTAAACATACACTTAGATTTCCCACTCAAAACAATGATATAGGAATGGTTAACTCTGGATGCATCAACGACTGGTAACAGCAACACAAGTCTCATATTGAGTAAATAAATAGTGCAATATACACATTTCTCCCCAAGACATCATCTCACACCTTTACACGTTCTTAAAACCACTTGTTCTTGTCAAACAATAAGTTCACTTGTCACTTCTGTATCAAGCTGCAAACAGAATCACTTTCGGCAGAGACCTTTAAGCAGAGTAATTTACTTTAATTTATTTTTCAAAGTTGTTTCATTCAAAAGAATTGAACATTTTGGGCACAACCCTGGCAAACCTAAGCTCTTTTAGGTCCCACTGAGTTAAGCATGAGTTTAACTGTCCATTTCAGCCAACAGAAATCAGAAATTCTTTTATTACTGCTACACAAATCAAGCTCCACGGCAAGAGGAAAAATGCTGATTTACATTCCTTGCAGAAGCTGCTTCTACTTTTGAAACAGCAAGTCCTCTGGTTCTGAACACCCTGACGTGGGCGATCCAAACAGTTTCATGTACAGCCAGGCTTTCGGGCTTCCATCCTCTACATTAAAATCATTCCTTAACATGAAGAGGCTGCTGTGCAGCCAGAGCGAAGGATTTGTCTGGGGGTGGGTGGGTTATCATCTTCCTTCTATCTTCATCAAATTAACACTTGAGACAGTAGCGCACCAAAGCTACATCTTCATTAATTCCTGACAAGTGCAAACGTGTCACATACACGCAGAATTTAACTAAACCGTGGAGAGAAGCAAAATGCAAGAGTCACAAACCCCTTCCACAGAGCCTGTGCTCTGTCGCTATTTAAAATAAAAACCCAACAACAATTAAAAACTCATGCTAGTTTTTTTCCCCTTTCCTATGAAGGGATCTGCACTTCACAGAACAAGAGGTATTGCTAAATGCTGATGGCAGCATAACATTTCCAAACCTGATTTTGATTCCTGTGCTCTAAAATTTAAAACAAATTAGGCCATGAAATCACAGAAAGTGGATCTAACTACCTCATTAGTGTTCCAACGGTGCCGTTCTTTTGGTAAACTGGAACATTTTGGTAGACATTCAAGCAGCTTTTTCGGTAGAAAGATTTTTACATGACTTCCGTTGCTGTTCCCGTGATCATCTGGAAGGGAAAAGAAGTGAACATATGTTGGCATCAGAAACAAGATTTGACTATTTGACACCCTCGCCTTCTCCTGACGCAAGACCGACAGATTGCATCCACATGGAAAATTCAGCCTCATTACTGGACACCCTAAAAATGCAATTCATGACTAAAAGACCTAGAGATCCCGCTTAGAATCCTATCATCCCTCTTGGAACTCAGAGCAGAGGCCCCACTTAGGAGCTGATGGCTGAAATCTCTCAAGGCTGGAAAAATACCAGCCAACTTGCCCATAGTTCTGCCAAGAGCACCAATAAATCCTCATGGAAGACTCGATTTTAGTGAATTAAGCTACAACAAGACTCTTCGTGAAAGCAAGTTCTCACTCATTTCACCGACACTCCCTTTGTAGGTATCATCACACCACTCCAATGCTTCAGCAATGCACTTTGAATCCTGCTTCAGAACAGCTAGGGTAGACCATGGATCAGGAAGAGAGTACAGCATGCAACCTTGAGTTCTTCTCCTATGTAAAGTGACACCTCGCCAAAATGCAGTGATTTCAGCCTAAAGCCAGGCTCCACTAGTTCTGCCATGCCATCCTAACTGGGACATCCCTTGGTGTCCTACATCAACTTGGATCCGATTAAGCACATCAAATCCTGTTATGCCGTCAACCAACTGGGGAAAAAAAGTATGTCGCGTTAGGTGCACAGGATGTGCCGAGTCTCAAAATATTTTCCAAAGAAGTTGAAGCCAAAATACATAACTACAGTCCCTCCCGATAAAACACACAACATGATTTTGTTAAATGGCAGGCTTAATTTTGCCTCCACTTGCAGTGAGATGGATCAAGAACTTTATTTCTAGTTAGACTTGCAGCTAATTGGATAGATGGATTCATAACTTGGTTTTTGGTTTGCATTAAACATGTTTGGAGTTCTAATCATTCCTAATGATCACTGCCCATCAATTAAATACAAATCTACTACCGATCTTATTCAAGAGTGAAAGACTTAATGCATAGTACATATGGTACTAGAAAATTAACTACTTGGGGAAATAAACCCACTATTACTCTACTGAATTATCATTACATCCATTCTTTAGACCTTATGGCTGATTTTAAAAAGTGAAATTGAATAACCTCTGGGTTGTTGTGTTTTATTTTGTTTTGGTCTCCATGGGAATGCCACTAAATTTCAGATTAGCAGAAAGACGAAGGCTAAGGGTGGGTTTAGCCGTCTCGTACCTCTTGAAGCCACTAAAAATTGCAATGCCCTTTTGCATGGGGCCAACTCATGGACAACTCAAACGTGCCACTTCTGTTTCTCACCACCTTGCTTTGACACACACAAAAAACCCAGCTGGGAACATTCTCCCATCTCAGTACTCCTTCCCATCTTTTCATTCTCTTACCAGCTGGACAAACAAGTACACCAACGGTAAACCGCAACAGGTTCACTGGGGAAGGTTTTATCCCTAAGAGAAACGTGATGCATGGCTGGAACTTAAGGACACTTGTTTATAATTCTTGAGGTGACAAGGTTGTAAATTCCTGCCTCCTAAGGTCTAGTTGTGTGTGAATTCTGCAACAAAATGCAACTCTGGGATACTAAAATGCCCCATCTGACTGGTTAAGGTTACACGGATGGCTTGATTTTAATAAAAAAAAATACATCCTCTAGAGAAGAAAATGTTCTATGAAAAAGCAGCAGACAATATTTTCATCCTCCCATCAATGCATGAGCTACATTACCTCTATGCACAAGGGGGGCCAGACATACATTCATACATTCATTCTATAGACAACAGTGCAATATGGACTCTCTGGGCAGTTGACAACAAACATAAATAATCTACAAAAAGGAACAACACCAATTATAAGCGTCGGCAATAAGCAATAAAGGAATCACAGGACTTGCTAAAACCTAACTCAAGTAAACAAACTTAAACCAGTTGGGCATTGAGTAATATGCATTAATAAAAGGCAGCTTTCCACCATTCTGTTTTTAATAGCTTCTTAAAAACTGGGAGAGAAGGGTGGCTGGCAAGCGTCTACGGGAAGTTTGTTGCATAAGGTGTGTCCTCACCCACAGCAGTGCAGTAACTTTAGGGTAGGGGGTCCACAGAGTATGCCGGTGCACAACCACCGACAGTGGGATTTGCGGAAGGGGGGATGTTTCTAAATTGACGGCGATGCAGCACCTATCATTCAAGGAACTTTCTAAATAAACGATGAGAGTGTTAAACACAGGATTGCCCTTCCTCTCGGTCGGTAAAAGGAAAGGAGAAACAAGTCATCCAGCAGCAAATGCCTCTATCAGGATTAACAGATCAGCTGATGTGGGCTGAGCAGGGCAGATAACACAAGTTAGAATATCACCTCTGTGTCCCAGATAGAGCTGGGTTCTGCGTTTCACAATAAGTGGGAATTCAAAGGGGATGAATTTATTTTGCAGATAAGATGAGGGGGAAAATCAAAATCGACTCCTTATCCTGTTACAAAGCAGATTATCATCAGCTGAAGTTTCCAAACTGTTTCTCCACCTGCAGTCTTTGCAGGGAACAGAATTAAGTATTTGCTATGGTCTTAAGAGTAAGACATTTTGAAAATGTCTTCTGTCTTACAAGCAACGGAGAGCAGCCATGTCAGATAAAGAGCAGGAGGGAGGGTAGGGTCAGCGCAGACGTTGGGGAGAAGGTGCAAGCGTTGTGTTTAACTGGAAAGGTCAAGGTTGTAAAGGCAAAGGGCTCCCAAGTCACCTTTGCAAGAACTTGGAAGACAAGAAGAATCAAATTTATACTGGTCTTTGCCTCCAAACCAGGTTTTCTGCACCTGGCTTTGGATCAAGAGTTGCTTGGTCTCCACAGAATCACTCGGAGCAAAGATGCGCCCCTCCGAAGCATTCATGTACGGGATGGTAACAAGGGGTTGTAGAGCAAGGAGAGTCCAGAATTTGCCTTATCAGCGCCATAAGGCAACCTTTAAGATAGTCTTTGAAGAAGGACAAAGAGACCGGGGCTGAGCGGCTGTTGTGCATTTACGCAAAAGGTGCTACTTCTAAGCAGAGCACTGCCGGGAGAGAAGGATTCTCTGCAGACTTTATCGGCTGCACACCAAGCCACATGGATCAGGAGGTAACAGATGGTGCTGTCAGAGATTTCCTTAACGTACAGCCATTTGCCACTAAATGTGCAACAGAATTTAAGCCATTGTCAGAGACCGTGCGTGCCAAAGGGTATTCGCATTCAGACAGCAGGAGGTCCACCACGGTACCGATACCTGTCCCAGGTGCAACAGGAAAACATTACTTTTTATATCCAAGCAAAACAAAGCAAAGCAAAAATCCAATTAAAAAGAGCAGCAGCAAAAAACAACAACAACTAGTGGCACCTCGAAGTTTTCGGTTTTGTTCTTTATTTTGATTCTGTCTTGCCTGCATATGTTGGCAGAGATTAACATGGCTACTTCTTTGGAAATTACTTTGTGTCAAAAACAGCAACAGCTTAGATTGTGTTTGTGATTATTCTAAGGGGAAAGGAAGGGACGGCTGCAACTCTGCATCCATATAGCTGGAACAGAGGCCCACTGGATACAACAGGATATATTTCTAAATAGACATACATAGTATTCTGCTCTAATCAATGGCACTTGCCTCTTCAAAAGGAATGAATACTATAAACACGGTCCTGGACTTTTCATCCTTGAGAAACAACAGGACATCAATTCAGGATGACATTCAGCAAAGGCGATTGAGCACAGAAAGAAACCCCAACCACAAAACTGAGGGGGAAAGTCATGGAACGCTCTACTAGAACAGATCAGGAAGAAATAAGACTATTAACATGTGGGTTAGAAAAAAAATATCTTCATACTCTGAATCAAAGCTGGGATGCAGATTGGCTAACACATCTCACTGAAGCTTTGATTCCTTTAAAAAAATGTATGAATCGCCTGTGATTCGAGATTGTAAAGAAGTATTTCATTTAAAACGAGCGGTTGGTGGTGGTGGTGGGAACAGGCAAAATTATGGGAAGCGGCAGAGAAAGAGCAGAGAGAGATTCTGATTTTTTCAGCCTCATCTACTGGCACGGCCATCCACACAGCTCCTGAACTGAACCAACGTCATAGTCAAGGCTTCGATTCTGACCCATGACAGGATGTCTACATTTGTAAGCTTCCAAGCCTTTCCTTCCCTGCAAGAGGACTTTGGTCAGAAGAACAAGTCTTGCACATAAGGAGAAGCCAGAATGGCGTACCTTCCCTTGATTACTCTGAGTGGTCAAGCTCGTCCGCTCCCACCTTGAGAGAGGGCACAAAAAATCAGGAACAGAAGGCTCTGTGACACAAACTCAGCACCCTTGTTTTGCTGTCCTCAAGAAAAGCAAGTCTGGTTGCGGGCTGGTTTAGGAACTTGGCTTGTTTGAAAGCAACACAACAGCATCTCAGATTCAGACCTCATGCAAAGCTGCCCATTTCTGTTTGTTTCCCCTGTGTGTGCCCATCGGAGAACAAGCTGAACCTTCTAACACGATGTACATTCACAGGGAACCGGGAGATGCCAGTGAGTCTGCTGTGTGTGAAGACAGACACCAAGAACTAAACACGTACTTGTCAAAGTTTTATATTGACATTTTTCTTCACATGCAGCATGGAAAGATGCAAACCCTTGGGTGAGCTGGGCTGGATGAAAGCAGTAAACAGATGTAGGAAAGGACAAAGACCACCCTAAATGCCACTCACACCTTCTAACATGGAACAACGTAATACTCAAACCCTATATTATAGTTTAAAGTCAACATGATTCAAAAAGAACTGTAATTCCTATGACATAGAAAAAAACATTTCTAGATATTTAAGTGGGAATAAATGGACTCTTTTGAAAACACTTAAGACAATGTGTTCTTGTTATGCACTGGAACCCACCGGGCTCCAAAGTCTGTACTTGAGAAACTTTCATGTAGAGCTGATCTAAAACATTTGCACTTCGAGAGTTAAAGTCCAAATGAGGGGGGGGGGGGGGGCGGAAACTCAAAACACAGAGAGAACTAACTAATGAAAGTCCATAAAGGATTCTGAATTAATTACACACTATAAAGTCTTGGTAATTTTACAGCCTCTTTCACATTCCTTGCGCTCACCCTCCCAAAAGGAGGCAAGGTGGACCGTAAAATTTTAGAGCACCCAACAGCAAATCACACACCCTCTCCCCTCTTCTCCCTCCACACCTTTTTTTAACTGGTTCTTAAATCTTCTGATTATCCAAAAAGGTGGAGTTGGAACAGAGGCCTTTAATTAGCAAAGTTTGAGTACATTGTTTGCTTCTGAAACTTGTATCCTGCCATTGGGTTCCAAAGAACTGAGTCTCGGGTTGGTTCGGGAGGTAATACTTTAGTTACAGTACTTAAACCTCACCTTTCCCTCTAGTAAGATCAACGAAGTCCTATGGAAAAGACTGTCCTTCCTCTTGGCGAAGAAAAAGCCAAGGAAAACATGCTGGCTGTACAGAAATCCAGGCACGGATGCCTCCATCAATTTTAACCTATCAATGGATGTAGGTTAAGCATAAGAGATACTTCAGGTCAGAATATCACTGCTGACGATATTCTAAAATGCCACGCAGTTGCAGACACAGCAATGAAGGTGTACGGAGGTCAAGACACGCAACCGCATTCAACCTGCAAGCAGCTCTTCCACCACGAAAGCAAGGAATTGACGTGGTGAAGGCTTGCTACACCTGCCACTCAGTAGTTGTGATCTGCAACACAATCCTGCTGCAGTATTTGTAGCTAGTGCAGGAACACACGTCTACTGTGGTTATGACCTGAAACACCTGGCTGAGCTGCCTCCCAGTTTAGCCATATCCCATAGGTGCCTTCATCCCATAGGTGCAGTACAAGACATTACAGCTTGATTTTCATCTTTGTAGAATTGAGTCTGGCTTCCAATACAATCCACTGCAGCCTGGTCAAACACAACCTGGATTGCGATCCACTGGAAGAACACGGACTGGGACACAAAGCCCATTTTGCCTGCTCCACTAGGTGTTTACCTTGCCTTATCCTTATCACCATCAACAGAGGTCTCATGTGTTCCATACATGAAAGCCATGGGCTGGGTGCGGCTGGTTACCTGACAGTTACTAAGATTTTCTGTTATCAAACCATGACACTACCGTGTTTCCCCGAAAATAAGACAGGGTCTTATATTAATTTTTGCTCCAAAAAACTCATTAGGGCTTATTTTCAGGGGATGTTTTATTTTACAGTCATGTTATCATCCTCTGGTTGCTGCACAATGCTGCACAATGGTGGAGGGCGGGGTTTCATTTAACTGGGGCTTATTTTTGGAGCAGGGCTTACATTACGAGCATCCTGAAAAATCATACTAGGGCTTATTTTCAGGTTAGGTCTTATTTTCAGGGAAACAGGGTAGTTTTAAAATCTGTAGAACAAAACACTCAGTTGGTATATCACACTCCCTCGCAATCTTCACGTGAGCTGTGAAACGTAACATCACGAGAGCACACCGTTTTTAAAGAACAGGAGAGCATAGCTTTTTTATGTAGAATGGTCACTATGCCTCAGATACGTCTTATGTCTTCCTGTTTCAGAAACATTCAGCAGCACAACATACCAACCCATCATGTACGCAGAGAGCTGCAAACTAAACAACTTCAGTTACTATCTAATTCTTGTTGATAAACTTGCATCTCTGCTACTTTCTTCAGGATGTAGATGATAATTAAATGTTCTTGCATGAAGAAACATTCTCTTCTTTACAAAAGAGAGTCGTTTTTTTCCTGCAAAAGTATTGACTCCCGTCAGCATCCACCCACGGTCTGAAAGAGCACCGCCGTAGCACCTCTGCTTGAGTCCTGCAGCATCTGGATGTCTTGGGCTCCCAGTTCGGTCAAAAGAGAATCACGCCGTTGTACTGTTGAGGTGGGATTCTGAATACCGCTGGGCTGGTCCTTTCAAGCCATGTCATCGATGCTAAGAGGAAGACCCTTGTCAGCTCAATCCTTTTGATTAGGTCAAAACAGGTAACTGCTATGATTCAGAACCAAACAATGTGTCACAAAAGATCAGGTGGTGGATGGGGACATACTGGAATAACTGGAGACATCTCTCGCAACCCAACACCCAGGCAATGGATGAGGACAGGCCAAAGTACTTAATGAAGCTGCTGCCCTAAGACAGTAGATGACTCCTCTGATTAATCTTGAAGCTTTCAGAAGTACTTGTGAGAGAAGAAATAAAGACACCATGCACTGGCAAGATTATCTGACTCAAGACATTTCTCCTGAAGATCTGAAAAATACTATCTGGGACTGAACATCCTGTTATGTATTTACCAAGCATACGGTTCATCCAGGATCATAAACAAGCTCATTCCGTCAAGTTCTTGCTACATCATAATATGATGGTTGAAGCTCCTGAGGCCATTCCTCTTCTCCCACTCTCTGGTGCAATCTGCTCAAAGGAAGCCTCTTCTCTGTTCACAGTGCCTTTATTCCACAACTAAGAGCACAGAAGAGAAACTGATAGGTATGTAGATTCAACAAGGAAGGTGGGGTTGGGGGATACTTCGAAGCCATGTGGCACCAAACACTGGAGTAGATCTCAAGCTGTGGCTTCTGAAGTCTTCATTCTCTTCATGTGTGAGAGGAAAAGAGGTGAAAACCAAATGCATGGAATAAACGGCGGAAGTTAGAAGCCTGGTTCAAATCACGGAGCAAGATCAAAATACATCCAAGAATATTCTAACAAGAAGGTTTAGTGGGAATGGGGCGGGCGGGGGGTGATTCAAAAGCAGCGGCAGTACTAAAAATAGACAACCGACAGACTGAAAGCTCAACCTTTGTTTGGAAATGGTTGAAAGTCATTGGATCTTTTAGTTTTGTGCAAAAGCTGCTCCCCCCCTACACACACCTTTTTTTTTTTAAATCAAGCCCTGGAGTGACTGCTTTTGTACCATTTTAGGCTTGCTCCTGGATATTTCATTTCTCAAAGCCAGCCGTGTATTCTCTTGTGAAAGTGCGGCACTTAGCTTTAACAACAGTGATAGGAAAGATAAAGAAAAGAAGAAGTAGGAACAGCCAAACCTTCAAAAAAGTATAGAAACAGAAGAAAAAATGAAGAACACATATTTGCACTGGAAAATCTGCAGGTTTAATCATTTAAAAAAAATCTCCTGCATATTAAGAGGAAGTAAACACTAGAAAATTTGGGGTGGGGTAGGGGAACCCGCAGCACAGTTGTTTTAAAGCAGTAACTATCCAACCAAGGCAAGAGCTGGGCTATTAAGAGGTGGGAGGTTAAAAAACAAACAGTTCCCATCTTGTCAGGAAAGTTGCAATTCTGCTGGCACTGGATAAGAAAGTACTGCAGATAAATATCATTTAGCCAATACAAGGGAAAGGAAATATTTCATCTTAATATGTTTACACAATAAAAATAACTGGCAGATAAAGCTTTGAATGTATCTGAACATTTAACCAACATGAGATGTGCCTAGTGTTGTGCTTGCACTAATGGGGTGGTATATAAATTGAACAAATTAATGCATAAATGAATAAACAAACAAACAATGAATTCTTTTCCTAATCCAATATTTCAGCTCAAATATTTTCAGCGCCTGGAAAATGTCCCGAGATGTTTACACAGCATGTAAACAGAAGATAACTGACATTTTGCATGGACTGGGCCAGGCAACATGCCTCGGCATCCGGAGAGGAGAGGTTGGCTGGCATTTGAAAGGCAGGGACTTCCCTGGAAGATGGGGGTGAAATTTCTCCCCTAAGGAGGTATAACTGGCCTCCCCTTTGTCTTTCTCTAAAGTGGCATGTCCCATCAACGTTTTCATGTTCAACGTTTCTGGATACTTTAACGCTAACTGATCTCCATTAATTTTAATGTAAAGTTTTGCTCTTCTGTTTCATATGAAGCTCTGATGTTTCTTCTAATTTTTTTTTTTACACAGCATGTGCACAGCCAACACTGTACATTGTCCCGAGTACCTCGTCTACAGCCCATGAGGTTACAAATCTAATTCAGATTAAAATGGAGAATTGGACACAAATGAAGTGAAGGGGGCAGATTTTGGGCTTCCAGGATTAACAAGAAGTCCAAAATCTACTGGCCTGAGGCATCATGTTCAAGAGCCATTCACTTGGAATGAAGAATGTGGCATCTGTTGAATATCACAACTGGACTTACAATACTTCCACACGAAGAACCGTTCCTGCTTACCCAAAGATTGGCAGAACCAAAGTAAACCCAAAAAAACGGGGGTTTCGCACTGACACAGCCCTTTGCAAGTGCTGGGAATAACAGAATACACTTATGTCAATATATTCAATCCCCCTCCCTCAGCATGCACGATGGGAGACCCAATTAAATTGCCCTTCACTGGATAAAAATTATCCACTACGGTATTTGTTTATTATGTTGTGGTGCTTCGGACATGAGCAAAGAAAGACTAAGATTTCATCATTTCATTTACATAATTAAGAGGGTCTTTCTGTTGCTATTATTACTAGGCCACTCAGAATTGAAGATTTTGGTCCATCTACTAGAGATGATCCACAGGTCTGCTAGGAAATCAGAAGTCTACGTGCCCATTTGAAGATTTCACTATGAATGGTCATTAATAAGACATCCTACTCCCAGAACTGGCTAGGCTCCTTTTATAGCAACCTCAGTTAATGCTTCTCTTGCAACAGTGAATCCCATAAATGAATGATGCACTGCATGAACAACAGCTTCTCTGAACTATTCTGAATCAAATGCCAATCAGGTTTTGTCAGGTGGCCTCAAAATGGTTTATTTATTTATGAATATTCATTCTCTGCTCAGATCTAAAGATTTCAAAATAGTGGATAATAAAAGATACACAAAGTTGAAGTTAAAATGCAATGTTTCCTTTGTTTGCTAAATAGAGGGTGAGTTGGACTACAATGAGCATGAAAAGAGGTAAATCAATTTTATTTAAATCAGCCAATTTTTTATTTAAACCATGATTTAAATCAATTCAATCTCAAAAAATCATTAATTTATATTCACCTTGTTTTCACATCTTTATTAGGAGATGAAACCAGAAACAAGCTCCTGAATGGCTCAGGACTTTCCCCCACCCCTAGATTTTGAAGTATAAAAATGTGAACTGAAATAGTGAAAATTTAATAAAAAATCCTGGGGAGGAAAAACACGAAATCTCCATTTATTCCAAATCCTTTGTTTTCTAACATTTCAAAACAGGTTTAACAGTTCCTCTATGACTTTGCTGAAGGAAGATGAGATCCATCACACATTCGTGGAAAGCTAAATGTTGCCCAATACCTCTAAGAAGTCTGAAAACTTGCTATTTTAATGGGGAGTTTTGTTTTTAAATCACCCTCCATCCACCAATAACTATTGGTATTCCATGAACAGCAGGACGCTTGCAAGATGGGCTCCCACCTCAGGGGCAGCCAGACTTCCACCGAATCCTGGAGGTCGCCAAGTGAGCGGTGAGAGACGAACATCAAATTCCACAGCACAGATATTTCTCTGGATGATTTGCTGTCCCTCGCCTACGGTCGGTCAATAAAACAAGAATTCAACAGTCCTTCAACAGCACCTGTAACAGCTGTGTGCTGTATTATACAAGAAAAAGAATCAAACCAGACAAATCACACACCAAAAAAATCCCTCCAAGGCCTGAATTCCAGCACAGAAAAAGCCGTCAGACACCTGCTCGTCAAAGTAAATAAAGTAATAACAGCAAACGGTAGGTGTAACTGTGGGGTTCAAAAATCAAAAATAAAAAATCAAAGCAAACCAGAATTTCTTCTGAACCCGATCATAAAGTACCTAAGGTTCGGCAAGAGATTTCACTGAGACCAGCCCCTAATTCACTTAATTGAAGTTTAATAATTACCATTACTAAAGAGCAGTCACAGCCCATCTTCTCTCTTCGCTTTCACTCTCCAAATGAACTTCCATTTTCAAGCGGAACGTCCAGTTTTACCGAGGAGCAGCAAAGGCCAGCGAGAAGCCAGTTCAGAAAGCCCAAGATTACACATCTAACTGAATCCTGCCCACCTGCTCTTTGTATCCACCGCCCATCTGGACAGCACACCTTTCTATACTGGTTTCCCTCAACCTGTGTTTCTTCCAAACGGTCTGATTACAATTCCCATCAGCCACAACCAGCATAATGAGAGCTTTCGAAGAACAAGTTATGGTCCAAAATATCTCAAAAGTATCAGTTTGAAATCCATGGACATTTTTTTTTTGAGTCTAAGACCTTTTTCTTCCCCCACTTTGGGAAATCCTAAAACGATCCCAAACTTGGGCCCCCGAATGTTCTTACACTACAAATCCCACAAGTCCCAGCTGTTGGCTATGCTTGGCTAGGGGCTTTCAGCAGTTACAGTCAAAGAACCTCTGGGGTCCCAAGTTTAAGAGACCTTTGGGTAGTGTGGGCGGCATATAAGTTAAATAAATAAATAAATAAATAAAATGAATGCCCGAAATTGTCCGCACTTTTCCCAATTAGGCTGGAAATCTGGAAATCAAACTTCGCCTCAGAACTGGGATTGGGGTTTAATAAGGGAGGGTGAAGGCTTCAAATGTAACTCTGAAACACTCCTAGGCGAAGCCCATGCTTCCCAAAATGGCTTCCTACAATGCCCATTACCCCCAACCTGCACAGCTTCCTGCAGATGGTGGAAACTAACATCCGATCCAACAGGATAGTTCCAGCCCAGGGGGATGTGCCTTCAATCCCTTTTGCCTCCCAGGATGTATCTTACTTCCCCGCCCTTCCACTTCTGCCCCACAGGTGATGATGGGGCCAAAATCCCCTTGAAAAGAAGGTTTGCACTATACACGCGACTTGACATCAACCCCTTGCAAAGCCCATCTTCTGCAGGAGAGCCAGTCCACGAACTAGGGCAAACTGGGAGAAATGGCAAGGGCAAAGAGGAGGAACGGCTACATTTAGAATCTTTTTTTTTTAAATGCCCAGCTGGATAAGTACCTTATTCCTTGAAGAGGTTACACAATATGGGCTTTAAGGAACAGTAAGCAAAACGGGAAGAAATTGTATCGGCTGCCCAAAAAAAAAAAAAAACCCAACATTTGCAAGCCTATAAAAGATGCAGAGCACCCACATTCTGGAGTGTCATTTGGGTGGAGGGACAGCAGACAGATTTCAGGCTGAACACCATGGCGACTCGTAAAAGAACACCCTGTCAAGTCACTGCACGGGTCCACAACACCATCAACGACACACAATATATAGACAGAATTTTAGTCCCGACGATGGTCAGCCCACTTGATTTCACACACAGTTAAGCCCAGAGATTATTAAACATTAAGTTTTATAAGTTAACTGGAACAGCATCTCCAATTACAAACCACGAGTGAAATACTCACCTTCGTACAATCATTAAAGGAGAGGAATAGCTCCCTTTATACTTCTGACAGAGGTTAAGTATCATGTGATTAAGCAGTAGATATTTCGCCATTTTTCTCCAAGAAAGAAAGGCAACGGAGAACAGGCACAAGGTCAGCTCGCTAAAATTTCAATAAATATTTACTGCAAGGGGAAGGGGTGATTGCCACGTTCTCCAGACCAATCTCAACTCTGCAAGGACAGCATTAACACATTTTAAAATTATGTAATAAGCCTACAAAAACACACTAATAGGCGTTAGGTAATCTATTTGAAAAAGAATCAAGGAGCTTGGAAGATGGTAACCCCACGGGGTTCTCAAGCTGCAAACATAACAAGACATGGCTCTTCCTCTTGTTTTAGACTTTTATGGCACTTTTCAATACGCATCTCACATTTACTGCCTCTACCATGGTGTTTGGGAAGTTCTCAGGGGGAAAGGAAAACGTTTCAATTGGCCAACACATGACAGGCCTAAAAGGACACGCATTACAGAACATGGTGGATAAAAATCAATGATTTATTTAAAAAATCAAATTGATTTAAATCACGATTTAATTTTTTTTAAAAAAATCATTTTTTTTAAAATTTTAATCATCACAAACACTTCTTTCTCTTTTTTAAAGAATTCAATCCTTGTTTAAAATGAATTTGATTTAAATCAAATCCATGGTATGGCACAAGCAAGTGGTCCTTGTAGATTAATCACGTGAACACATTTAACAGCTGTTGAACTCCCAGGAGAAACTCAAGTTCCTCAGCATTTTGCAGAAGTGAAGACTGTGTTCAAGCGAGTAGCCCACATAAAGTCCATTCACAGGTATGAGACACTTGTATACGAGTTGTACATCAAGAAGACCTTTCATGTAGGGAAAATGCTATTGAGAATCCACCTGAAAATGTAAAGGGTAAAGCCAGTGTGTCTCACTTCAGCCAAATTACTTCAACTTACAATACAGTTACTATGAGGATACACAAGTCCTGAGACATCATGTAGGTCAAAGACCATGGAGACGGAATGCTAATGAATTCAGGTGCTCAAGCCAGCTAAGTGCTGAACGCAGAGAAGATTGTCAGTGTCTGACTATGACAACCCACATGTAGCCGAATAAGTGCGGATATAAAGAGGGAGAATTACAAACCCGGGGAAATCATCAAATGGCTTCTTCATCCTACCGTGTTAAAAGAAGCATGCTTTGTTTCGCCCATCAGCTATTGCCAAACTCTCTCCCAAGTCAGAATCACAGAATCATAATGAAGAGGCCTATTAGGGGATTGCATCCCCACCCCCTGTTCAATGCAGGGATCCAAATCAAAGCAGATCTGACAGGTGCTTGTCTAATTGCCTTGTCATGGTTAAGATAAATACACACACTAGCACCACATTTCATATTGCTTCAGAGCCGTTATGTCTTTTCGCTGCCCCCCCTGCAGTCTCCGTTCACCTGTCAGACCAGCAGAAGCCCCCAGCAGCTCACTTGGCTTATTCCATCATCACACGGAACTGGAAAACACTCACCTGGCTGTCTGACAAGCCTGTGTTTTGCAGGGCCAGCCTGCAGTTTGATACCAGCTGCTTTAAAAAGAAACATGATGACATCTTGAATTACAAGCAGCTTTCCATCTCCGCTAGCAAACCACAAAGACGATGGTTATGGGTAGATGCATCTGACCCAGGTTATGGGAAGGAGCGGAATGCAAGAAAAGAAAGAGAGAATAAACCCACCGAAATATGGTGCGTCTTTTTCACTCTTCAGAGACGGATTCGGAATCTTAACAGTAAACATCCCCCTCTTTGTTCTAGTCAACTTCCCGTCACATCTCTACGCTTCATGTTTGAGTCCCACATTTCCCTACCCAATTCTCACTTGGTCTTAACACTTCTGAAATGGGACGCACAAAGAAGACGCCTCTTTCTGCGTAACTGACATTTTGACCTGCGTGGATCTGTGCCACAACGCAAGCAAGGGAGCCTCTGCCTGCCAGCCGCTCCACATTCTAAACAGAGAAACGAAGTGTTTAACACTTTAAAACGTTGCCATACAAAATTCCTTTAAAGATCTCATTAACAGAAGATTCAACTACACTCCGTAGATGTGGACATTTAAAGTGTTTTTTTAAAGGGATCGGCCAATATTTCCACCTCAAGTATCTTACACAGTACATCACTACCCCCTTGTGGATATGCAATAAAAACATCATCTCCTGATTTTCAAAACTGGGTTCTCCCAAGACAACGTCCATCAATAAGTGCCAGGCCTCTCCTATTCCATTCATAAGTCTCACTGATTACCTATTAAGCTCTCTACCATTAATTCCAAGACAGATCCGGACTACCATCTGTGTTATTTTACGTTTCACATGGAAATGTCTCAAACTCTTGGGGAGATTCAACAACAAAATCAGCTTCGTTGCACACCCATTATTTTACCCCTAGATAGAACCTCTCACTTTAACCCTAATTATTTTAAAGAGGAACATCACTCTGCTCCCCACTAGGCAATAATACTTAAAAGTGAGAACAGTGCATTCCTTCACTATTTTATCATTCCCTATCGTTCACTTAAAATACCACCAATTCTTAATCAAAGAAAAATTCAACCAATTTTCCCCCATGAGCACAAAATGCACCTTCTTGATGTGGCCTCTTGGTGCCTATAGATCACGTATTCCACACTCTCTCCACTTATTTTCACTCTCATTTTGAGACGCTGCCCATTTCAAATGTCAGGCCTTGGCCACCAGCACGCACACACCTGCACCAAAATGCCTCAAATGGAAAAAAAAAAAATTCCCCATCCCAGGATCCAACACTGGAGACCTTCTTCCAGCCAGTGGATATTCCAAATATTTTGTGGGACTGAAAGAAGTAGCACCCTTAGCTCCTGAGCATAATTCCACAGTTGTCGACCACAGAGCAGAGGAAGCAAAAGCCACATATACAGCAAGGTACACATGCAGTAGGATCATGCATATAGCATCTTTATGTGATGGCAATATGTAAGACACGTGGACACAGACAGATATTACAAGCATTGGGACAGATCCCTTGATCTACCAGAGGAGGTTCTCAAATTAAAAAATTCGTAGCATTCGGAAAGCATCTAAACATGACAAGGGGGTGCAGGCTTTGCTCTGAAAGCATTTATTTTTAAGCAGAAGAAAACAAAGCATAATGAGTCTCGCCAATCCTAGATGCTCCTCCAAACAACACACCACATGGGATCACGTGCAAAGAAGTGAATACGTTTATGAGGTGGCAATTCTAACATCTGTAGCAGCTTCCGTAGAGTTAACATCCCAGCAGCCACCTGGCTCAGCGATCTTCTCCTCCGCCTGCCAGTGGCTCTCCCAGGTTTCTTGCAGAGAAAGGCCTCTCCCATCTTTGTCACCCAAGGTTCCCAAACAGGAGCGGGATGGGGTGGCAAGGAGCAAACCCAGGACTTTCTCGGCCTATGGCATGTGCTTTATCCTCTAAGCAGGCTGACCCCTTCTTCCTATGAAGCACTGGTTACGTTGGCTGCATATGCCCCAACTTCTCCTCTGCACTGGCAACAACAGCAGGCCAGCCCTCATGGAACATGGAGAGCCGGACTCTGCCCTGGGAGTAAATTAAGCAGTGGGGAGGATGCAAACCCTCTGCCAGCAGCTTGAGGCAGACCGATGTGTACAGCTCAGCAGGAGTTAGGCCACACTGTGCCCCCGTCTTGAGGACATACAGGGGAACTGAGAGGTGCCAACAGGTAAGGATTGGGTGGGCCTGAGGCCGACAAACCCTACCATATGCCTGTCCCCTTTCAGCTGCTTTATACTATCCATCGTGAACAGCAGCAAAACCAAGAGTCTCATAGTTAGTTTCTAGCCCACGCTTGTAATGTATCCACACGAAACGTGCAGAGGAAACATCAAGGGAAACTAGGATGATCTCCTAAGAAAATGGAGGCAGACTGGCCAGTTATGGGCCAAAGTATGTGGGATGGATAAATGCTGTTAAATATATTCTCTTCTCTGTGCAGGGAGAGTCGCTCCTCCAGAGACGTCTCCACACACCACCTTTCCTATGCCAGGCACATTCTGACCAGGCAGCACACAACGAGGCCTGAAAACGTACCAAGTGCACAATCCAACTGCTCACAGCCGTTCTTCAGCAAGGACGGCTGTCTTCCTACCTGTGCAAGCGACACGCCAACGTGCCTGTGCACCCCGGCGCAAATTCCATTTGCACCCCCGGAAAGAGGAACCGCATGCCTCCTCCTTGAACAGCAGCACAAGAGAAGCACAGCACCAGCCATCCTATAATACTTCGAGCGCTAGCACGAGGAAACGGCTCCCTCCTCCAGACACCCGGCCTCCCAGCCACCATCTGCCTGACAGGGGATGAGCCTCTCTTTGGCTGCCGAGGACATTATCCTGTAGGACCTCGATGGGTTTCGTTTCCTCTCACTTTATCTGTGTGTGCACACAGGCCTGCAACCATAACCAAGGCATAACCAGCGGCTGACATTAACGAAGCACTTTGCTTTTCCCACGTTAGCAACTGCACGGCTGCAGGAGAGTGCTTTACGTTTGTAGGTCTCGCGACCCTTGCTAGATGAAAGAGAAAAGCAAGAGATTCTCCACCCAAGAGGCTGAAAAACACATGTTCTCGCTCTCCCTTCCTCCATCATGTCTGATCACTTTCCCAGAAGCAAGGTGTCGTTTCTTCACCCACATCACAGGAACGGGCACCCTTCCCCTCCTCCTTCTCTGCTGTAGAGCAAAAGGAACGCGCACTTCAACCCTTCCGCCTGCCATCCAAAATGCGGGCCTGTCCCGTCACCTTTATCCAGCCGAGCACCGCCGCGTCCTTGTCCGCCATCAGCCGCAAGACCTCCTCAAATGACAATGAAAAAGACAAGCCGTCTCTTGCGCCCACCAGTGCCAAGCTCACCTGGGGCCAGGGCAGCCCCTAAACTAAACGCCACCCACTCCACGCGGGTTTGTGTTTTTTTTTAATGGACATGCAGGGAGGCAAGAGGGAGGGAGGAGGGTCGGGCTGCCTCTCCAGGGCCAGAGGGTGAAAACGGTGCCCGCTGACCTTGTGCTCAGAAAACATTCGGGTGCCAGCAAGAACAGGCGGCCAAGGCACTTCCTTGGACAGCCAAGCTGGAGCCGGGTGGCCTGCAAACTGTCCTCGTGCAATGAGGGGGCGTGGGAGGGGGGGAGGCTCGTCCCTTTGGTGTGCAAGAGGGCAGATGCACAGGTGGGCACCGGAGAGCGCTTCCCTCCCTCCTTGAGGCTCCGCCTTGCATGTCATTGTGGCCTGGCCCAGGATCACCACTGAGCGACACTGCCTTGGGTTCACTTGGCTGCTCTTTCTTTCTTTCCTTCCTTCTTTCTTTCCTTCCTTCCTTCCCGACCTCTGGCCTTGCTCCCCCTTCTTGCCAGGCCTCCCCTGGCAGCTGCACCCCCCCCCCCAACCCTTCCCTCCTCTTCACACCCACCCCACGTGGGCGCCTGCCTTCTTCTTCTTCTTCTACCAGACTAGCGTCCGAGGGGGAGCGGGGGTCCCTTCTTTGCACGCTCACCTCGTGCGCGTGTGTGTGTGCGTGCCCGCGCGCGCTCGCTCTCTCTCGCCCCTTCGATCGCGCGTGCGTGCGTGCGAGCAAAGGAGGGCCGGTCTGCACACACACACACACACACACACACACACACACACACGAACGGACCCCGCAGGTGCGTGCGCATGCCTGGGCGAGCAGGGAGACCCTCCTTGCACGCCCCCCTCCGGCGCGCCCTCTTCCTCCTCCTTCCTCCTGACCCACCTCCCACCCCCGCCCGGCGAATCGGGCCCCTTCCTTACGAGTCCAAGGAGGGAAGTGTGTGTGTGGGGGGGGGGGGGGAGGTTGATTCATGGCGGGATCCCCTCCCTCCCTCCCTCCCTTCCTCCTCCCCCTTCTGCCCGGCGCCGCGGGTGATTCTCAACTTTGGGGCCCGGAGGAGCTGAAGAGGAGGAAGGAGGAGGAAGAAGAGGAGAGGGCGGGAGGGGCGCGGAGAGGAAGGAAGGAAGGAAGGAAGGAAGAGAGCGGCGGCGGCGGCGGCGGCGCATGCGCGCTCCCGCGTGGGGTGCATGTGCCGGAGCATCTCCCTCTCCCTCCGGCCTTGAGCCTTTTCCCTCCTTCTCCCTCCTTCTCCTTCTCCTTCTCCTCCTTCTCCCCGCTCACCTTCCGGCTTGTTTTCGGCGGCCATTTCCCCTCCGCGCGCCTCATCCTCTTCCTCCTCCTCCTCCTCCTCGCGGCCGGGACCCAGGCGGGCAGGCGGGCAGGCAGGCAGGCAGGCTCCCGCTCCTCTTCCGCCTCCGCCTCCCGCCGCGGATGGTGGTGCTGGTGGTGGTGCTGCTGCTCCTCCTCCTCCTTCCGCCTCCTTCCTCTTCCTCCTCCTCCTCCTCCTCCTCCCGCCGCCGCCGCTCCGGCTGGTGCTGCCCCCGCCCCTTCCTCCGCCGCCGCCGCCTCCTCCTCCTGCCCCGACTTCCGGTTCCGCCCCGCCCGGCCGAGGTGCCGCCGCCGCCGCCGCCGCCTCTTCTTCCTCCTCTTCCTCCTCCTCCTCCACCCGGGCGCCTCTCCCTGGCTCGCTCTCTCGCGCGCGCTCGCCGCCGTCGGCTTTTTCGCTTCACACGGAAGCCGAGGCTCCGGTTGGTGGCTTGCCCGGAGTGACGTCTCCCTGGCCCAATGGCGGCCGTCGGGAGGCGGGTGGAAAGGGGAGGTTGGGCCTGATGGGCAGCGCCCGCGGCCTATAGCTAACCAGCTAGGGGTGGGTGGGAGCGGGAGGAAAAGAAGAGGAGGGTTGCCCCCTCCTCGCCAACGTCCATGATGGAAGGAGAGGAGGCGGGGGAAAGAAGGGAGTCAGCGAATCCGGAGCGGAGGGGGGGAGAAGTCAGCCAATCGAATCCCACCGTGGTGGGCGGGGGGAGAGAACATGTAGAGTGACAGCAAGTGCGGCCAGTGGGAAATCGGAAAAGGGAGAGGGGGCGCAGACGGGGCCGTGACGCAAATGGCGGGCAACGCTGCTCGGCGAATGGGCAGAAAGGCTTGGCAGCGGCGGCTTCCCAGAGGGGAGGGGCAAGGAGGAGAGGGGAGTGAGAAGGCTGGTCAACGTAAGAGGGTGGGCGGGGCTAGGAACCGCCGCGAATTGCTATTCGCCAGGCGAATTGACAGGAAACCGCGCCCCTCCTCAGCCCCCTTCACCCCAAACAAAGGCGCCGATTGGCCGAGGCGCCAGAGGGGAGCTGTGGCCAATGGGAGAAGTCCTCAGCGGATCCGGCGCGCTGATTAGCCGGAGATCCTCCCGCGATCCCGCCTCCTGCCCTTGGATGGAACCGCTTGTGGTCGCGCGGGAGGATCCGACACGCGCGCGCACCCGGCGGGGACTCGATTGGCCCGGTGGGAAGATCCCTCTCCCTGATTGGCTGATCCCGCAGGGGGATCTCCGTGAGGGGGGCGGGGCTGTGGTGAAAGCCCAGCCCGGGCAATGAACTAACGTTCGGCTTTACGTCGCTTGCCTCGTTACCATTTTGAATTCAACGCCCCGTCGTTACTTTCCTGTTGTTCAATTCGTTCCTCGATTCGTTCAATGCTTTCAACCCTCCATTGGAAGCCTCCTTGGCGCCACCCCGTTTTTCCCAACCGGAGATCCCAACCATTATCTCTCCCATAACAAACAGCAAATAAACGTTACTTTGACAAATGGTTGCGAGCTCGGGGAAAGCTTACCCCTCCCAACATTTGGGGTGGCAGATGCCTCTCCCCTGCCGCCTCCACCCCGACCATTGCACGGGCCACATGGCATGGGATTAATTAAAGGTAAAGGTAAAGGTTCCCCTTGACATTTAGTCCAGTCGTGTCTGACTCTAGGGGGTGGTGCTCATCCCCGTCTCCAAGCCGTAGAGCCAGCGTTTGTCCGAAGACAGTTTCCGTGGTCACGTGGCCAGCGCGACTAGACACGGAACGCCGTTACCTTCCCACCGTGGTGGTACCTATTTATCTACTCCCATTTTTACATGCTTTCGAACGGCTAGGTTGGCAGGAGCTGGGACAAGCGACGGGAGCTCACTCCGTCGCGTGGATTCGATCTTACGACGGCTGGTCTTCCGACCTTGCAGCACAGAGGCTTCTGCGGTTTAACCCACAGCACCACCATGTCCCTGGTATGGGATTAATTACATGCCTCTAAAGCCATTCCCATTCCAAGGTGCCAGGACCAGAAAAATGCAGAGACCCGTTCGATTCCACATCCTGCGTAAGGGATGGGTTGCTCGCAGCCACTCCTGAAAAGGATCAAGCTGGAGGGGGTGGGGGTGGAGATCATTCATTTTCCTCCCTCCCCCAGTGAGCTTTCTCAGTAGGTGGTTTATTTGTACTTTCAGTAGTCATTTCTTTTCTGGAGGACATGCCAGGCTGCACAGGATGATTATAACAACCATGTGCAGGATGGCCTCTCTCCTGCATAGGATTCCCTGGAATGCGCATTAAGCGGTGAATAATCCAACTGTATCCTGTGCAGGACAGTGGCCCAAAGATATAAAATAAAATAAGGCAGGCAATGAAGTCAGGATTGGGGAACCTCCCTGATGTCTTGGCCCAACAAAGCTTGGATTTACAGAGAATGAGAGTAATGTTGCTGGGACTCCTTACATCCGTATCATCCGGCAGAGAAATTATACCCCCAACATCTCACATCTGGAACTTGGAGTTGGTTTACCTCCCACAACCTTGCAAAGGAGGCCAGTCTGAGAGACCAATTGGCCCATGGTTCCCAACTGAGTGCTGTGCTTCAGTAAAGAATAGAACCTTGAATCCTCCGCTACTATTTATAACCTGACATGGAAGGAAACTCTGCCACCGCCACCGCAAAAAGAGGAACACATTCCGGCATCTCCTGGGCAGCAATAGCACCTGTCCGCTGTTCCTTCTACTTCAGAAGCACCAATAGAAGGCTAGACGAACACCATTGAATGAGTGGCTATACTGTATGACTTTGACCATGGCCTGCAAGCCGCCACCACTAACAAAAGGACTCTTGCTGGTGCCAAAATTAACAATAATCTCTATTGACATAAAGGGCTTGTCAAGACCTTGTGAAGAGTGACTGCATCAGCTCTGCCAGACACAAGATTGTGATGTACTTCTATCCAAGAAATGCATAAGGACAGCCATTGATGAAACCCCAAAGTATCTGGCATGAGCCTTGCAACTGAGAGATGTCATAGACACTACGAAAGTGCTATATTCAACAAGCCTGATTTCCACATATCTTCTACTCCTGGCACAGGACAGGATGGTATGAAGGTAATAACGGGGGAGCTAAGTAATTGCAGGGTGTCCTCCATTTATAGGCCACCTAGTGCTACCTTTTCCTTCAAAACCCAGGACAATTTTCATAAGCAGAAACCGAAAACTTCAGTTGCCACTTCAGTTGCTACAGCACAGTATCTGAGGATCACATCAGTGGAGGAGCTGTACTTAAATGGGTGGAAACCTCCAAACCAGTCCTTATTCATGATGGAAACCTTCCCTTAACTTTTAGTAGCAGAAGATGACAAATGTGGCCATAACCTGGAGCGCAACAGGGCGTGAAGCCAGTCTGTATCCCAAATGTGAACACACAGCATCAGCCTATAATACGTCAACTCATCAACAGCAATATCATGCAGGAGATATAATTTTTCAAAAGCCAGTTGGCAAAAGTCCAATACAACATTGGATGGAATCATACCGTACATTTCTCCAGGCCTCGTATGGCCCGTTTGATATAATTTTGACTTCCCATACTGCAAGGATGCAGAACCAAACTACCTTCGAGGCTAAACATGGGAAACAGTCACCCAAATGAATAGTGATTTTTCACTATTTAAATAGAACTCCTTGAGTGAAGCAACCATTTTGGATTTAATTGAGGGCAGCTTTGAAACTAGGAAAATTACCGGGGATAGCTTTCGTTGACCCCTTCACCACCAATGGCACTGTTCATCATCAAGTATTCCTGCAAAAATCCAACCATCTAACCAGGATTCTGAACTAATTTAAGTAATAGCAACCCTTTTCAAAGTGGCAGATTCGGGCGGTGAATTTTCACAGACAACACAGATTCCCCCCCCCCCCAGTTAATTCCACATTTCCATCCAAACAGGGGCCTACCCTAGGACAGTAAATTGGCTCCTATCATATTCAACATCTACAGTGATGACCAGCCATTTCCTCAAGGCACCCAACGTTTTATTTATGCTGACAATCTCACACTTGCTGCTCAGTCGGACAGCTTTCAGATGGTAGAGCATCTTCTAGCAGATGCATTAGAAGAACTTGGCACGTATTATGACAGAAATCAATTTAAACCCAGACCTACTGCGTCTGAAATATGTGGCTTCCCTCTGAGAAACAAACAGGGCACCTCAGAAACTTTAGGTTATCTAGAAAGGCATCAAACTAGATCATTCTTTCACCCCAAATACCTAGGTGTTAACTTTGGATCATATGGTGACCTGTAAGAAACACTGCAAAGCTACAAAGAAAAAGGTCTCAGCAAGGAACAACAGTCTTCAAAAGGTATCAGAAACCCGTTGGGGCACACAACCACAGACACTAACAACTACGATCTCAGCTCTGCAGGCAAATCTGCCAGCAAAAGGCAAACACAGCTTAAAAAGGAGAATAAGCTGTGATAATGAAAAGTAATTAAATGTATCAGCAGGTTAAAACAATCAACAAATTAAAAGGTAGCTGTGCGGTCGATACAAAATCAAATGTAAATGCAAAAATAGGCAAAACCTTTATTCCACACATCTAAGAGTAACTTTCCTGGCAAAATCCATCTTGCCACAAAATTTTGGATTTTAAGTTTGTCACACTGGTACAAACCTGATGAAGTGGGTGTTCTGATCCATGAAAGCTTGTGTATTGTATAATGTGGTGTTTTTTTAGTGGTCTATAAGGGTATTGCCTATGTTTGCATTTGTATTTTAACAAATTAAAGCAATACAGAAGTATACCAGGCTCCTCCACCATTCGAGATGTACAGCTTGCCTTACCCAACCACATTCTCAGCGCTTTGCGATCTGTCCAGGGTCCTGAAAAGCTCTGTAACCCCTGAATCCAAACTTATGTTTCTCTGTGTCTACTGGTGGCAAAGGTGCAACTCTATCCTCTTTCTCTTTGGTTTTGGACCTGACAGCATCCCCCTTGCTGCCCGTTGATTCTTCCTCCACCTGCAAACACAAAAGCTGATCAGTTGTATGTACGGAAGAGCAAAAACCACCTGAGTGAGGCCACTGGATCGTTTGCCACTCTTGTTGGATCACGTTGTGCAGCATTTATTATAATTCCTGCATGGCACAAAATCTTTCCTGGGCAGGATGTGCTGGTAAAAGAAAATTTGCCCCATCCGTGTAAGAAACATGGCACAGAGATTCTTCATAAGCTCTGTGAATTATTTCTACCCTTTAAAAATAAATCTGGAAGGGTCCCTAAAGCAGGCCAGTACAAACTACCTAGGCAGGCTTCATTTCATCCATTCAGAAGAGCAGAGGGCTCCCTTTTAAAAACTGGTTCACAAATGTGTTTTCTTAGGAACTGGACATATTTGATGCCTGCCACCCAAAGAAAGACACTCCGAGGCCCTCGTGGTTAACTTCTTCCTTTGGGTCCTGTTGATGATTTATTTCTGCTTTGTTTCTGGTGATCGCTTAGCCGGCTTCTAATCCCAAACAGATCTTTGCCTCTCACCCCATGACTACTAGGTTTTCCTAATAGCCTCTTGTGAGGAACTTTATCAAAGACTTCTGAGAAGCCTAATACATTTTATCTGCCACCAGGCCTTTATCCACAGCATTCTTGGCTCCCTCAAAGAATCTTATTAGATTGGAGAGGCAAAGGCTTTCTCCTCTGCCGGAGTCCCCCTGCTTTGCCCCTATCGTATCATGCCATCTTTAATTATTTTTTGCAGCTAATTTACCTGGTTTGAAAGTCAGGCTTACTGGTCTGTAATTCCCAAGATCACCCTCAGGCTTTTCCCCCCCATACAGATAGACAAAGCTCTGGCTACACTCCAGTCCTAGAACTGATTTTAATGAAAGATTAAGTTGGCACTTTTCTCTTAAGCAGGGCAGGCGCTTAATTCTTAAAACCTTGCTTGAATTATGGAACAAATGCAAGTTAACCCTGGTGATCATTTACAGTTTACTGTATCATTTTGTTCTACTGCCTTCTCTTTGGCATCTGAGTCTCTAATAAGTAAGTAAGTAAGTAAGTAAGTAAGTAAATAAGTAAGTAAGGAAGGAAGGAAGGAAGGAAGGAAGGAAGGAAGGAAGGAAGGAAGGAAGGAAGGAAGGAAGGAAGGAAGGAAGGAGGGAGGGAGGGAGGGAGGATTAGCTGCTTTTCTTACAGAGACATAAAATTCAGTCCCTTTGCAACCACTTTCCTTCCTGACTCTTTTTTTCTGTGACAACTGAAATAGCTGGCTGTCAATTTGATCATGGAGCCTCTGTTGTATATCCCAACTTTTTGTCCTGCTGAGGGCCAACTGTGTTAGGAAGGAGGAACTATCTTTGTGATTTGTCCACATGGCTCGTTCAGACCTAAGGACATAATAATGCTACTCTATTTCACTCTTGTCAGACCTCACCTGAAATACTGTGTCCAGTTCTGGGCATCAGAATTTAAGGAGGAAATTGACAAGCCAGATCGTGTCCAGAGGAGGGTGACCAAGAGAGCAGAAGCTCTGGAAACCAGGTGCTATGAGGAACGATTGAGAGGACTGTGGATGTTTCACCTGGAGAAGAGTAAAATAGTTTTACTGTGGCATGAGATGACTGCTTGCTGATCAACCTGATAAAAAGGCAGTGCATTTGCTGAAACCCTATTGCACTTGGTGCAACATAGCATTACACCTGTGGAAGTTCACAAGGAGTTCCATGAAGGTGGTCCGTGTATTGTGCCCAAGTGCTCAACTGACTGTACAGTTCACTGTGCGACCAGTTGGGCAGGATGCCTGCAGAGCTGGTGGCAGGATATGCCTTCCACCTTGGCACCAATCGCTCAAGGGCCTGCTTAGCATTGAATTGCACAGGGACAGTTCCAAAAGAGGATTTTAGCTGCTTCGAGGGATGGAGGCCCTTCCACGCGCGCACACAGCCTCCTCTCACAGGACTCCCACCAGCAAAGTGTGCCTGAGAAAGAGAGAAGGGAGGGAAGTGGGGGGAGAATGAATGAGGAGTGCATGGAAAGAAGGGTGACCCCTTCCCACCCACTCAGCAACCTGAAAGGAAGGCGGAGGTGGACAGATGGGTTAGCTGCATGTTGCCGGAGCCACCGCGGCCAAGCAGCTGGGCCAGAAGCCAACTGACGGGACATGGTTGGAGGATGGCCATCTCGGCCATTGCAGCCCTTGGCGTCTGTGGTCAACAGGCCTCTTCCACAGAGTACAACATCTCATTCAACATCGGGGCAGCACCCTGGACACAGTGATCATCCGCTTCAACTTTAGTAGATCTCTTACTAGCCACAACAGGAACCCTGGTAGCGAAGCCAAGCCTTGGGTCCATCCGGCCTTGTCTTGTTAATCCTGGCTGGTAAGTTGCATGGCTCCCCTCAAGGGTTTCAGGTGTAACTCTTCCCTCTTCCTCTCTGGAGGTCCTGGTGGCCTCCCAACCACATGTTAAACCAGCCCCAGCCCAGTTCAGCTTCCCAAATTCAGCTGTTTTCAAAGTCAGATGATGGTGCAATACTTGTAATCCACATCAGGGAGGGAGTGCCCACACTGATGAAATCATAGCTCTTTGGGGTATGTGTATTTGTGTACGTGTGAATGAGAGAACACATATTTCAAGATACATGTACCTCTTGAAACAAGGTCATGGTGCTAAATAAATAACTGAAAACACAGCTGTGAAATGGTGCCAAAGATTATGGGTGGTGGTGGTGGTGAGTGTGTTCATAACACACAAAACGACTCTCCTGGCATCGTAAAGATGAACACGTGGTCTTTGGCATAGGTTTCCATGGGCCTCAGACTTCTTCTTGAGATGATTCAGTAGGATGGGCCCGGATTCCATGAAAGCTGGCGCCAAATGAAGCTTGTTAAGTCTTTAAGGTGCCTCAAGATTTTGTTATTTTCACTGCAAAATTTTTTAGCATGGCTACCAGCCTAGATACTGCCATGTGGTCGTGTCTGAGGTGCCAATCACAGTCTTTAAACCATGCAGAAAACTTACAAAAGCAGTTGTAACACCGCTTCTTCCAGAGCACGGGGAAGGCATGTGTGGGTGTGCTTAAGGCAATCCCAGAAGTTATTTTTCCAGCCACCTCTGCCAAGCTGAGAACGGCGCTCAAGGGTTTTGTGCACCTAAGCCTCTGCCCAGAAGCGAAGCAATCCAGGGATCAATGCTTGAGCCCCTTCCCGGCCCCTGATGTCAGGTAGCTTGTCCTCTAAAGAGTCCCTCTAGAAACGAAGTAAATTGCTCTGTCCTTTTAAAAATGGAAAGTGCCATGGCAGGATGATCCATGGATCCGCCTGGCTGCCTCCTCTCCCCCTCGCCATCAAAGCCCAAGACGTACTGGTACTTCTGCCTGTTCAAGCACGGCCTTTGCAACTGGACCACAGCTAATGCCTGCACAATGCAAATGAAGGCTGAGATGCTGGTTTCCTTTGATGTGTGTGACTAAATGCTCAAAAGGAAGATTTTCCCCCTCCTCCAATTCTCTGCGGGAGAATGAGCTTCCTTCAGAAATGACCTGTTGGGTTTCTGTGTGGGGTTTTTTTTTTTTTTTTTCTGACGACTGAAGCAACTTCAGGAGGGAGGGGAGGGCGGGCGGCAGTCAGGAGCTGGAAAATGCCCCACATTTCCAGAAGGAGATTAAAGGAGAATTTTTCCTTCTGCTGTTTGAAGTGGCTGTCAGAGGGGTAGGCAGAGACCAACAGACTGGAGGAAACGGGATCCGGGAGCAATGCACCCAAGTCTACGCAGGGAGCAGAATGTGGTGGGCAGAAGTGACTTCTTTTTTTGACTTCTCCCTGGGGTTTTTCTTTTTTTGAAATCAATATGCCTGGCAAGCAGAAATCTGGACCAGCCCTTTGCTCTTGACCTGGTTTCCCTCCCGAAAGAACGGTGGAGAAAAACAGGTCGAAGGGATTCCCTCTCTCTCCTGCCACCTCAGCTTCCAGGCACTTCCTTTGACTCCCTGCTGAATTCGACTTCGTGCATCAGCATCACCAAGCAGCTGGCCACCCCAGAGGCTTTGACATTTTCAACCCACAGCAGTGCCAGACCAGACATTCCAGACCAGCCTTCTCTCGCCTCTCCCAAGGATTTGGGACCACCATTGCCAGAATCCCTGACCGTGGGTCCTGTTGGCTGGGGCTGAAGCGAGCTGAATTTCAAAATACGTGGGAGGAGGGCGGCCCCAGCCTGGGGAAAGCCACATGTGGCTTTTTGACCACTAATACCAAGAACCTCTCTTCTGGGGCCTCGCTATTTGTGGCCCAAGACAAAGTGAGACTCTGAAGGAGAGTTTCTTTTCACTAAGAATACAGGAACCAATGCCAGTGATCCAAAAGAGACCGGTGGAACCACCATGTGCAGGAATTCAGTATCTTAGAATTGTAGGTACTGGGTGCAAGAAAGGCTTCTGCTGCCTTCCTCTCCAGGCTGTGATCTTTCAGAAGGATAATGGTGAGCCTCCTGTCCCACAGTCCTGCCAGGCTGCTCTCTGAGACCTGGATATTTCTCCACTCACGATGGTGAGTGATAAGCCCCTGCTGTTTTAAGTGGGCCAGTCTCAAAAAAACATCCCCCCCCCAGCTTGTCAAAAAAGCTGGAGGGTTTCTGCTGACACATTATGTGCAATCTACCATGCCTGCTTCAGCCTTAATGGCCGCTCGCCCTTCTGCCTCCCTGGCAAACCTTCTGCTCCATCCTGCCTTCGCAAAGTCAGAGACACAGAGGGGCATGGATCATGTAAAATTCAATTAAACCGTGATTTACGGTCGGTTCATTATAGCTCCGCAATCTGTCTAAATGACACCGTATGTGCCCTGAAGTCAGATCTTCACCACCATATCCAGGTCATCTCCTTGATATTTACTCTGTGGCAGGATCCACCGTGTGCTGCTTATCCTTGAAGCTGATCCCGAGTCTAGTTTGAAGGGCTGCCGGTGTGCCACCTTTAGTCGAGCAACCTAGGCGCCCTTGTGGAGCACGGAGTCCCATGCGGTCCAATGCCCTTTACTCCGAAGATGAGCATGTGTCCTTGGGCTGCAGACCAAGAGTCTGATTGTGTCTCCTGCAGGAAGGGAAGACGTTCCAGCACAGCCTGATCGCCTGTATGCCATGAGATGAAACCTGGTCGCAGAAATAGCATGGAACTGCAGCCATAGGCAAGATGACTGGAACTGAGTCAGTGACTTCAGTCTAGTTGAGGTTGCCCAAGAGAGAAGACCCACTGAACCTACAGGATTTATGGATGTACTGACTTGCCATTCCGCCACGGACTCCACTCCAGTTGGGACCAGCAACTGCATCTAGGCTTACGAATTCACCTCCCCCCCCCCTCATTCCAACCTCTTGACCTGCAATATCCTCCCTTCCCCGATTCCCATCGCCTTTCCACAAATCCCGTCTGATCTCCCAGAGTTTTACTTAATCTTCATTGTGACCTGAAGCCAAGTCTTAAACACACAAATAGCTTTCTCTCCCCCCACCCCCCCCACCCCCCCACCCCCCAATATTCAGCCTATTGTACTCTGGACACATCATGAAGAGGGAACAAGGCCACGAAAAGTGGAAAGTGGCAGGAAGGGGACCCAACATGAGGTGGAATGACTGGGTAATGAGACCACATCCCTGAGTCTGCAACACCTGATCAAGGCTGTTAAGGGCAGGGCCATTTGGAAATGTCGCCAGTCCATAAGGCGGCCATTAGTCAAGAGCAACCTGATGGTTAACAATAACAGCTCATGTCACTCGGATCTCTTCGTTCCTTTCCCCCACCCCTTTCTTGCCTCCAATCCCTTCCAAAGTAAGACCAAAAAGCCCTTGGGGGCCAGGAACGGGCTTTCCTCCCCGTTGACTGGACTCTGTGTGATATTCTTCTTCAACAGCTTTTGGGGGCATTTCGAGGAAGCCTGGTTTTCAGCAGGGGGTGCAACCCTCAGGCTCTCAGCTCGATGGGAATGTGGCCTCGAGCCCAAGAGAGATCACCCGCCCTGCCCTACAAGATGCCATTTACCTCAATTATACTCCGCAAAGCATATAAATCACATCTAATGAATTAAAACTCCATTAATACATGGATGGTCTTACTATGTCAGTGTTTGTCTGCTGGATCTCTTTGTCCTTCCTTCCTTCCTTCCTTCCTTCCTTCCTTCCTTCCTTCCTTCCTTCCTTCCTTCCTTCCTTCCTTCCTTCCTTCCTTCCTTCCTTCCTTCCTTCCTTCCTTCCTTCCTTCCTTCCTTCCTCCCTCCCTCCCTCCCTCCCTCCCTCCCATCCATCCATCCATCCATCCAACTCCTTCCTTCCTTCCTCCCTCCCTCCCTCCCTCCCTCCCTCCCTCCCTTCCTTCCATCCATCCATCCATCCATCCAACTCCTTCCTTCCTTCCTTCCTTCCTTCCTTCCTTCCTTCCTTCCTTCCTTCCTTCCTTCCTTCCTTCCTTCCTTCCTTCCTTCCTTCCTTCCTCCCTCCCTCCCTTCCTCCCTCCCTCCCTCATCTTTTGGATTAAGCACCATCCCAAGCATTATCAGCCCCCATGTCCTAGAAATCCAGAGAGGAGGGGCTTCATGATGGCTGGGAACAGAAACTTGGGAGATTTGACCCTTAGGCTCCTCTGAATGGCTTCTCGCCCCAAGTGAGGGTTCTACTCTGAGGATCCATGAGGAGGGCTTGTCCATTCCCGAGTTGATACACAGACTGGTTTCAACAGCTCCCCAGTGGTTTGGATCAACTGTGGTGAGGGCTCAAGCCTTGAGGGCTGCCTTGAAAAGTTGACAGCAGACCAATGCAAATGTACCGCTGAACGCATCTAAAATCCGGCCAAACGTCAGCAATCGCTTGGCTTTCTTCGGACCTTATGTCGGCAGCTGTACAGATGCCTCTCTGGCAGAAATTAAGTGCTCAGAAGTGTCAAGAGCTCAAGGCGTCCTCCGATGAGTAATGAACGTGCATGGATGTGCACGGCGGATGCTGACAGTTGGTTCCCTGTTAAATGTCTTTCCTTGGAAAGGTTAAAATAAGAAAATGAATATTTAGAGACACATCTCCTGCCCCGTCCCTCCCAGCACCCCACATCTCCTTTTACTGTCATTCTGAGGCAGCAGGAGGGTAAAGCCTGGTTAATTGGGTTAATGCCAGGCGCGTGTGTGTGTGTGTTTGTGAGAGAGAGAGAAAAAACTTCCCCAAGCCTGTCCACGGATATTCAGCACATTTCACAGCCATGGCGAAACGTGTCAGACATCAGCAAGATAAAAGTCAATGACAAAGCAGGCTTCTCTCCACACACACACACCTTTTTGTTGGCATTGTCTGTCTGCCCTGTACGGTTTAGGGGGCTCCACCCCAGTCCGCCCCACCACTCGCCAGGCTCACTCCGAGAGGCATCCAAACGGCTCAAGAGGTCTCCCACCAAAGGGCAAGGACCCCCTCGTGAAGGAGGAAGGAGGTTTCCCGCTTTGCCGACAGGCAGAGCAGGGCTTGGAGTGGGGCGAGAAGGGATGTCCACGCAGGGCCAGCCATTCCAAGCCTTCAGCTCTTGGCCCAATAAATGCAGGCATGTGCCACTTTCTGGTGCCCTCTGGACATGGGGCTCCCCTTGCGAAAAGACGTCTCAGGCTGCACCAGAGAGGAGGCAGAAGAAGACCAACGTGACAGTGAAGCAACGACGCACGCCGGACAGACCATTGTTAGAAGAGGGAGTGCCTGAAGTGCTGGAAGAGGTCTGATCCTCACGGCAGAAGGTTTGGGCCCCATTCCAAGTTTTCAAGTTAGTGCCCTTCCTTCTGTTCTTGGTCCTCCTCCTGCCTCTGAAGAACTGAATTAATGAGAACTGAGCTCTTGCAGCCAATAAAACGTGTTACTCTCTAAGATTCGTTGCTACGTTTCCTGCAACGGACAAGAGAGTCTTCCCTTCGGGAAGGAGGGGTGTGTATGTGTCGTTGTTGCTTTTGCAACAGGTAAGGCCTCTCCCTCCCTGAAAATATTGATTTTCCTCGTGGTATTTTGCTCCTCTGTTGTACTCTTTCCTGGCTGGGAATCTCACCCAAGATAAGTTTTACTACTAGAAGCAATAGAACAAAGGTGTGTGTGTGTGAGAGAGAGAGAGAGAGAGAGAGAGAGTGAGTGAGTGAGTGAGTGAGTGAGTGAAGGTTTCCTGTTCTTCCATGGCTGACTGCCAGCCCCCCATTTATTTTTATAACGAAAGGCAGATGGAAACAAAAGTATTGGTCTCTCCCTGCCTGCTCTCCCACCCCACCACACAGCCAAACCGCCCCCCTCTGTGGGGATGCAGAGCTGCATTATTGATGTGTGGTGGAAGCATGCAGTTTTGTCTCTACCAAGGTGGGTCACCGGAAGGACCTTTGCCTCAGTCAGCACGGACAGCAGCTGCAGAGGGAGGTGGCTCTGTACCCAAACCATACCATTCAGACGTCAAATTAGGGGGGGAATCACACAAACCACAGCCGTCCCATGAGGGGAAATCTGAGGACACTCCCCAAATGGGTACATTGGAAGGAAGTCTAGGCTAGACGTCTTCTTCCTGGCTTCTTTTCTGTATGGATTGAGTTTGTTTCCATGTTGAAGGACGTGGCATCTCCCCACCCCACGTGATTCAATCCAGAGAGATGCCAGTCCTCCTAGGGGTGGGCAGAAACGCCTCAACCTGCTCTGCACCCAGATAAAAGTTCAGAGATATAGATCAGAGCCAACCCACTGTGTACCCTATAGGAGATATTGCAACCTGTTCTGTCCATGGCTGTGTGGCATTATCTGCTAAAACAACAACCACAACCACATGTGTGTGTGTGGGTGTCACAAAGGACTATGATGGGGAGCATAGGCAGCACCCTAACTGTGCAACCTGTCCATCCACTACCCCAATCCTCCTTCCACGATCACACATACACACCCAGCCCGAATAACCTAACGAGATTTCAGTCAAAATTCAATAAACTAAGCTGAGTGAGAGAAGGAAGAGAAAGAAGGATATTCTGAAGACAGTCTTGGTCCCACAGCTCAAAGAAAGTTCTGGTAGAATGTTTCAAGAGACCTTTACACGCCATGCAATGATCCCATCCTGAGCTCTCCTGAGCACCTCAGACATAGGAGCCGTTCGGGCGGCCTTGGGCTTAATTAAGGGGTTCGGCTGTCTCTCATCCTCTCATTTGGCACCAGCAGCTCGGTTGACTGGATGACCTTCTCTTTCCCTTCCATCAATCCAAATTGAGGGTTATCTCCTTAACCCTTCTTCACCCTACACGTGCGTAATAGGGGACAAAGGACCTGTTGCGGTGTCGCTCCACCTGAAGGGCTCCTTGGTTTGGAAAAGTCCCTTTGGTGGGGATTAAGATTTCAAAATCTGCAAACCCCATCTGACCGACATGGAACTTCACCACAATGGACTTCACCAGCTCTCTCCAGCAGTTTGGTTGCCCACCTGCTTCCGGTTGGCCTCCAACCCACCAGTTCTCTCACCCTTACATCACTACCTCCTCCTGGATCACCCAGAAGCATCCCTGGGTCTGCCAAGAGGCATTCTGATCTCAAGGAACCAAAGCTCGCCTATAAAAATCTGTTAAGGATGGCAGAAGAGTGTTTTCCCTCTTGTCAACAATAAAGCCGGTGGATAAACTTAGGCTGCTAAGACAAGTGCATCAATTATTTACAGAATAACAATGGTTAAATATTAAATATTTCAGCCTGGGACAGAGCAAGGGTAAGGGGGGGGGGACATCCTGGTGGAGAAATAGATATGGAACTGTTGGCAAAGACAGGGAAGCACCTGGGTGGGGAACCTTGGCCGGCCATCTCTGAACTGAGGGGTGGCACCATGTTTGCCCTTCCACCCTCGGGCAGGATTTAAGCATCATTCCGAAACAACAAGTAAGGTGTCCCTGGAGTCTTGGCCTATATCTGGAGTCCTGTTTTTTGGTTCTGGGTACCACCGATTTTTTATGAAATATATTGAAAAGCTAGAACATTTTTCGGCAGAGGGCGGCCAAGATGGTAAAATGCCTGGAAGCCAAGCTCTTGAAAGAAGGGCTGGAGGAGTGGTTCAGTCAAGGAAAAGAGAAGGCTAACTGGTGACTCTTGAGAGTCCCCTGGACTGCAAAGAGAACAAACTTATCCATTTTGAAGGAAATCAACCCTGAGGGCTCACTGGAAGGACAGATCCTGAAGCTGAGGCTCCAATCCTTTGGCCATCTCAGGAGAAGAGAAGACTCCCTGGAAAAGACCCTGATGTTGGGAAAGTGTGAAGGCAAGAGGAGAAGGGGACGACAGAGGATGAGATGGTTGGACAGTGTCACCGAAGTGACCAACATGAATTTCACCCAACTCCGGGAGGCAGTGGAAGACAGGAGGGCCTGGCGTGCTCTGGTCCATGGGGTCACGAAGAGTCGGACACGACTTAACGACTAAACAACAACAACAACTGGTGGCAGGAGAGCCACCTTCTGATGTCTGAAGGACCGTCATGTAGAAGATGAAGCAAGCTTGGTTTCTGCTCCTCCAGAGGGTAGGATCCAAACCATTGGGTTCCGATGACAAGAAAGGAGATTCCGACTAATGTTAGGAAGAACTTTATGAAGGTAAGAGCTCTTTGACAGCAGAAGGGATTACCTTCGAGAGGGAGGGAGGGATACTTCAGCTAGAGGGATGCTTTAGCTGTGGATCCCCTGCATCGTCAGGGCATAAGATTGGATGACTCTAGGATTCTCTTCCCACTCTACAGTTCTATGATAACTACCCCCCCAATCCCACAGCCAACACATAATCTTTCCCTCTACACCCTGCATCCCTCTTTTATCCATTCTGTGTTTGTTGTGAATCAGCAAAGCTGTGCCCTTTCCTTTGAAAGACCCCAAATCTTCTCACAGCCAAACCAAAAGCAACCCAAGAGGTGGAGACAGAGGAGCAGAGAGATTCCAGCAAATAATTCAGTCCCAGACTTGGTGAGCTACGTGTGGCCCTCCACAGGTCCCGGCTGCAGAGAAAACAGAGAGAGAGGTGTCTTTCTCTCTCCCACAGAATCCTGGGACTCCAGGTCATCCGAAGGAACCAGACCGCGAGAAACTCAGAATAGAAAGAAGGCATCACATATCAGTCCATGTATCCCCACTGCCAGGAGATGTCCTGCTTTTAGAAAACATCTTGACAGACCTGTGGAAGATGAGAAGTCCAAGAGGGACCACTCACCACCATGAGTGTATCTTGAGCTGCCATTTTCTGTTCAGAAGGCCTCTAGAGACCCACCGTTGGAGAACCAACGAGATGAAGCTGACCTCATCTTTGGGGCTTCTCTTTGGGGCACCTGTCTAGGCAGCTGGAGAGTGAGACAGGACCGGGTTAGGGGAGCTGCATGGTCGGCACAAGGCCATTTCGTGGGTCTGGAAGATCCAGGAGCCTCCAAGATAGAAGGGTTGCCTGCCCTCATTCTAATTGCAGATACCACAGAGTCTTGTTGCAATAGCCTTTACAGTTGCAGGGACACCCTGCCAGTGTTCAGCCACCATCGCTTGGGGGGGGGGGGAACTACCAGAACAAGGCCATTACATTTTGAACCTTCATTCCCACATTATGTTTGCCATCCAGTCTGTACGCATACACTGTATGGTAATTCTGTGCAAGGATTTAACTTTAAATGCAAGCCTTTTTATTTTTAGAAAGGTGGCACATTAAGTTAATTTTATAAAGGGATGGTCCTTCCTTCCTTCCTTCCTTCCTTCCTTCCTTCCTTCCTTCCTTCCTTCCTTCCTTCCTTCCTTCCTTCCATCCATCCATCCATCCATCCATCCATCCATCCATCCATCCATCCATCAACTCCTTCCTTCCTTCCTTCCTTCCTTCCTTCCTTCCTTCCTTCCTTCCTTCCATCCATCCATCCATCCATCCATCCATCCATCCTTCCTTCCTTCCTTCCTTCCTTCCTTCCTTCCTTCCTTCCGTCCGTCCGTCCGTCCGTCCGTCCGTCCGTCCGTCCGTCCGTCCGTCCTCCCTCCCTCTCTCCCTCCCTCGGCTATTTGTGAAAAGAAAATCCTAAAGTACAAAGTTCCTGGAAAGACCTTCAGTGGCTGGAGAGAATTTTATTTATTTTGTTCATTGTATTCCACAATTCCTCCAAAGGGCTCAGTGTGTCCATCCGCCCTGCTAGCCATGAATACACTTTTCGTTGTTCATCCCTCGTCTCCTTTTCTTCAGTCCTTGGAGCCACTGACGGCTTGTGGGTGGAGAAAGGGGCCCCTCCCTTGACATGTGGGGCTGGGGCACCTCTTCTGCCGGGCCATGAGCCATGACTGCAGGATGTACCCCCACGCAAACCCTTAGAAGGCCTCGGGAGAAAGCTGGTGTAGAAATGCGGTAAAAAGACAGGCAAAACACCGAAGGTGCGTGGAGGGTGGTGAGGCAGAGATATTTCAAACCTATCCAGTGTTTCAGCAGAAATGGGTACAGTAATTACTTTCTGATATCTCTGTTATTTGTAAAGTGTTTTAGAGGCCATTGCCTAGCTCCATGGTGCAATTCATCCATTTAGAATGGAAAAACAAAGAGGGGGGAGCTTAATTTCTGCCTTGTGTTGCGAAAAGACCTTGAAAGTAAAGGCTTTGTGGTGGAGTGCCTTGTTTATGCATCAGACACAGTGAAATACTCATCTTTTTTTTCCCCCTTCCTCTTCTTTTTCTTCCCTTGGATCACTAGCCCTGCGGGTCTCTGTGCTCTCTCTCGTCCGTCTCTTATTTAAGATATATGTCAGCCCATTAGGAGAGGCTGCAAGATGCGAAGAGCTCTGATGACAGGTAATACGCTAACACCCATCTTTACAGCTTCCTCTTGCCCACATTACACCAGGGGCCATTACTCAGCTGTCCAGCAGCAGGAGGAGGAGGAGGTAGAAACACCAATTCAAACAACAAGGAGCTGGCCCCAAGCTGAGTACCTTGCAGACCCAGTTGGGTTGGGACAGGACCACCGAGTAGCCCAGGAAGGGCGCCAGGTTGGGGGAAAGGGCTCTAGCCACCCGTGGAGAACTTCGGTGAGAATGTTTGCCACCTTTATTGGGGTACAAACAATGCAGTATAAACAGAATGCACCCACAATGGCATGGTGTTTTCAGATAACCAAGGAAGGCCATGTGGAGGATTTTTTTGCATTTGAAATTTGGTGCTGGAAGAGAGCTTTGTGAATACCCAGGACAGCCAGGAAGATGACTAAGTGGGTCCTAGATCAAATCAAGCCTGAACCATCACTGGAAGCAAAAAAAAATGAGGAAATCGGGTCTGTCCTACTTTGGGCCCATCATGAGAAGGCAGGATTCTCTGGAAAAGGTACGAACGCTATACCTGTAAGTCTGTTGGACACAGCGTGTGTCCTGAACTCCAAACCCTTGCTGTGATTCCTGTGCTGTGCGTGACCTTGGACTGTCTTGAATGGATTGCTTGGATTCTCCCTGTCTATTTGCAGCTTGCAGTTGGATTGGTTTGTCTCTGTGTCATTGCTGAACATCGGCTTGGGGTTCTCCTAAACTGATTCTTCCTACTCTCTAGCAGGACTGTGTTTGTTTCCTGACCCTCCTTTTCTGTGCTTCAGATTTTGGTTGCCCAGGGTGGGGCACTGGGGTACGGAAGATAGTCCTGGTGCATCTGGGTAGATGCAGGGGCTGGTGGCAAGAATCCAGGCTGCACCACCACTGTTTTAATGCGTTCAGTACAATGGACAGCTCAGGACTCAAGGCTGCTCACAGTGAGGCTGGTTATAATCCTTATAAACCCTGACAAATCAAAAAGCAAGGAGCTAGGAGTGATGGGCCAGCTGTGGTGTGGAGCCACATGAGATCCTGAGCTACCCCCAAGTTGGCACTCCCCCTCTTGGGCTACAGATCTCATCGGTCCCCTATGGTATGCTCCAAGGTTGGGAGTGACAGGAAATCCATTCCGAAGGGTTGAGCCCCACTCTGTAGGCTGAGAAGACAGCTTCACCTACATAACGTCTCTGTGTCTGGGTATGCCCAAAGCAGAGGTGCACGGCCACTGAAAAATTGAAAGCAACCCTATCTGGGGTCATTTTATGCAAATGTTTTTGGTTCTGGATGTCTTGTTGATTTATGGCCTGCTCATGGTACGACCTGACAACTACAAAGTAGAAAAACAGGAAGAAATACGATAGCCTACGAAACTTTGTGCCGAAGGACAGCCCATCTAGCAGAGGGCTGTGCAAAAGTGGGGGAGGAGGAGAGGACAAATGGCCCTCGCCAGCCCGTCAGAGACACCGTGGCAGTGCCCCCACGGAAAGATACTTGTGGCTCTTTAAATCCCTGGTGCTGCCATCACCAGGGCCGGCACCTCCAGCAAATAGACAAACACACAGCAATCCTGGTATAAAAGGTTGCACATGGTGGGGTGGGGTTGCCGCTGCAAGGGAGGAGAGGGGCAGGAAAGGATGCCATTCAGCCAGATCTATCCAGACCGCAGACATTCCCAAGCCGGTCAACGAAGGGAATGGATTCCCCTCCCACGATCGCAGGCCCTCCTCCCACGGAAGATTTGCAAACAGAGGCAGGATGGCCATCACAGTGAGGCTGGGATGGCCAACCGCCCAGAGTAGACCCCTTGGTCTAGATGGGCGGGATAGAAATCTAATAAATAATAAATAAAAATTAATCGGTCGAGGATCCTCTAAGTATGGATTCCTTGTTTTGTCTCCGTTTGACACCTATGACCTTGGGGGTTCTCCTTCTAATTCCAGGAGACCGAGATGGGCTTCCATGGTGTGTGGAAGTGAAGAGGGAGCCAGAAACAAGGAGGTGGGCCCGCACAGTCTCTCAGGAGCACGCTAATCCCCTTGCAAAAGGGAGCAGGCGCAAGGTTCACTTCTAGCACATTGGTTTACTGAGGCATGAAGAAATAGTTTAACACCACCCTGAGGCAGCGGGCGGGCAGGCAGGCGGGGTGGTGGTGGAGGGGAAAGAAAAGGTGCTTTCACCCTCTCTCCTTATTCATTCCTCTCCCTTTGGCAGCTGAAAAGCTTGGCTGGCTCTTAGGTTTCCCTCTCGGGACAACCTTTCATCCTGGAAGGCTCTTCTGCCCTCCTTCGGAATCCCAACTAAGAAGGAAATGTATTCCAATGAAATATTGAGAGGGTCAGAGAGAAGGAAGGGGAATCCTGGAGGAAAGGTCTAAAAGTCTAACCGCAGGCCGTGGGGCTCCTTCAGCAGAATCTCAAATCAGGGTGCGAGTTGGGCCTTCCAGTAAAGGGTCTAGAGAAATAAATGAATGCTTCCAGGTCTTCTAGGACTGGTCAATCATGTTGGACCTTGGAAAGGTCGGTCTGTGTGGAGAACAGAAAGATCTGAAGAAGATCAGCCAAGACGATTCGAGGGCTTTTCTGTTTCTGCTCTCTGCTCCTCCCAGACACTGCCAAATCAGTCCTGCATGCCTCATGGTCGTTTAGTGGTCCAATAAAGATATCTCACAACCCTGACTCCAAATAAAATAAAATAAAATATGCATCTTCGGAAATAAGTGTTTAGATTCCCTCCTCCACTGAAGAAACGGAACAAAACTCCAGGGCAGCGTGGTTCTTTTCTTTTTCTGCCTAATTACGTGCCAAGAAATCTTCTGTGGGTCTCTGTTTTCAAGTCGCAAGAGAGAGAAAACCATACCATTGGTTTCTACTGTGCTGAAATTTCCAAATTCTCTCCAGATTTTGAAAAAACATCTGTTTACGGGCAGGGGGGGGGGAATTTCTCTTTTGTGGTTTCAAAGGCGGGAGCTCCTTTACCAAGCCAGGCAAGACAATAAGGGGTTTCAAATTTACAATTTGAATCAATGGCCTATTGTCATTTTAAACCCAATGAGTGTTCATTTATTAACTGAGAATACCAAACATCACAGCATCTTTACACATCATAATATTGCTGATATTGACCACATAAGACAGGACAGATTGTTTTATCAATTGCAGTGATTGTTGTAAGTTTCCTGAAGCCACAAGCCGGCCATCGCAGGCAGGAGCTGACAGAGGAAGTACTAAATGAGCCCCAACTTTCCTTCAGATAAAGCCTGGAAGGTGTGTGCCTTTTTTTAAAAAATGAGACTCACCAAGTGATTTGCCATTTTTTGGCCCTGTACTTTCTTTTATCTTTATCATTGCTCCAACATCAAAAGTAATTTGCTACCTGTGTGCTGGGTTACTCTTATCTGAAACCAGGAAAATGCACGAAAAGATTCTACTTCCCTCTAGTGGCCAATTTTGATATTGCATGTTTTAAATTCCTTGCAAAAACACAAAAAGGAAACAGCTCAGGGTGTTGCAGCACCAGGCTGATAGAATGGGGGAAAGGTGAATCCCTATTGTGTCGTCCCCCCCCACCAGAGAGGGACTAGCCCTGATTACCTGGACCATTTGGGGTTCGTAGAGTTACATGTCCTGACATCTGTAGAGCCCTGGGCAATCTGCACAATGGCCCCAAAGTACCACCAGATGAAGGGACGAATAGACCAGTTCTGAGTATTTTGAACTTTAAAAACCCTGAGAAGGGTTGCAGTAACTCAGAATCAAATTGCAGCATTTAATGACTATTATTGCTTATTTTCTGGGAAGTAGCTGTGTCATTCCGTTTCAGGAAAACCAAAAATAAAAACAAAGTATGGTGGGCATCTTTAGAGCTAACAAATTCGTTTCGGTGTCAGCTTTTGTGAATCAGACGCAGAGCCTGGAGAAATGTTTGCCTTCTCACTTCAGACAGAGATGAGAAAGGCATAAAACCTGGAAGAAATCCTGTCAAAAAGTCTCCAAAATGCCCCCTTGGAAAGTAATTCCTGAACAGAACTAAAAGCATGACTTCTTATACAAAAAGCTATCTGTCTATTGTGCTACCTTTGAAAGATTAAATTATTCCCTAAAAGTAACTCATTATACCTAACTCTGGTACTGCAAGAACTGTAGAACTGTAGAGATGGAAAAGACCCCTGAGGTTCATCCAGCCCAGCCCTTTGACAAATCAAGGAAATCCACAGCTAAAGCCTCCTTGACAGGCAGACATTTGACCTCTGCTTAAACACATCTAGACAAGGAACCTCCACCACCTTCTAATGTCATCTGTTCCACCATAAAGCAGCTCTTAATGATCATAATCATCATTGCATGCTGTCAAGTCCATTCTGACTTATGGCAACCTTTTCCAGGGTTTTCCAAGTCCAGAAGACACAAAAGTGGTATCATCTTCTTCTGGGGCCATCCTGGGACTCTGCAGCTTGCCCAAGACCACACAGGCTGGATCTCTCCCTAGGAGGCTCAGTGGGGGAATCGAACTCTCAACCTCTGGCTCTGCAACCACAGAGCTATCCAGCCAGCAATAAAGGAGCTCTTACTATCCAGAACTTCTTCCTAATGTTTAGTCAGAATCCCCTTTCCTCTAGTGCGAATCCATTGCTTCGGGTCCAACCCTCAGTAGCCACAGAAAACAAGCTTGTTCCATCTTCCACATGACAGCCATTGAAATATCTGAAGATGGCTTTCCTACATCTTGCAGGCTTTTCTGCTCCAAGCTAAAAATATCCAACTCCTCAACTGTTCCTCATAGGGCTTGGTTTCCTGATCACTGGCCATCCTGGTCACTGTCCTCTGGTCACTGTCCATCTTGCCAATATCCTTCTTAAACTGTTGTGCTCAGTTCTGGGCACAGGAGCGCAGGTCTGACTATTGCTTTCCTTGACTTTGGCGCTGTATTTCTGTTAATGCAACCTACTATTGCATTTGCCCTTTTAGCTGCCATGTCACACTGTTGACTCAGGTTTAGTCTGGGGTCCACTGAGACCCCAGATCCCACGCACGCATCTTACTGCCATGCCAACTGCCACCCATCCTACCTTTGTGCCTCTGGGTTTTCCTGCCTAAATGCACAACGTTCTTCCCTGTTGAAAGCTATTTTTTTCAGTCTGCATCCATCTGTTAAGGTCCCCTTGAATTCAAGCTCTGTCTTCTGGAGTATTAGACATTCCTCCCACCTCGGTTTCACCTGCAAATTTGCCCTCCAACTGCTGTGTCCTCTTTTCTAGCATGGCGGCCAGCTTGGCTGCCTGCAGGTGTCACTTCCTGCATCCTTAGGAAGATGAACAGGCCACGGATGCTGCAGGTCACCATGAAAGCTCCTTTAACAGCCATTGCTCACGTTCTATGCAGATGCTGAAACCATGCTCCTGGCCTCCGTTGCAAACTCTGCCACCGAACATACATGCAGAACACCCCAGTTTACTCAACATCTTCATAACCTCTGTCTAATGCCCCTCTGCTCATAAACTCCCAGGGACTCTGAGCACACTTACCGACCTGGGAGCTGCCAGATTCTCTCCCAAGCAAGTCAGTGAGTCGCAATTTTTGACACACAGCTCCTCCCCACCCCCCCAGCACCACGGGCATGAGTAGAGCATACCACTGAAATCAAAGAGCCAGAAACCTGTAAACAAATCTCCAAACAGCTCAAACAATCCTCCTCAAGTCAATAGGCATATCCTCACCTTCTCTCTTGCCTCTTCCACCAGTCCCATGCACAATGCCCCCAATTACTCACACAGTTCAAGAGCTGTGGGGACTCTGAGTGACTTGTAATTAATTGCTTCCTAGCACTGCTTCCAGGAGGGCTTGATTTCATGTTCTTACATGGGGGGCAACTATAAAAAAGGAAGATGGGGAAGCTCAGCCACTGACTGCATGCACTCTCCTACATCATCACAGAGGAAGTCATTCACCAAATAAAAAAAAATCTCAGGGTTCCATAGGATGAAGCCATGATGCAATTAAAGTGATACCAAATTGTTACAATGGTGCAGTACAGACATATTCCATAATGAGCCTGGCCACTGGCTCCTTCCTTCCTTCCTTCCTTCCTTCCTTCCTTCCTTCCTTCCTTCCTTCCTTCCTTCCTTCCTTCCTTCCTTCCTTCCTTCCTTCCTTCCTTCCTTCCTTCCTTCCTTCCTTCCTTCCTTCCTTCCTTCCATCCATCCATCCATCCATCCATCCATCCATCCATCCATCCATCCATCATCCATCCATCAACTCCTTCCTTCCTCCCTTCCTCCTTCCTTCCTCCCTCCCTCCCAAGGTCAGTCACTGGCCCAGCCTCCACCCTGACTCTAACCCAGGCAATGTTTCACTGAAACATCTGGAGCAAAATGCACACCATGCATTAAATGCCTCCTTCGTTTCAAGGATGTGCATAACTCTTTTCCTTGGAGTCATGTAGATAATAGACTTGACTTTTTCCACTGTACACCCACTAAAATGCATAAAAGAAAGGTTACCTCAGCGAGCAGAAAGCAGAGAGTTTAATTAATCCCAGAGTGTGCTCTTGGTAGGGAAAGTACAAGGCAACCTGAACCCTCTGTTTACGGAACTAGATTCGCCATGGGGCCATTATCCCTACGACAGAGACAGGGGCTTCTTCCTTTTCTCAGGGAATCTTGCCTCCCCCTCACTGGGGTTGGCACTCCTATTAAAAGTCAGATCTGTACAGGGAATGGTGATTAACAAACACTGAGGAGGTTGTTCCTCCCTTGGCAGAAGTAATTGGTGCCGTGGCATTTGCCGGCAAAATGTCTCTCTCTCTCTTTCTCTCTTCATTCTGAGGGCCTCTGCCGTTTTCCCTTTCTGCTCACCCCGGCTGCAAAAGATCAGGCTAAGACTCGGGAAGCTTCTCTGAAAAGGTGATTCATTGCAAGGATGATTCCAAGGCCCCCCAAAATAGGTACTTGTCACTGTAGCTGTCGTTTCTAAAAGCCAAACCGAGGGTTGGGTCATACCTTGATGGGATCACCCAAAGATCAGAAGAAGGGAAGCGTTTGAGTCCTGCAAGACAATTGCTCAGGCTGGACCCTGTCCAGGAGGGAGCCAAAACAGAAACATCCAAGAATCATCCCAGGCAGGTGGCAAAGCTCTGGGATCTTTAAGGAAGGGAAAGATCCAAGCTGGAGAACTCACAGAATCAGCTCCGGGAGTGGTCAGGTTTCACTTCTGGGGAGGCAGAATCAGAAGTTTTCTGTCTCTATAGACCAAGGGCTGCCTGTTGTTCAGGGGATTCTCCGTCGGCTTTTATCAAAGCACAGGACTCCTACATTGGCTGAGTGTGGAAGCACCAAGAAATAGAGTAACCCTCACATTGGGGTGGGAGGGAAGAAACCCTGAAGAAATCACTCATAACAGAGCACGAGGGAGCAGCACAACCCAGCCAAGGGACAATGAGGTGTTCCTCTTCCACCCATATAGTGTGTTTCACTCACACGGGTACTACAAAAGCAAGTAGGAGATACAGTTACGCTGCAATAGGATGGGAGTTAGCCCAATGCTTGCCAACAAGATGTCACAGCATGCCTCAATCAAAGCACTTGATCCTAAAAATCTCAGGTCCCCCCCCACCCCCCGGGAAGGCTGGGAAGCAAGGGTAATGGCTGAGCTCTCTCCTAATTTTATTGTTGGGAGTGTATGTGAGCGTGCACACTCGCGCATGCACGCACGCACACACACACACATGCTATGCAAGGACAGAAGACCTGAGAAATTGGAAATAGAAAGAGATGTTCCTATTTCACCACCCTGTACAAGAAAACTTGGGAGTTGGCCGGTCCAGAGTCGTAGTGGGAAAAACACTCCGTTCTTGATGCGTCACCACCACCACTCCTGGCAAGCCTGCTGGCTGTCATTCTCACTCCTTGGCCAAGAAGCCTTCCAGAGGGCTGTATGTAAAAAGACAGTCCGTGCCGGCAGGCTTGCCGTCTGTATGAGGCACGATGGAAAAGAGAAAGGGGGAAGGAAGAGAAGGGAAGTCAAGAAGTCTTTCCAAAGCAGAGTTCTTCTCCTCCCTCGGCGGCAGCCGGCAGGTATTGACTGCTGATGGAGGGGCCCTTTTCATAAGACCCGGCCTCAAAAAGGAGAAAATAAAATAAAATAAAAGGACTCGAAGAAAGAAAACAAACAGGCTTATCATCCTGTCTTGGCCTAGGCAAAATCTTGCCGCCAAGGCCTCTTGAGAGAGCTTGGCACTGAGAATTGGCACCCAGCCTTCCCACCGTTTTGTGCAAGAACAAGAGAAGGAAACCAGCCAGGGCTTGATCCGTCCAGAAGCAAGGGCTTTCCCACCAGATGCTTTGCTGAAACTGAGGTGAAACCAAGCCCTCGATCAAGTCAAAAGCACTTTAATTTGGGAAGGAGGGTTCCGTCCAGCTTGGATGTTTCCACCTTTGAGGAGGCCTGCCTGGATCAGTGCTGCCCAGGGAACCGAGTGTTCCTGGCAGGGGGAAGTTGAGATGGTGGCCACGGGAAGGCCAGACACGAAGGTGTGACACTCCCTGGGCAAGAAATGGTCTTGCCACCTAACCTACCTCACTGGGCTGTTGTGAGGACAGAAGGGGGGGAAAGTGACGAAGGCACATGCCCTCGTAACAGCCCTCTGCATTATTCTCATCTGCTCAAGCTGTAGGTCCATAAATAAACTGTCAGTCACCACATCCATGGTAATTTTAATATTTTTGTCCAACCAAGAGATGGCGGCTTAAAACCGTTCATTGTTGGGTGTGGACATCTCAAAAGAGTGCTCCAAGAGTGATCGCAGGAGTGTAGGAGGTCTCCTTCATCGGAAAAAGGTGTCCACGTGGACACATTGGTCACACTTCAACCCTGGTTTTCCTCCAGTGAGTTTATAGTTGTGTTCATGGGGTTTTTTCCTCGCGCTTTCTCCTCCCAGCAGTCTTGTGGTGAGATTAGGTTGGCCTAAGTTTTAAAAAAAGAAGGACTGGTTCCAGGTGAACTTCATAGCTCAGTGGAGAGAGGGATTTACATCTCCCACATCTCTGTCCAGCACACGAACCACTGCACTGCGCTGGCGCTCTCCTTACTTGCTTTTTTCCTTTCCTTTTTCCAAAATAAAGATATGGGGGGGGGGGGAGAGAGAGAGAGAGAGAACAGGAGGGCTGACATTCTGTAAAAAACCACGAGAGATCCACGGAGAGGCTCGGCACTCCTGAGCAAATGCATCAAGCCATGAATAATGTAAATTCCAATTCTCATTAAAAACAAGACACTGATTGCATTACCTACACGCCGGCAGGACACGGCAGGGTTTATCGGCTTTCTTCCCCACAGGCTCGGGGCTTTGTTGGCTCATCTGTGGCCAGCTTTGTCGGCTTTGCCTCCCTGACACAGCCTGCCTGTTCAGCCCCACAGCTCGGGCTGGGTTGCTACATGCTCTCTCTCACACACACACACCTGCACGGATGGCTCTCTTGGCCCCACGGTTCCTTCGCAGAGGAGGAATCGGGGCCAGGGAGGAGCCCTGTGGAAACTCAGAACCGGAGCAAGCCGTCTCCAACCTCCGGTCCCTGAGAGGCCAGTTTCTGGAAGCTTTGTCTTGAAACCTGTAAACGGATCCCGAATCGATGGCTTTGTGTCTGGGATTTCAGACTTGCAGAACAAAGCCCGTATCGATCTCCTGACAGCCAATCACGAACCGAAGAAAGCCAATTTGGAAACTATGGGAAGCGTGGAAAACTCTCGTGATGACAATCAGATGCCCTTCATTTCTTTTCTCCTGATTTGCTGCCTGTAATCTCCCGGCTTGGCTATGGCAAGATGCTGATCTCAAAACCCAGACTTAAACAGAGCTGGGAGAGCAGAGCCAGTAATGTCATTGACCCCGTCATGGCTACTCTGAGTCAATATGGCCAGCCTCCGTGGACCAGCGGGCGGATGTGGAGCAGGGCAATGCCGAGGGCTGTTCCAATACGCTTTTATGTTGCCGGCTGCTAGCCAAGTGTGTCTTTCTGTTGCCTTTACTGCCAGCTGATCTTCAGGGGAAAATATTCTGTAGCTTGAAATGCAGAGCAGTGATAAATCCATGAAAGGAAGGAAATGAGGGTGTCTCATTTTTGGTGACCTTTTGGCAGGGAAGGCTTTGCTGATTCCACAGTTTCCAAGGCAAAATTTGTAAGCTGAGTACAGCTGAGGTTTTCTGGATCATTTCAGTTAAATAGACCAGGAAAACACACACACACAGAGAGAGAGAGAGAGAGAGAGAGAGTAACAGTGAAACCAGTGATGATGCAGCCTGAAGCAACAATAAGTTTTCTCTTTTTTTGACGGGGTTTTGCCTGTTTGTTTTCAACCAACTTTTACAAACGTTCGGGTTTTGGTTTACGAACTGCCACAATTTTTCCAGCTGTTCTAGTCATGTTGCTCAGGAGATTCAGGGAGTTAGGGATGGGATTTTTTTAAATTATTTTTTTGGACTACAAATCATACAATTCTCTCTGGGATTTATACCTCGCAGACGGAGGACACATTAGAGACACTTAAATGTGGCGCACTTGGAATGCTTTTAAGGCACAGCTAAGGCCTAGATCTGCTCAAGCTTCCTGTCCCTGCTCTGCTGAAGCAGAAACAAGGTGGAGCTCGGCCTAGCTAGGCCTCAAAGCCTTTCAGTCTAGGCCTTTCTTCCAGGCGAGCCACACTTAGGTGTCTGTCTGTCTGTCAGTCAGGTAGAACTCTAAGACTGGAGAATTATTTGTAGTCCCCCCAAAAATCTGAAAATCCCATTCCTGCTGGTAGTTTATTTCTCTTAAATCTCTTTAAAGTGCCCCCTTTAGACTCAGGGATGTTTCTATCCGTTCACAGTTCACATGACAACATGGGAGCCCCTGAAATTTGCAAATGCCCTTCTTGAGGACAGGATCTGCAGCACCCTTTTCTAGGCTTGCTAGCATTTTCTTATAGTCTTCGGTCTTGTCTTGAACCTTTCACTTATTGATCTGAAGCCATTAGCAAGGGAGGTCTTTCTCTCCATATGGGGAAGAAAGCGCCTGATGCACAGCCTTCTGGCCACGCGGTCTGGCTTGCAGGCATTTCTTCTCCGGAAGACCAGACTTCCACCGCTGCCCGGCTCTTAAACCCCCAGAGCTCTCCTCTGCCTGGCTGCTCTAGTAAGAAACCAGAGGCAGGATCGTGGAAGGCATGAACTGAGCTTCTGTTTTAAAGGAAATCATCAGCAGGAATGATTGAAGTGGTTTCTTTTTAACCTGCTGTCATTAGCCCCTTGCTGGCTTTCGATGCTACAGTTCCTAGGCATAGATGTTCCATCCACTCGGCATTTATGGACCGTTATCAGAGGTATATGGAAAGAAAGGGAGATCCTGCTGGTTTCCAAAATCCCATTTAAATATGTAATGAGACTGTGCTTTGAGACCAACATACCACAACCAGGTGTCCTCCAGATGTTTGGGACTAATGCTCCTGTCGTTCCTGACCAATTGGCTGGGGCTGAGAAGGACGGACATCTAAAACCTTTTTGGGGGGTGGGTGGGGGGAAACCCTGGTTGAAGAAGCCTGCTTCAGCCATTTGACCATAGTTGAGGAGAGAATGGACAGTGGACAAGCACCAAAAAGTCCTGAGCCGTGCTGAAGTGAGAACAGAGAAGTTGCACATTCATAGGAACTAGGGAGCTGTTTTCGAATGAGTCAGATCTTTGGTCCATATAGCTCAGTATCGTCAACTCTGGTCGGTAGAGATTCAGCCTGGATTCTTTTCTAGCCTTAGCCCTCTCCTTCTTCCTAGCCCTAGCTGAAAATTTCCTGGCCTTTGGGTGTGTGTGCCTGTGTTTCTCATCCACATCCTAAGCAGACTTGGCCCTGCTTAGCTTCTAAAGCCAAACGGAACTGAGGGGGACCTCCATCGGTTCTGAATTTTCTTTTGCCCGTGTTGTGAATGCCCCATTTTGGTGGAGTCCAACTTTGGCCCTGTTTGCTGGCATGAGAAAGACCATGGAGAGTACACCTCTTCCCACACAGAAGAGACTATTGATTTGCTGTTAGGGTTATCAGGAGAAGTGTGCTATTTCTTCAGAGCCATGACAACCCTCCAGTGTGCTGGCTTTACCGAGAAAGACTGGTTATTGAAACCTTTCCCATAAAATATAATCTCTTTTTCACGTCTAACCATTTGTCCAGAGTCCTGGGAATATGCCGCATTAGAGCTGTTGAAGTAAACAGTTGTCCCTGTTTTTCACAGTTTTTGCTCATATATTTTTCCCCGCTCATACCTCCACCCCCACCCACCCCCCCCAAAAAAAACCCACAATATTTTTAATTGTGTTTCTTCTCTGCTGAGCAATTGAACTTATTTCTCACATTTAAGTCTGGATTTCTGAGTTATAATTAGAATGCCTACCTCGGTTATAAATAAAGAAGCGATTTTCACATTTTAAAGGCATTTTTAAAAGGGGGGGAAACCACAAGACTTCTGTTAAGACTCCCATTGTGATTTTACAGCATGAGTCACACACCTTGATGGGTTGCTCTTTCTAGGATGAACTCAGAGGGTTTTCACCAGACTTGTCAACAGCTGAGAAAATCTGGGCAAATGTCTGTCGTCTCAATCCACCTTGGGTTCTTTTTAAGGAGAAAGGTGGGGTGGAAATAGTTCAGATAAAGAAATAAACAGTTGGATGCCACACAATTGCCAAAGCAACGCCAGGAGAAGCTGGGGAAACATCTTATGTGCTCGGAAACTGCCTTTCACAAGACGTATGTTTTTGTGCTACGGATGGGAAGTTACATGATTTTCAGATTTTAACCAACAACAACACGTAGGACGGGCTGCAGAAAGAAGAGTTCCACTGACTTTGATTGATTTTGTCCTATACCACTTGGCTATGGACTGTCTGAAAGACCACATCTCCCCATACAAGCCCCAAACAGGTTAAGAGGAAGAAGGGAGACCCTTCTCTCGATCCCACCGCCTTCGCATGTTCATCTGGCAAAGACACACAAGAGAGTTTTTCTGTGGCTGCTCCCAGACTATGGAATGCCTTCCTCGGGAAGAGAGGGTCGCTTGGCCTCCTTCTTGTCTGGAGCCCAAAACATTCCTTTTAAAGCAAGGAACTGGCCTGTAAATTTGGACACTTGATGGGATGGTGGGTGGTAACCATTGTATTTTAACGTTTATCTGTATTTTGATGATGTTTTAATAGGTCTTAATTCTTGTTTATTCTTTTCCATGATTTATTTATTGCATTTTTCTGCTTGTTTTTAAATGCTATGAACTGCCTCAAATCCCTTATATGGGGAGAAAGAGGATAAATAAACAAGCAAGCAAGTAAATGTCCCCTTTGGCGTTTTCTCCTTCTCCAGAAACCAAGTGCGCACGTGGAGACCCCGTGAAAGCAATTTTTACAATCCTGCACTAGAACTAGAATTCTGAAGTTTGCATACACATTTCTGGCAAACATTTAAGAAATAAATTACAGAAAGAAATCCCAGATGAACCATTAGCTGGGAGTGGATTCCCTAGCACTGATTTACTTCCTAGCGTAACTCTGACAACTCCAGGAAGCCTCCAACTCGGATGCCCGCTCTCCCCACACGGTGTTGCCATCTGGAGGGCCACAAAGGACCACTCTTTCTTCCTGAACAACCCATTAGGCTAACGGCTCCCCTAGAAGGGGGACCACCCTCTTGCCCATGAAGTCCCGTAGGTGCGACCTGTACTCGTTGCCCAGTGTGGCGTGCCAGGCCTTACATCCCCAGCTCAGATCCTTCCTTCCTCCTTCCCCCTCCCACGTTTGAACAACGTTTTGCGTAAACCCTTCCTGGCGGCCCGAGGGACCCATTTCTTATTGGCGGTTTCATTCGGAGAAATTATCTTTATAACCGAGGCATGATTGTCCATTTGGAGACTGTGGGGAATACAAACAAGCAATTGCCCCATTTACACATCGCCCTGTCGGAGAAGGAGGGGGATACTGCCAAATCCCAGAGGTCCGTCTGCATGGGAATTTGTGTGGAACGCACGTGTGGGTTATGGAAAGCAAGATGAAGCTAAACACGGGTTGCTCATTGCATCTTGCTTAGGGGCTCATGTTAACTAGGAGGTTGCTAAGCACCTTTTTCGTGGCATCTGTGTCGGGCATCAAATGACCCAGAGGAGAGTGTGTCCAGGTTTTTTCTTCCAGGACACGTACTGGTCTCTGCACTGACCCTCCCTCTTCTTAAAGCTCTTGGACTTTCCATGAGGAGGAGGAGGAGGAAGAAGACAAAGATGTGACCAGTCAAGAAAGCTCATAAAACATAAGCTCAGGAGAAGATGGAAGAGAGGGGGACGGAGCTGTCGCAACTACCGCTTGTAAAACGTGGCAAGGGAAAGAAGTAGAGGGAAGGGATCGCTGTGGCACAAAGCCGCCGTCCCCCTTTGCCACCCCATGTTGGTGGTTTTACACGTCTTGGGGCCTGGAATGGGATGTCAAAATAAGAGCAGCCCCTTGGTTCTGCCCCGGAGCTCAAAAACCTAAGGAATGTTGTCACAGCCAACAGTAGCCTGGCAGGAGGACATGAAGGAAGCTGGGTAAAGCGAAAGGAGATCAGTTGTTAGTGAAACCAGAAGATGGACATTTAAAACAGGCAAGAAAAGGCAGGCAGGCAGGCGGGCAAAGAGACACTTAAGCAAGCAGAGAGAGAGAGAGAGAGAGAGAGAATCAGGTCTCATGGGCCAGGCTTGCTAGAACGGATGGGAATGAGAGTCTGCAACAGTCAGAGATTGGCACATCCCTCCTTCCTGGAACAAGGGAATACTGGGGTTTGTGGACTGACACACTGTCTCAAGAGAAGGCAGGAGGAAATGGATGGTTGTTGTTGTTGTTTTCCCTCCCCGAGTGAAATGCCGGCTTTTCTCTTGGCGTGGTGTGGCCTTGCCTGGTGCAGGCCCTGGGGGAATCCATGCAACGCCGAGCGGAAAGGAAGGTGTGTTCGCCTCCTTATCAGCCTACCCAGCTGTGAGGGGAGCCTGCCCCCAGCCAGACCCGGGCTGCCTGCACGTTGGTCTTTCTCCCTGCTGGCTTTTTATCCGGCAGAGCAGCACAATGGCCCTCGTGCCTGTTCCTGAGCTGATCCGTTTCAGCAAGGCTCTGGAGCCAAAACGCCCGAGCCAGCTCGGGTGGGAGCCACGCCAAAGCAAAGGCAGCCTTGCGGGGCACTGCCTCTGTTTGTGTGTGTGTAAGCCAGACTCCCTTGCTTCCACACCTTAAAGCAGAGAATTCTGTGATGCAAAGCCTACCGCTGACGCCAAGGGTGGCTGCTGACATAGTGACAAAAAGGAGGATCAAAGAAGACACAGCTTTGCCTAACGTTATTGGTACAGATGTTAACAATTTAAGCAACATTTCAGGGCATCTTCCTGAGCGGGGAAGACCGTGCCCAGGTGACTAGTGTGTGCCCGCGGCTGAATCTCCTGTCCGGGTGCTGCTCACAACGGATCACGGGCCACTTCCAAGTCTTTCCTCTCTCTCTCCTGATCGTTTCTTGACTCCCTAAATCAGAACTGGTCTGGACTCTGACCTTCCAAGGTAGCAAAGCAGGACTGTCCTCTGGGCCCCAAAGAGGGCATGCAGCCATCCTATCACTACTCTCCAGTAATCATCATCATAATTATAACTGTCAATTCACATTCCAGCTGATGAATCAACACGGAGACATTTGGCATAGTGCCTGAATTTCAGTCTGATCGTTACATCCTTTTTTCAAAAGGTGTGATAATTATCACCAGCATCCCCATCACTGTTATCATAGCAGCAGGAGGAGTAAAAACAATAACAGTCTCCCTTCTTGGGGGGGGGGGGGCACAGCAACCTGACTTTTAAGCTTCTCTCTCTCTTTTTTAAATCCACTCCAGTGATACACCAGATGCAGAAGAGTTTTGCCAACAGTGGACCTTAACTCTCAACCCCACCCTCATTAAGATCCATTAAAACATTAATTTTAAATTCATTGCTTGCTCGTCTTTCACGTGCCACAAGGCCCTTTGCTTTCGTTCAATAGATCAACACGGCTGACCAACCACACACGCACACACAGGTATACGCACACGCGCACACAAGTACACACGGTATATAAGCCAAATATCTTCCATTCGCTCTTTCCTGATTCTTCAGAGGTGATCACACAACCCAAGGCCACTGGAAGTCTGCTGGAATGAAGCTTCTTTGCCAACTCCCTTTAAGCTTTCCACTACCAGCTATAGGTTTATTCCCTTTTTTAAAAAAATATATATTATTGGAGATTTTCCAAATGCTCTGTTTCCTAGAGCAACCAAGCCATGTTGTCTTTGTGTTTCTACTTTGCAGTCATGTTGCTTAATTGCAGCCGAGAAAGAGTGTGTGTGTGCATGTATGTATGGTTCTGAGGGTAGGGAAGCGCAGGGAAGTGGTTGTGCCTTCTTGTTGGGCAGGATGCCACCCTCCTGGCCCTGACCGGCAAGGGAACGGGTGGCTACTCTCCTTGTCAGCCTTATGGGGGAGCTGGGGCATTGCCATGGTGATTCTCCAAACCACTGAACTTTAATCTCTGCCTCTTTCTTCAGCTATTCGCCAAAGATCGTCTTTCTAAAATCACAGTGTGGGAAGGGAACCCACCACCTCACATACTTATGTATTTTATCAAAGTGTTTCGATACAGCGCAGAAGTCCTCTCTTGGGATGGGACCATTTGGCCAGCTTCTGAAAATGAACCATCCACGAAACCAATAGACGGGTGGGGAAGGCCATGCCTCCCCCAACCCCCAACTTGTATCCCACAGATTCGTGCATCGTCCAAGAGATAAGAGTTTCTTTCTCTGGATTCCCTTGTCACCCCAATCCTCAGCCCTCATGGGTATCTGTACTGTGTATATCTCTTGCTTGAAGGTCCTGGAGCTTCCTGCAGGTTCTGGGCTGGTGGGTGGAACTAGCTGTCATCTTTCATGCCTGGCTTCCTCTGTGCTCTGCTGTTTCTCTGGAGCGACATCTCCTTTCGCCTCTGGATGGAAGGTCCATTGGAACTGGCAAGAGATGGTGCCTCCAAGCCCCTGTGCTCTCCGTTCAAGCTGCTCCAAGGACAACAGGTGCCTTGTTTCTGGTGCTGACCATCAACTTTTCCCCATATCATAAGCCACACTGCACTGACTGTATTCAGCAGCCATGAGGCCCAAGTGAAGCAAATGCCATGCCTAAGGAGCAGAGTTTACGACGTTAATGAAAATGGTTCCCATTTTGATCCCCAGCAGACCTCTAGAGGAGGGTTGGGAACGACTCCTGACCGAAGCCCTGGACAGCCATGGCTGCCAATTACGTAACGTGAACGAAATGTAACATCTTCCTACGTTCCTAAAATGGAACAGATGACTACAACACAAACATTCCACCCTGTCAAGGATGTGTGAGCTCATTGAGGGTGAAAAGAAGATGCTTTTGTCCCATTGTGGAGCCCATGGGAGCGTGATGGCTAAGACTAGCGAGGATCCAGGCTAGGTCACCCATGATCAGGACCATGGACAGCTCACGAAAGGGCTGATTCTATTACACACCCAGAGTCTTGCTTGTTTCATAGCCGATGAAGAACCTTAAAAGATCCCGGACTTGTGCTCCTGGAAGGGCCTGGAGTGAAGGAAAGTGTAAACCCTTGTACCACAGTCTGGATGTTTGGGATCAAAGCTTCCAGCAGCCCAACAGTGGGGCTGTTGGGCTGGGCTTAGAGTGGCTGGCCCTCTTCTGTAGCAGATGAGAACCCTCCTGCTCTCCTTGGCTGTGGAGGGCCACCATTCCCCGCTGCTGGGGGTTTTGATACAGCGCAGAAGTAATACTTTGGCATGGAACCAAGGATGGCCTGAAGGTTTCCCAGGAAAGGAAACAAAGGTGGTGGGTGGCCAAAAGCTAAGTGTCTCCCTTTGTAAAAAAACAAACAAACCCAACAACCATGCTTGGAAGGGAAGAACATTTTGGCGAGAGGAGCCCTTGGTGGAACACCATGAGAGGGGACAACCATGGTTACAATAAACACTGCTAAGATATCAAAGAGTCCTGTGGCAACCTGAAGACTAACAGATTTATTGCAGTCCAAGCTTCACTTCCACAGATACGTGTAGGATGTGTTCTCCAGATTCACCTTGGGATACGGGCTGCATCCATGGAGGCTCCAGCTGCAGGCTTCTCGGGCTTAAAGGTGATCCCGAGCTTTGTTATTTTGGTGCAAAGGACGAAGGTGGCTACCCCAGAGAACCCTTGCACCACAAAGATGGCCACTGGTTACATCTGAACCTTCGGCCTTTCTGTTTCACGACATCCCACCCGAGCAAGCGTACAAATATCCGTCTGTTCGAGTAGCACTCTGTGGATGTGAGGGTGTGTGGTGCAGCCTGCAAATAAAACACGTTCGCCTTGAAGATGCCAGAGCTCTGCGAGGGCCAGCCTGAAGAAGAATCCTGCAGCGCTCAAAAGCATGCTTGCTCATGGTAACAAAATCTATGTGTGCAGATTGTGCACAAGAGCTGCCATGGGGCCCAGTGGTTTGGGTTGAAATGGAGCAACACAGCTATCTCTTCCTCCCAAACAGAAATGTTGTCAGTGTCCTTCAGGGGTCCCCCTGGCTGGCCCCAAGTGGAAACAGGGAACCCTTGGTCAACATCCAGGAGCCGTTTGGCTTCCCAAGAGGCTGTGGTGAGAGATCCCAGCTGAGCTTGTTCCATAGGGAGCTTTGGGAATGAATTCCATGCTTCTCTGCTGCCTTCTTCCCCACCAAATAACCGTGGGGTGGTGAGACTGTGCCAGACCTGGCTCCTATTCAAGGGTTAGTCATGCGGCACTGAGTTTATGGACCTGCCAATGAGCGGACGGGATCCCTTGCTCTACCGGATTCCATGTTTCACTCCCAGAGATCATGGGACCGGAAATGCCAGGGCTTGAACTGAGGATGTTCTGCACGCAGTCCTGCTGCTTTTCCACCAAAAGGATGGATCCCTTCTTCACCGAGCTGGAAAATGTTACCTTTCTGGACCACACAGCCCAGAATCCCCCATCGGAATCAATCCAGGCTGGTGGATTCTGGGAGTTATATTCCAAAGACTTAATTTCCCCAAGCTCTACCACCCTGCAATTGCACCCCATTGCTGTGGAAGGGCTGTTCTCGTCTAAAATGAACCAAGGCCACTTTCTCGTGGTGGTGATGGGTTAGGGTGGGGCCAGCGAGCCGGGCCAGCAAATAAGTTGCCACCAGAGATGATGCTAGTGCTGGGGGATCACCAGGCATGGCTGATGAGAAAAGAGCTGCCATGTAGCCACGATATTAGAAAGTACACATTCCTTCGCTCGAAAGAGAGGGCTGCTTATGAGCCAACCCCACCTTAACAAACCCTGGCTTAAAACATTACACACAGGATTTCCAGTCTGTATATTTTGTGATAGCCAGTGCGGGGAGAGAAGCCACCAAGAGTCTTATGGCACCCGAAAGATTAATACCCTTTATCGGGGAAAAGCCTTCATGGTCTGTGGCTACCATCCACCTGAGGAACTGGGCTGCGGCCTCCAAAAGCTTATGCCGAAGTCAATTTGTGAAGGTGCCTCGGTCGTCTTTGTGGCCAGAGACAGCCCCGGCTGCTCCCCTGCACGGAGAAGCGGCTTATAGAGGATATCAACCAGGGCGCGTGTTTGTAATTGAATCTTTGAATCAATTCAAGAGCCGGCTTGTAATTAAACCTTGCTGAGGCTCTTGGTCGCCTCTCCCTAAAACCCCTTTGAGCTCTATGTTTTCACTCCTTGCTACCTAAAATAGGAGGCTTAAATCTAAGGCCTGCTGTCAGCCAATATTATTCTCCATCCAACACGGTTGAGCCTCGGAGCGGAGCCATTATCCAGGACATTCCCAACGTGGATGAACTGGAAATGTCCCTCTTCAGCAGTTTTCGGCTTGCGCGCCCCCCCTCCCTCCCCATCTCCCCCTTCTTAACTCAGCCTGCTTTCCGAGCGTTCCGGAGACGGAGCAGTCAGGAAAGTGACAAAAATAGCCTTAAATCCCCCATCTCAACTCAATGACAGGAGAATAATAAAAAGATTATAGGTAATTTCTCCTTATGAATTATAGAGGAGGGCTTAGATTCCACAGTGACACAGGGAGCCCACCTCGCAGCCCCCTCACTCTTGGCGAGCCCCCTCCTATTCTCCTGAGATCCCTCCGTGACCCTGGGAGGGAAGTGCGCAGGTGAGGGGAAAGGGGAATGGGTCCCCCTTCCAAACTCCCCCAAACTCCCCCAAATTTCCCCCCTCCTCCACCAGCATGTGGCGCCTGGAAAGGCAGGTGGGGGAGCAGCCAGGATAAATTGGCTTCTGTTTTGAAGATAAGCGCCGGCAATAATGGATTTCAGACCTCGCTTGGCTGCCGCAGTATAAATTGTTTTGCCGGCTCGGCTTTTGGTAGGGAGAAAAATCACACACGGGCGCGCACGTGCGCGCCGGCACAATTCGGCAAGGCAAGGAGGGGGCCTGAAATCCGCAGCTGGCCTCTGGCAGAAGCTGGACCCTGCAAAGGTGCGTGGCAACATTGAACACGGAGGCCCTTTCTCCTCCCCACGGCTGCCGGCCCTTCTTTGAGGGTGTTCAGCGCAGAGAAACAAGCGAAACCTTTCCCTCCCTCCCCGGAGAACAAGGCGCCTAATAAATGTGGAGAACCCATCGCAGGTCCTGGGCTCCTGGCAGAGATGAGTATGGCCCTTGTCCAAAGGTGGAGGGTCAGAGTTAGGATTAAGGCTAGTGCATAGAGCCTTGGACCAGAACTCAGGAAACCTGGGTTCAAATCCTGACTCACCCACGAGGGGTGGGCAATGTGGTTGATCACTCCTTTAAACATCTCACGTACCCGGACAACCCGATCGGGCTCACCATAACTCAGAAGCCAACTTGAGCGCCTGCAATAACAACAACGCATCCGTTACGCTGGGAGGCCGTTGTCACCCACTAATGGCCTTCGGGTGACTCTTAATAGCTGTTTGAAGAGCTTCTACTTGCCATCAAGCAAGGATGGTTAATGACCTTTAACGAGCACTTCTAAGACCATCACCATGCCGGACCTTTTGCAGCGCTGTCACATTTCGCCGTCCCCTCCTTCTGCTGCTGTTTGTACAGATGCCTGCCTACCAAGGTCACACTCCATGCATCTGAAGACATGGCCTCCACCGAATAAAGCTCGTTAATCTGTAAGGGGCTACTCTTTCTTGGCTTTGCTGCCTCCGGCTACAGACCAATGTGGCTACTCCTGATTAATATTCTACTAGGACAGAAATATTCCCTGCTCAACCCAAAGGCCAGTTCATCAAGTCAGGTTAACAGGGGCATCTGATGAAGATGGCTTGGAGACTGGAAAACAGCTCCCATCAGCCCCAGCTAGCATGGGTTGTGGTGAGAAATGCTGGGAATTCCACGATAATGTCTGGAGATTCTGAATGTAGCTTTGTCTAACCTGAAGTCTGGGACTACGGCTCCTGTGACTATCGTCATTGACTAGGATGACAAAAGTGGACAGAAGTCATAGCCAAGTATCAGAAGGGGGCCCCTGGTGGTGGGGGTGTGGTGCTCCAACAGTTGTTCTCTGGAATCTGACGGGAAACATTTCATTTGCACAAAGGCTCGCTCGGGTTTTGCCACAGAACAGATGCTTGCTTAAGTGCAATAACTTAAAAAATGTGAAATAACACATTAACGAATCTGAAGATAGAAAGATAGTATTCAGGGAGCCTTCTGAAAGCATTGAAATGGCATCATCTATATTACCTCACTAACCCCATGAGCCCCATGACTCAGTGGTTAAACTGCAGTACTGCAGTCAAGCCTCTACTCACAACCTGAGTTCGATGCCAACGGAGTCAGGTAGCCAGCTGAAGGCTGACTCCACCCTCCATCCTTCCAAGGTCAGTACATTGAAGACCCACCTCACAGAAGGGGAGGGGGAGGGTTCTTTGCATGATTTTTGAAAGCATTAACATTGCAACCTGCCCAGAGAGTACTCCAAGCACTATGAGGTTACATATCAATTAAAACAATAAACAAATAAATAAATAACCACAACCAAACAACATATTGGGCCAGAGTGATTATCTCCAGTTCACAGAAGCCCTCAACAGCCTGGATCATGGGGTTATGGTAACTGCGGTCCCAAATCCTGGAGAGTCAGAAGCTTCCCAGCCTGAATGCAAGGACTGAGGTTCCTCTCTGCACCTTCTACAGAAAGTATGGAAGAGGAGAACCTGTGCAGATCCACTTTCATGAACTTGTGATCAAACCAGCAGGAGGCTTTTCACTCTCCAGTCCTCTGACCAAGCAGCTGAGGGGTTAATGTTGGTGAGATTTGCTCCACTGAAGGGGAAGGAGGAGATCCAGAGGCTCCAGAAGAACCAAACACACCCACACCCACACACACAAAGGGTGGTGTCCATGGCAGTGTGGTTGCAAGCCTCCTTTCAAAACTTTTTTACTCAGACCAAAAAAAAAAAAAAAAGCAAAGAGTTTTGTAGCATAGTAAAGAGTGTCTGGCTTTTTCTGGCATCAGCTTTCGGAGGCCACGGCCCACGTCTCCTGAAGCAAGCAGATACAGGTGAGCCGTGGTCCACGAAAATTGATGCCCAGTTGAACTCGTTGGCCTTGAAAGTGCCACAATAGTGTTTGGTGGGAGTGGAGACTAGTAGGGGCTCTGGTTTTACAGGGGCAGTCAACCCCTCTGGGTTGAGCACAGACGTGAAAGGCTCTGAACATATATCTTGCAGCTGGGCTTCAGCACGCTGGACAGCTCCTTTAAAGTCTGGGATAATAATAAGAATAACCTTAGAACTACAGAGCTGGAAGGGACCCTCTGGATCATCAAGTCCAGCCCCTCTCAGGGAGGACCAGGGAGGAATCAAACTCCCAACCTCTGGCGCCGCAGCCAGATGTCTAAGCCACTGAGCTTTCCAGGAGATGAAAACCCAGAAACCGTGCACCAGAAAGCAGAGTTGCCAACCTTGATGGTGGGTAGGTTTTCCTGCAACAAACCACAAGCATAGCCTTTGTGCAAGGTAGATGCTCTTCTGAGATCCCAACACTGGAGCTAGCAAGGGTGGCCCCCTTGTCAGCTTGAAGGCATTGGTAGTTAGAAGTGTGCATACATACATCACGACAGCGGCTGTCGTCTAGGGATATGTTCACCCCAGAAGCAGTTTAGGTGGGGCCGACAAGATCCTAAGAATTTCTTAATATTCCCTCTCTGTCAGTCCCTACATCCTCCTGCCAAGGTGATGGGACATGCCTTACCTGCCATTAATTATCTATCTTCAGCATGCTAATACCTTTGGACACTTTCTCCTAAATGCTTCTTCCCCATGCCCGCTAATTTCCCGCAAATACCAGAATGTCCTTAAACCTAAGAATCGGCTCCTTTGAAAAAGTGGCCTTTTTTATTTCCATCATAGCAGGATCCAAGCATGGTGGTGAAGGGACTGGTGAGATGTGGATGTATGAGAGTTTTAGAACTGGTCCTTTAGGGCAGAAAACCAGACTTTGGAAACCTTACCTCCAGGCAGTGTTCATATATAACACACACACACATATATATATGATTATTTAATGCATTATTAAAGCCATTTTCAATCTGACTCAGCCAGCTTCTTATGTTCCTTTACCACCAGGAACACATGTGTTCTTGTCAGACTTCTGGAAGTAAGCAGGGTTATGCTTGCTCAATATTGGGATGGGAGATCCCCTGGGAAGACCAGGCACCTCCAGGTTGCTAAGAAGGAGTGGATGATGCTCTCAAGGGTCAGACTGAACTCCAGCACTCCAACTGGGTTTTCTGGAAGCATCCAACTGTCCACCACAGGGAACAGAAGGCTGGTCTCGTCTTGTACTGATCTAGAAAGCACTTGTCTATGAGGAGTTCTTCCCAACCAACTTACAGATCTCAACAAATGTCTATCGCCAGCAGTCTGTATGGGAAGCCACAACAGTGACGTTGATATAAATCCGGGATGCTTGTAGCGCAGATACACCTTAAAACACTTTAACCGCTTTTGGAAATTTATATGATTTCCAGTGTTCAACGGGTGGTTAAGAGGTGGATTTATGCCACACTTTCTTCACTCGAGAAGCAGCGATTCAGACAGTATAAATCACAAGATCCGACGATGGATGGAAGAAGCCCCACTAGCTGGGCTGTACGTATTAATCCAGGACACACATGTGTGGTCTTGCTGTTGTGTGTGTTGCCACAAAAGTTGTTGTTATGTGTTACTTACGGGGGCCCTTAGGGGCTGAGATATAGTACAACAATACTTTTAACAAGGAAACAGTAAATATATAAATGGAGGTCCAACAGAACAGTCAACAAGAGGGACAACGAAGATTTGTAAAAGAAATCTTGAAGAACAGAGAAAGTATCCTTTTTTAAAAAAAACACCAACTTTTGTAAAGTACTAAAAGCACATTACACAAACTGAGAGTTGGGGAGGGAGAAATTTGGTCACAAGCTCTGGTTCTCCTTTTTTCCTGATGCATCGCTTTTATACAGAATTGACCAAAAAGACAAACTACGGACACATCCCATTAACAGCCAGCCCATATTAGTGATCTGTCATTTACTGTATAAGCAATTGATGCACTGTTAATATTAGCATCACTGTAATTTTTTAACAAAAACTAAGGTGGTTCTAGATGACCTGTTTGGGCATAGCCCTCAAACATGACAACACAACAAATACGTAAACAGAGCACCATACTTACATAAACAATAAGGCATCCTCGTCCACGGACACCATTATGTCTCCTTCTATCAATCATCCTGAGTTTGCGAAGACTCCAGCCCGGGGTTGTGACAAGCACTTGCAAACTTTCTTGTCCTCCATAATTTTCTGAGTCTTGCCCATGCCGAGACTCCACCCGAGACTTTTCCTTGCACCAACAGCTTCCTGTGAAAATGGGATTCAGTTTTTGGTTTGCTTTTTGCATCCTGTGCTAAGCAGGAAACTGACAAATTCAGCTCATTGCCCTTTTCGGTGAATCCTGTGCAGGAAGAGCACTATGCTGTGCAGGAGCTGTAATAATCCTGTTCATTTTGGTGCTTCTTCCAGGACAAATGGCCCACGGGTTTTAGGAATGCCTATGAGATTTCCTGCGAGAATTCTTGAGTGGGGAAAAAACATCTCATACAACCAGAAATCTCAGTGGGAGGAAAAAAAGAGTGAATTATGTGTGGGTTTTCCCCTCCCTCAGTTTCTCTCTGGAGTGAAAGCCTGAGAAATTCACACCTCCAGCAACAGAAACCTGCAAATCTGGGGAGTGCAACCATCATCACAGCAGCACGCTAAATCTGAGTCCAGTTGGCCCATTTCCCAACCTACAGGATTTCCATTGCTTTGTGTTGAAGCTTCAGCTTTGCTGCCCTTGTATATATGGGTCAAACAGCCTCCCAACTCTGTCTGAAGATCCTGCTGTCTCTCTGGGATTTGTACATGGGATCAAAAGGGAGAAAGGAGTGTTATGTACAAATGGAGTAGACACTTCTGCCCAAACCTTCAAGTGATTTCCTCCAGTCAGAAATTTCTAAGGTAATACAGATTCTTTATTCTGCTCTTGCGATCATCCATTGTCTGGGATAATTTACATACTATTGCAACTGATTACAAAGAAAAGCTTGTAAGAAGAAAAAGTTCATCAACTACTGTAAATAGCCTGTCTAATTAACATTCATGTTACTCTACCATTGTTAATTTATGACAAAGGTTCTCACATTTTTAACAGCACAATCTTCTATGAAAGACCTGCATATCAAAGATGCTATCATCATGTTTACACCCACTGACCTTACCAAACAAACCACAATCTCTGTATTTTGATATCTATACTTTGATGCCATGTATAAATGTTTGCCTTGTTATAGCTCCTTCTCTTATGTCTGATGAAGTAGACTGGTCCACAAAAGCTAACATTAAAAACATTGTAGGTGAAAACACTAAGGAAGGAAGGAAGGAAGGAAGGAAGGCATGGTGGCACCTTAAAGACTAATTGTTGCATTTTTAATGTGAGCTTTTGTGGACAAGTCCACTTCATCAGACGTAAGAGGTATAAAAGTTAGTCCATATGTACCACCACGTGTTTTTTTTTACTTTTCATTTTTATTTTGTTTTCACCTATAATGCTTGCACAGACTAACATAGCTACCCCTTCTACAATTCCTCCAATCAGATGATAAAAGAGGACTCTCTGAGCACACACACACACAGAATTTAAAAATTTAAACTCTGCTTAGGAAAGGGTCTAAATGAGAAGCCTCCAGTCAGCATTTCCCCCACCCCTTCCTTCAGGGCTTCATGGAAATCAAGGTGCTTAAAATGCCCCAAGTATGTAGGCCATCCCTATGTTCACCCAACATTCCTGCATTCACACACAATGAATTACAGGCTGACTTTTGGGTGGCAAAAGGGGAGGAGAAACCCCCCTCCCCTTTCGCATAAGGCTGGGACCCACTGGATGTAGTGAGGGCTGCAGACTCGGCCAGCTTCAAAAGGGGAATGTTTACATGTTTATTTTTTTAAAAAAATGTTTACATGCTGCTTGACTGGCAAGGCTCTCAGACCAAGCCATAAATAATCAATTAATGAATCAGTTTTCCCAATAGGAACCAATCAGTGGATCAGTGTTGTTAAAAATGTTAAAAGCCAGTAATGACACTTCTAACCAATGTACAAATAAACATGAAGGAGTGCTTACTGGAAAAGGGAGGTCTTTCTTAGCTTAGCTAAGAGCAGTTAGAGCAGTTTATGGAAGATTAAACCTGTGGTTCCAAGGCTAGGCTCCCTGTCAAATTTAAAACCCAGGGATAATAGCAAACCTTGTGCATAGCATGGTCTCTTGCGCCCTCTAATGGCCAGTTCTGGTAATTACATCATGGAAATACATATTTCTGAGTTTTTTTTCATTTAATAGTTTCAGACCATGGATAAGCGAAACAGTGGATACTGATCTCACAGATATGGGGGTCCTGCGGCATTCCTATTCTGTGCATGCATCTCTGTGTGTATATATGTATATGGAAATATATATTTGTATATGTGCATATGTGCCTTTTATACATGTAGCCATTTACGCATGCACATATACATACATATTTATGTGCTGACCTTCTTCAAAACCTACGGTTTTAGATTCCTGATCAAGAAGCCTGCAGGAGAGGCCCTTCTCATGTTATGGCCCCTAGGTTATGAAACACAATCCCTTCCAAGTGGAGACCGGTTTCTACGCTGACTGCTTCTAAAAACAGAGTAAAAACACATTTTTAAAAATCTGTGTCCTTTATAACTGTTGTTTTCAAATGTATTTTGCTCAGTTTTTCTAAGGTTTATGGTGAGGGCAGGTTTATAGGATTTCATGAAGGCTTTCACTGAATGTTGGCTTTACCTGTTCTTATTTCTTTTTAAAACTTTCCAAGCTGCCTTGACCTCTTATTTTTTTAATGCGAGTGTGGGATACAAATCTAATAAACCAGCAGACTTCTACCAGAGCTGCCGAGGAAGGCAGAAGCTGAAATGCTGGGCTACAATTCCTCTGTTTCTCAGCCATTCTTATAATTCTACCGCGTTTTCCCAAAAATAAGACAGGGTCTTATATTAATTTTTGCTCCAAAAAACGCATTAGGGCTTATTTTCAGGGGATGTTTTATTTTTTTCATGTACAACCATCTACATTTATTCAAATACAGTCATGTCATCTTCTTCTGGTTGCTGCACAAGGGTGGAGGGCGGGGTTTCACTTAACAGGGGCTTATTTTTGGGGTAGGGCTTATATTTTGAGCATCCTGAAAAATCATTCTAGGTCTTATTTTCAGGTTAGGTCTTATTTTCGGAGAAACAGGGTATGCATAAATATTGTCATGTCCATATTTAGGGCCCTCTTGCCTCAGGGGCAACATACTGAGGACGCAGCAGCAGGACTATCTCACACCTTGAGTGCCTTGTGGGGCTATTATTATTATTATTATTATTATTATTATTATTATTATTATTATTAAAAAATACCGGGCACAGTCAACCAAAATTATAAAAACATTGACTGGTATTACATAGATATAAGTTTCAACCTAAATATCTGTTGAGTATTGACACAATATATATGTTCTTCCTAATATTGCCATTTTTTGTAGCTCTGTTGGTGTTATTGCTGCGATCTGCAACTGCTTATGACACTGTGTGGAATTACCAGTATTATTATTATTATTATTAATTATTATTACTCCAAGCTGCTCATGAGGCGCAAGCCACCCCTCAGAAACCTAGGCCTCGCATCAACGCCCCCTCCCCTTGTAAATGCCAAGGCAACGGGGCGACAGGCACTGCGCATGCGCACTCCCCAACCACCCCTCTAAGCCCTGCTTAAGGGTCTTTTCAATACATCGCGTGCGTCCTCTTTGGGGGCTACACCTTCCGCGCATGCGTATCAGCCTCCCCGGAGAGCTCCGCCGGATCGCGTGTGCGCATGCGCCGCATTCTTCCCCTCCCCTCTTGCCGGGCTCGGGGGCCCTCATTGCCTCCTTTCTTTCTCTTGAGTCGACTCCTGCGCCTGGCCGACAGAGGGCGCTGCAGCAAACCTCCGCGCTTCCTAGAGCGGCCGCGACGACGGCGAGGGAGCCATGTGGGCTGGCGCATGCGCGCGCCAAGGTGAGGGGTCGGCAAGATGGCGGCGGCCTCCTCAGGGGATGAGGCGCCGGACAACGAGGACTACTACTCGCTGCTGAACGTGCGGCGGGAGGTGAGGCCCGGCGGTCGGGCGGGCGGAGGAAGGGAGGGAGGGAGCTCTCCCTCGAAGGCCGCCCGGGAGAACAGGCCGGCTCTGAGGGAGGCGGGGGCGAGGGCGGCTGGGGAAGGAAGGAGGGAAGGAAGGGCGGACCTCTCCAGGCGCTGAGGGGGTGGGGGAGGGGAGAAGGCCCCAGATATAACACCTCAGGTCTCGATCTATAACCCGTGTATCATATGTCCTATATCCTATCCTATACACGATAAACTCCTATCTAGGTCTATAGCTCCCATATCCTACCATATGTATAATAAACTCCTATCTAGATCTATAACTCCTATATAAAGTATGGGTCTCTCTCTCACAATCACACGTATATGTGTATATATGCACGTATGTATGAGTTTATATATGCATTTCTTCCCTCCCCCTTTTCCACATGTATATACATACGTGTGTGTGTAAAACTGTATGTGTGCTTATTATGTATAGGTATAAATATGTACCAACATGAATTTGACCCAACTCTGGGAGGCACTGGAAGACAGGAGGGCCTGGCGTGCTCTGGTCCATGGGGTCACGAAGAGTCGGGCATGACTTAACGACTAAACAACAAAGAAATATGTATATGTGTAAATGTGTGTACAGATGCCATAGCCTAAATCCAAAGGCTAGTCTCCTGCAAGAGTAGATCTGTTAAGTCTGTAGCATTTGCACAAGTGTTAGCGTGAGTCCTTGGGCACCTTGAAGACAGACGGGTTTCGCTTGGCAGACGCTTTTGTGGGCTACACAGCCTCCTTCCTCAGATGCCTTCAGTAGATGCGAGTGGGCCCAATAAATTGTGAAGGCCCAATAAGCCTGTTTTTAAGATGCCGCACAAAACATTCGGTGGTTTTTGCCACAACAGGTTCACACGGCTGAATGTAGGAATATTCCGCTTTCGGTTCTATTGGTGTGCTCAAGGTGGGACAAGTAATTGGGTGTAGGGCATAGTAATAAGCACCCTCCTGATGAACTCTGTGAGATCATAAAACACATAAAAAGCTGTGAGTTGGAATACTGGAGTAGCTGTGCCTGTTTATTTATGCAAAAAGATGGGGGGAGAACACTGGAAATAAGTTTTGAGACTCCACAGTGTAGGGTGCAAGGTATTATTTGTTCAGCTGTAGCACATAAAATTGTAGGCTGTAATAAAGACTGCTGTTAAAAAAACAGTAACCTCTGATTAATCATAGGATGTTACGTTTTTCTTGGTTGGGGAGGGTGACTAATGAAGAAGCACTAAAGTGAAAGAATAAAGGCCAAGAAATCATAAAACATGTGGAAAGCTGGTACTACTTAAGTCATGCAGGGGGGGAAAAAGTAGAGACAGAGAGGGAGAAGTGCCAAGTTATTATAGCTAATCATTTAGGGTAAAACAAATGGCAGAAGAAGTGCAGGAAGCAGAATAACCGGGGAGCCTGGTTTGGATGTAGTGCAGCATAATTATCTAGAGCTGCTGCATGCAAAATCAGGATAGGCTGTATGATGTCCAGCCTTCAGCAGGAAGGGAATGAGAAGGAGAATACATACATGCATATTGCGTGTGTTGCATCTTGCCTAGACATTGAGCATTTATATTTATGACCTGGTTCTCAGCCAAGAATTGCTTCCAAGCCAGCTTTACAGAACTAAAGAGAGGGAGAGAGAAATCAATCCATCAGTCTGGTATCTTTACAAGTCGTCTTGGTCCTGTTTTTTTTTAAGGGGGGGGGGGAGTGACAGTTATATAACTAATGCTCTATCCTTAGCCCACTCAGCAGAAGAAAAGCGAAGGGGATACATTAAATAGGAAAGAGGCATTCCAGGAAGCAGCCAAAGATAAAAAGGAGGTAGAAGTTATAGGAAGGAAAATAGAGCACACAGGAAGAAGGGGGGTGGGAAGGGGGGTGCGTGTTCTTGCAGAAGAGTCCAGATAGCACTTTGAGTCACTACTCCCATTTGGAAGTCAGGCGCCTTGACACAAGGATTAGGATGAAATCTTGTTAAGTATCTGGAAATGTCATATGCTGGCAGCTAATTGTAAATGATTTTTCTCTTTTATCATGGAGACCCAGCGCCTCCCTAAGCTGGGAAATGATAAAATGTAGGATTCCCAAATGTATCATCTTATCTGTCCAGTCAACAACGTTTGTGACAAGGATGGGGGCACATATGCTGTTAAACTGCTTGCATCATCCTTCTTCATTGGCTCAGTGGTGAGGCTGCTGAGAGTTGCAGCTCATCATGAAATGGAGTGTCAGACATTTTGCATTCCCAATTTATGGGCTCCTCCTATTCTTGGGGTTCTATTGATAATCATCCCAAAATGGAAAGCCTGATTTTTTAAAAAAAAAATGTTATTCATAAAATATGGGCTGCCCCTTCACCCCTGACTTCAAATGGGTACTCCCAGTGTTGGTCAGTACAGGTTTAGGATTTGACTGCTAGAGGATGTGTGGGTGCAGTGGAAATGGAGCCAAAGTTTCAATTGAGAGATAATTGTGGGAAGAAAGAAACCACATGGCAACTACAGTGGTGCCTTGACTTACGAACATTTCGACTTACGAACAGCTCCGTTCGCAAAATTTTGCTTTGACTTGTGAATGGCGCTTTGACTTACGAACAAAAAAACGCGGGGAAAGCGGGAAATGGACTTTGGACTGCCTGGTACTGTAATTTTAAAATGTAAAAATTGGTTTAAAAGGTGCTTGGTTTGGTTTAAAGCTGCTTGGTTTTAAAGGTGTTCTGTTTAAAAGGTTCGTTCCCTCCCTCCCTCCTTTCCTGCCCTTTTTTTTAACCTAAGTCATCTTAGGTTAAAAAAATGCTCCCCCTAGTGGTAGAGGACGGATTAACAGGTTTTGCATTAGTTCCTATAGGAACTAATGCTTTGACTTACAAACGGCGCCTCGACATAAAAACAAAAAACAGCCGGAACGGATTAATCGGTTTTCAATGCATTCCTATGGGAAATGCTGGTTTGACTTACGAACGTTTTGACTTACGAACATCTTCTGGGACGGATTAAGTTCATAAGTCAAGGCACCACTGTAGTCCCAGTTGAGCTAACAGAGCAAGCTTTGCGCTCTCTCACCCAGTTGGAATGGCTGCTCGTGAGAATGGTTTGGTGTAGGAAGAAATGAAAGCTGTGGAGTCATAGCTGAGTAGATGGATTCACTTATTTCTTTCCTCTTTTTCTTTGCACACATCTGAACAGAGTATCTCTGATATTCAAATATGGGCCAGTTCTGGGTGAAGGACACATTCCATGTAGCTACTTTCTATAGCCAACTTAAATGTTGGCTTCATTTGCAGATTTTCTTTCTTTAGACCAGTGGTCTAACCTTTTTTGAGTCATATCCCCCTTTTATAATAGCCAAGTAACCTGCAACCCCCATGCTACGTTCCCATAAAAAAGTAATTTTCTCAGAAAGTAGAGGCTTCTTTTCCCCCCAAAGGGCCTGTTTTTCATATATGCACATACATGCTGACTTTAACGTCCCACTTCAAATGGTCAAGGAAGAAATTATTTAACAAAGGCTACAACACATATAAGGAGACCCACAACCCCCCCCCCCCCCGCCCAGAAAAACATTTTGCAGCCCTCTTGGAGGTTCTGACCTCCAGGTTGGGAAACACTGCTTAGACCTTGAAGAGGAAACCCAAAAACATAGTGGACTGCATGCGTGAGTGTATAGGATTCCAATTTCATTCCCCTGCAATACAATTAATTAAATATAGTGAGCGAGGTCAGACAACTCTTGTTCATGGGAAAGTGTGGACAAATGTCCTGTGGAACAAGGGGTTGTGGTTGTGGTTGTGGAGATCTCCCTCATTGTAACTTTGAACTATAACCATATAGGGTTTAGTAATTTTATAAAGATAGCCAGTATAATGTCCCCAAGGAATTGTGGGAAGCGGTTTAGACATTAATAGCTGTGTGTTGCGTTATTTTGAGGGGACAGCACATTTACACTGTTATACAAGCTGTATACTCACAGCTTTACATTGTAGCCAAGTGTCATTTCTTCAGTGTTGTCACATGAAAAGATATACTAAAATATTTATGAAATGTGAGTGGGTGTACTCACTTCTGTGATATACTGTATATCTTTGGTTCTGTAGACTGTCTTTTGGGCTGTCTCTACTGGCCAGTATTGAATAAAACACTTTCTTAAATCTGCCGTACGCCTCCTTACAAAATCGTAAGGGAAAAGTTCTCCACACAATCTGTGTGTTTCTGGGATCTGGGTTCTTGCTGCCGCAGGTGTTCCTAGGTGCTGAAGTCCTCGTCAGGTGAGCACAGGACGTTTGCTGCCCTGTGTTTTTTAAAAGTGTTTTTGAACATTTGTAAACAAGCAACCCCACAGAGACGTTTCTGCTGATTCAGCACTAGCAGCCATATTGCAGGAAAGGGAAATACTGGAAGACTAAGGAATAGTGATGCTGTGGTTTCCATCACAGTCATGGTAAAGATGCATTAGAAGGTTGTTTTCCCACCTCCGACTTAATGGTTTTCCTTGACGGTGTTGATATGCTACAGTGCTCGCTTTTGTGCCTGGAAGGAGAAGACATCTGTTGCTACTATGCCATTTTCAGCAATCGGTTTTGGATATTTGCCTGCATTGATATTGAACTATTTCTCAGCAGAGATGCAAGTGTCCCTTGTGTTGCAACTCTTCTTAGTCTCCAAAATGCAGAAGTGTTTTGCCATTGAGCGATCAGGGGTAGGGCTGTCCTAGAGGAATCCTGTTCAAACAATTACATATGAGGAAAAATGGCTTTGAAGCAGAATACAGCCTTTGTTGTCGAATGAGAGATATGTGTGTTGTGTGAGGCATCCTGTTAAGAAGAAAAGCTCATTCTCTCCTTTGCTTAGAAGTAGAGAAGATGCCTTTTAAGGCAGGCCCTGCTGCTTTCAGTTTTTGAAAGTGTTTATAATAAATATGTGCATGTGTTCTGTGCCATCGAGTCAGACCGACTTACAGCGACCCTTTTAGGATTTTCAAACTAAGTGAGGTAGTTCAGTGGTTTTAGCAGTGCCACCCCTGCCCCATAAATTTCCATGCACAAGTGGGGATTTGAACTCAGGTCTCGTGAGTCATCAGTCTGTCTACTGCACCACTTTGGGTTGTTGTTGTTTAGTCGTTAAGTCGTGTCCGACTCTTCGTGACCCCATGGACCAGAGCACGCCAGGCCCTCCTGTCTTCCAGTGCCTCCCGGAGTTTGGTCAAATTCATGTTGGTCGCTTCGGTGACACTGTCCAACCATCTCGTCCTCTGTCGTCCCCTTCTCCTCTTGCCCTCACACTTTCCCAACATCAGGGTCTTTTCCAGGGAGTCTTCTCTTCTCATGAGATGGCCAAAGTATTGGAGCCTCAGCTTCAGGATCTGTCCTTCCAGTGAGCACTCAGGGTTGATTTCCTTCAGAATGAATACGTTTGATCTCCTTGCAGTCCAGGGGACTCTCAAGAGTCTCCTCCAGCACCACAGTTCAAAAGCATCCATTCCTCGGCGGTCAGCCTTCTTTATGGTCCAGCTCTCACTTCCATACATCGCATATACTAAAGATAAACTTCCTTGTTTGGAAAAAAAAATGTCATTAATTGTTGAAAGCTTTTTCTCAGTCAAATGTTTTAAAAAATAAGATTAACATAACTAATTGGTAGCTGCAATCCTAGTCATTATTTGCTTAGTTTTCTAGTTGCGAAATTAGAAATACGGTGACATGCCCAGAGTCTGACTTTGGGTTTGGACACAGGGCTGCTCAATTCAGCATGGTCCAAAAATTCAACTGTGTTCTCTCTCAATCCTGTCATAGTGGTATGTCTACTTATATGGATAGGTATTCACAGTTTTAAATGACACTGAAGTTTCAGCTAAGACTTAATTCATGGAGATGAAAAGAGTAGGACAGACACTGGCTCTGTTGACCACAGTAGAAGAGAGCGCCTTTTCTTTTTGCTCATTCAGCTCATATTTTTGTTAGTGGCCACACAGATCTGGGATTCCCTCTTCAAGGAAATATAGATAACCTCATCCATATTTGCCTAGCATCTAAAATGATGGCGTTTTTTTCTTTTACTTTCAGTCCAATGTTTTGCTGGTTCCCTGTTTCTTTAATTTTATGTGTTGGTTCTTATTCATAAGATAATTTCTTGGTAAGTTTGTTTTATGTGGTTTTTATGCAGCATCAGTTAAAGAACGATCTTTATGAACAGCCCTGGACAGACTGTGTCCTGAAAGATGAGTTAAACGTCCTCGAAATAAAAAGACAAATAAATAAGCGGAAAAGATGCCCCTTCACAGAGTACTCTGTCTCTCTGTAAGGATTTACACACAAAACATTTTGTCAAGTTGATATTCTTTATTATTAACTTCGGTTCTATTCAAGCTATGAGAAGCGCAGAACTAGCTTTATTAAATGGGAAAGGCGGGCTTGTTGGCAGAGCGATGGGGAGGGCTCCTTTCCATGATTCCCAGGTGATATTGCCAGCAGTGATGAAAATATGAAATATATGCGAACTGAGAAATAGGACTTGTCAGTGGCCTTTCAGAATCTAAGAGCGGTATGACAGACCATTTAATTGGATAGCTCATAAATCAAGGCTGAATCAAGGTGCCGTTTCTGGTGAGTCCGGCTCAGAATGCTGATGGTAGGGAAGGAATCACAGGCATTGGCTTCTCCCTTCCCTGAAATACTTAAAAACAAACAAACTCCAGAGGAATTAGTGGATGAATCTGGAATATTTTTCAGCCTAATCCTAAAACGCCAGGTGTTGCATCAGCCTGGCACAAGCAGGCACTAGTGTGCTGGTATCAGGCCCAAGTTCAATAACTGTGCCTGCTGGTTTACAGCCCATGAATGGTGGGAATTAGACTTTTATAACCCTTCCTGGCCTTCAGTTTCCCCGGGTGACCAGGGAATGGGCCTGCGTTTCAGGCCTGAAGCTAACTCGTCATCCAAAGGAGCAGATGTGGCTAGATGCCTTCAAAAAGAGGGGAGCGGCAGCATATAATTTGTATCTTTGTGTCACAGTTAAAAGCGTGTTAAAGCCTTTGAATTGTATTTCCGCCTGTCCAGGGAAGCGAGACACCTTTATTAGCCCCTTATAGGCCTAGCACGGCAGCAGTGAAAGACCAAGCCTTCACGTCTACAATTGAGCAGAAATGTTGTTGTTGTTCAGTCGTTAAGTCGTGTCCGACTCTTCGTGACCCCATGGACCAGAGCACGCCAGGCCCTCCTGTCTTCCACTGCCTCCCGGAGTTGGGTCAAATTGAGCAGAAATGGGGTAGCAGAATATTCTTTTTTATGATGGGTGCAGAAGAAGGGCTTGTACGTTATGGAGATCACCCAGGAGGGAGGGTATGTGTGTGTGTGTGTGTGTGTGTGTGAGAGAGAGAAAGAATATGTGTGAGATTGAGTGTGTGACTGTGTGTGTGTGGTACCCCTCCCAACATTCCTTCTTGTCCAGGACGGGCGGTCTCTTTTAGCCCAAAGTATGAATTCCAGGGGTGGGGGAGACGGAAGGCAAAAAGAACAGTACCAACAGTGCTAGCTCAGATTAAAGCTCTTCTTATTGCTGATTCCCAAGCCTTTTAGGAAAAAAGAAAGAAAATACAAGATGTTGGAAATCATCCAAAATAGGGTGTGGCTGCTCAGGGGCTACCCTCAGGTCAGATTGGGCCAGAGATTTCCACCTCTGTTCTGTAAGAAATGCCTGTTGGTGAATGCCTGGCCTCTCAGGGAGGTGGATAAATCCTCTCCGCACTTACTGTTGCTTGGTAGACCACTTTGTTTCCCCCATTAAGAATGGATGGTAGCATGTAGAAGGGGTGCTCTTAGCATCACTCCGAGGCATGACCAAATTTGCTGCCCGAGGTCCCATCTTGGCCCTCTTCCAAATTTGCAGCCGTCTCCCTTTTTTTCCAGCGGGAGCCAGCAAACTAGGCTTGGTCTGTTTGCCCTTCTTCTCTCTAGACCACCTTGTTTCTGTGGGATTTCATTCTGTGCGATGGAGCAGAAGGACCCGCTTAACAGGTGTGCCTAAGCTGAGCTGAGGGCTCCATCATGCATGGCACTCCTAGAGGCCTCCTGGTGTGCCTAGTGAACTCGGCCCAGCGAGTTTGCTGCCCCGTAAAAATTCCACATTGACTCCAGCCAAATTCCGTAGGCCTTTCTCCGATTCCACTTTTTTATTTTCTTGCAGGACAAATTCAACAGAGGACTGGTCACTCTGAGAGTCATAGGTCACTAAATTTTATGGGTGTGGAGGCGACGGATGCCTGAAACCTGTCTCTAACAATTTGCTAGTCTATGGCCATTTAAGCTGTAATGGATTTACATCTTGCAAAGATGTAACTGGATGATTGAGATATGAAATGAATGTGCTTAATCCCCTGAACAGCATCATTGCGCGCCTCTTAATTTCACCCTGGATTTGAGTAATAAGAATGTAACTTAAAATACCATTATTAGTGACTTATGTATCTCATTACAATTTGAAATGTTGTCAGTATTTTCTGCAGTGGCTGGAAAGAGGTTATCGCTCATGAAATATTGAACCAGTGACCTTAGTGATTCACTTATGATGAAAGGCCCAATCTAACGTTTTATTGAACATGATATTTGTGAAAAATGGAACTGCTCATTTCTATTACTTAATCAATAGCACATTAAGCCATTTATCACTAATTTGATTAAAGAAGGTCATTGCCGAGCTAGACATTCCACTCCCTTCTCATCTACTTTAATTCTAATAACCAAGAGAGTGGAAAGAGGTTGCAGAAGGTAAGAAAGGGATGCCTCCTTTGGAGGGTGATGTGTGTTCAGAAGCTGAGAAGCTCTGTCCAGTTCCCCTGTCACGGGACTTGAAAAAAGTGTGAGTGAGAAACAGAAGCAGTCTGGCAGTTCCAGATTGGTGTCAGAAATGGCTCAGGTCCCACTGAATGTATTCAGAAGCTTCCACTTTTGACTGATTAACCCTGCTTGTGCTTGAGAGAGAGATTAGTCTTGCAAGGGGACACCTCCTCCCATTGCTCGCCTTTCTGTTTCCGAGGTAAACCCCTGGGCAACCCTTTGCTGTGATTGAAAGGAATTAATCCTCCCCAAGGAGAAGCCTCCTGGAGTACATTCTCACACTGCCTATGGGTTTAGAACTCAGCCATCACACACTTGTCTCTGCAGTTTAATCCTTCTGTTTCTTGGTGCCATGTTCACTCAGTTCACCCGCTTGTGTGATCCTGGAGAAAGTGAAAAAACTTGTGATGAACTTACCCAGGCGCAGTCCCCTCACATTGAGCTTGCAACTTGGCCTCCTGGCCCAGATCCAAAAAGCTAGTCAGCCTGGCTTGGCTTGAGTTTTGTTCACCCTCATAATTTACCAGGAGCAGGATTATTTTAAAAATGCAAAATAAAGTGTGTGGGGGGGGGGGGATGGAAATCATGACCCATGGAAATGGTTCCATCTTTGCTGCCTGGATGCCTCTTCTGAGTGGAACCTCTGTGTTAGACTCTGCCCCGAATCAGGCACATTTAGGCTGAGGTTGAGCTGCATGCAACCTCCACTTGTTTCTGTGATTCTTCCCCTGTCTGGCCCATCACCAACATTTTTGGGAGAGAGACAGAGAATGAGTCAGAAAGAAGCCTGCAAAAGTGGGAATTTTGCCTGCCACCTCCCCCCCGGCACTTGCTTCAAACCACTTCTGGTTTGGGTTTGTGGGTTGATAAGTGCTGTGGTGGGTCTGGTGGTTGCAAGATTGTCCCTCAGGCCGCCACCGCACCCCACCCCACCCATGCCGCCTGCCCTGCAGTAACTGGTTATTGTGGCACTCATTCTGTAAGGTCTGGGCGGTTGGACGTTGAGTCCACAAGGCATCACCAGAGCAGTGGTATGTCTTTTGTTCTACAAGAACCTCTTCAGAGTTTGTGTTTCTGGTTACTCCCTCTGTCTTCTTATACAGCTGAAGCCAAGCCTATATGTGTATGTATCTCATATACACTCATCCGCTGTTCCCTTCGGTTCTCCCTATGCCTGCCTGTCTTGGGACTGGTAAACTCTCGGAGGCTGTCCTTTGCTTTTGTTACTGTACGAAGCATTTTGGCTTCTGACTTTCCACAAGGCTCTGTTTTGTCTCCCCTGCCTTTCAATCTGTGTGTGAAACTGAACTACCTTGAGATTTAGGTGTAGGGGTGTCATCCATATGCAACCTCAGTTCCCAAAGAGGCGGTAAAGTTGATAAACTGAGGTTGCCCTTCGTTCAAGAGTGGGTGATACTGAACCAGCTAAGATGCAATCCAGAAAGGACAGAAGTGCTGTTAATTAAGAATTTTGCTCATCTGGGAGACGCCCCAGGAGGAGCACGGCTGCACCTTGGAGTTATTCTTGAACCCGCTGCTTACTGTGGATGCTTTGGGGCTGATGTTGCCTTTGGTAGGTGTTGCTTTGTGACCTTGGAGAGCATAAGCCACTGGTACCATTCCCTCTGCGTGGGGTGGCCTTTCAGAACAACTGGGAAGCTTCACTTGGTCTGAAATTTAGTGGCCAGGCTACATTGCATGGCACACAGATTCCCATCTTGCTTCAACCGGCTATTTAGCTGTTGTCAGGCTCAACCTTGTCTTGCTCTTTAAATCCCTGGATGGTCTTGGTCATGGGGGGGGGGGGGAATCTACTCCCATAGAGGCCTGTCAAGATCCAAGACTTTGGTTCTTACCTATAAAGCTCTCCATATTTTGGGACCCTGCTGCTTATCAGAATGCCTTTCCCAAAGAACATCAGCCCACGCCACCTGATCCATGCAGGCTGTGCTACTATGGGTTGCCACACTGAAGGAGGCCAGGAAGCCATCTACTAGAATCAGGGCCTTCTTGGTTGTGGCCCCATGCCTTTGGAATGGACTCCCGTTGGAGCTGTTCCTAGCCCCCTCCCTCCCTCCCTCCCTGCCCTGTAGAGGATGCCAGAAACTAAACTGTTTAAAGCAGAGGTGTCCTTGGTTAAATGTTTGTTTATATTTTTTGCCACTGCCTTGCCTTTGTTTAGGTCTGCTTAGCTTTTGGATCATTACATTGTTACTTCTTGGATTTTTTGTTTGTTTGTTTGTTTTTCTTTCATGATTTGTTACCTCTGTCTGTCACAATATATTTATATTAATTGTTTTTTTAATATAAACCACCCAAGTAGTGCTCAGTCTGTGAATATGAATGAATGAATGAATATTAAAACGGCCTTTCTAAAGTGCCTTCCAATTGTGCTGGACTGTGACCTCTGTCATCACACAGCTGTCTGGCTTTGGGGGCTATACAACTGCATATTTAGAAGATAGCCCAAGGCTTGTTTCGAAGTCTAACCCCCTACCCATGCAGGAATCCACAGCTAAAGCATCCTGGATAGATGACCGTCCAACATCTGTTGGAAAAAATCTCCCAGGTTGGAGAGCACCCGTTGAGGCAGGCTTTGCATAGTTCACTCTCTGTTTTGCCTGTGTTTGGTGTAAAAAGTGATTCAGCAGCATTGGGAGATGGTGTGGGAAGTGGCCTTGTTGTGAGCAACTGTTTTGCTGGAGTAGCCTCAGCTCAAGAGCCCCTCGCAGTAGCATGTGAAACAATGCTTTATTCCCTGGTCCTTTTCTGAGAAAAACAGGAGAGGAGGCGCAAGAGCTGCGGTGTCCCGTGTTCAAATTCTGTTGTGCCTCACCCCAGCCTCTCAGCTTGGTAAGGACATCTACAAAAGTGATTAGGGCAGCCAACCTAATGAGACCTTATCAAGTCTGTGGTCTTGAAAATGGAGAACGGAGGCTCCCCCGGCTGTTCCTGTGGTGGTGAATCTGAGCTGCCTGCAGCAAGAGGCTGGTGATTGTTCAGCCGTAGGCAAGCTTCACTCCCTCTGATGTCACTTCTGGGATCCCTAACAGGGCTAGCACAACCTCTAGCCTCCTGCTCTTCTTCCAAATAAGCCTATATTAATGTAGCAAAAGTTTCCCTGTCTTGTTTTCTTTTTTTTGTTTTACTTCTTCCTCTCTTTTCCATCCTAGTCCTCTGTGTTTATTGATCTGCACCTTTCCATTTCCCCCACCAAATAGGACTCGAAGCAGCTCACAGTAAGATGAAGTCAGAAGACTAGAACAGGTTCATTTAAAAACACCTGCCTGGTCTGAGTCCCCTTTACAGCAGCCCTTCTTTACTGCCAAAGCCTTGCCTTGTATACAAGTCCATTTCCTGCTCTCGGAAGGACAACAGGCAGCCGCCGATCATTTCCACCTTTGTCTAGATTTCCAGAGCTGCTGCTGCTGAGAAAGCCCAACTATGCTGTGTGTAGAAAAGCAGCTTCCAAGATAGGAAGCCAAGCAGAAATTAAGTAGCAGCAAAACCCAAAAATAGTATGATAGCAGGACAATCGTGTTTTAGATTGTAAGCTTCTCGGGGCAGAGCCTTATCCTCACACACTTGGTAAGCAGCATGTGCGTTGATGGTGCCGCCATTAAAATCACAAAGAGTGTTGGCTGGTTGACCTTGCGGTAGGCTGTTGTGGCTATTACTAGGATCATTGCGAGAGCTTTGAATGCTTATCATGTGCCACACAGATTATATATTTATTGTTATTGTTAGTTAAATTGGTGGTTTCGTGCACTCTGTCTCTCTCTCCTCTTCCTACAAAGCAAAGAAAAAAAAAGGCACCCAAAACAAACCACTCCCGAGAAAGCACAGCGTTATTCTGCTTTCCATTCTGTAGAGGGAAATGTGCTCGAGTGTATCTGATAGGTTGCCCTTTCTGGGAAGATTGTGAAGATGATAGCAGCTTAACAGCATTGATTGTGCTATAATTGGGTTTCTTTTCTTCTCCCAGGCCTCTCAGGAAGAGCTGAAAGCCGCCTACCGCCGGCTGTGTATGTTGTACCATCCTGACAAGCACAGGGACCCGGAGCTCAAGCGGCAGGCCGAGCAGCTTTTCAACCTCCTTCATCAGGCCTATGAAGGTCAGTGGATTCCATGGAATCAGAAGCAGGCAGCCTCCCCCCCCCCCCCCGGCAGTGGATGGGAGGGAGGTTTGGGCTTGGCTTTGTTTTCCTTAGCTGGCATATTCTTGGAAGGCAAAAGCTCTCCCTCCTGGATTTTCCCGTTTTCCTTGGTGTAAATCAGGACACAGATGATACTGCCAGTGGGTGCAGAAGATGTGGAATGTGGTTAAGAATGCCAGACACACATCCAGTGGTTAATAAAGATCCTGATGCTGTACAGTTCCCAGAGGTGCCAAACTCACCATCTCTTTATCATCACCCAAACCAGCCTCATTAGTTATCGACCGGGACTAGAAAACTAGAAATCAGGGGAGGGGACACAAGGAGAGCTGCCTTTCTAAGCAGCGCCCGCTCTAGCATCGCTGTGAAGCACCTTCACGTAGGCAATAGCTTTTAGGTCAGAGGTAGCCAAACTATGTGCGCCCCCTCCCCTGCCTGGTGCCTTTTGTGACCCCAGGTTTTGCCCGGGGCTGTCTTTTTCTGCTCCCTCCCCTAAAAACCAAACTTTCCCTGGAAGATTGTAGAAGTATTTATTTATTTATTTATTTATTTATTTATTGGATTTCTATCCCGCCCATCTAGAACAAAGGTCTACTCTGGGCGGTTTACAAATTTAAAAACAATAAAACCAAAAAGCATATATTATAGATCCAAGGTGGCGAAAGTATAAGAAATTAAGATACGGCAGGAGAGAAAGCCTGCCCAAATAGCCAGGTTTTAAGTTTATTCCTGAAAACACCCAGAGAGGGAGCCAGGCGGATCTCCACAGGCAAGTTGTTCCAAAGGCGATGGGCCACTGCCAAGAAGGCCCTGTTCCTTGTTCTTTCCTTCCGGACCTCCCTCGGCGTTAGGCCCCTCAGCCGCCCGGCCTGGCTGGAACGAGTGACTCTGGCAGAACTGGGTGGGAGAAGGCGCTGTGCCAGATATCGAGGTCCTAAACCGTTTAGGGCTTTATATGTAATCGTAAGAACTTTGAAATCAATGCAGAAACGAATGGGCAGCCAATGCGAGGCGGCCAGCATGGGGGAAATATGTTGGTGCCTTTTCACCCCTGTAAGAAGTCTGGCCGCCGCATTCTGTACTATCTGAAGTTTCCGCGTCAGTCTCAAAGGCAGCCCCACGTAGAGCGCATTACAGTAGTCTAATCTTGAGACTACGAGCACATGGACCAAAGTGGTGAGCGCCCCCACATCAAGATAGGGATGCAGCTGGGCAATCCACCAAAGGTGGAAATGTGTGGAACGGACCACTGACAACACCTGGGTCTCCATGGTGAGCGCCGGGTCCAGATGTACACCCAAACTGCGTACCTCACTCTTGGTGGTAAGAGTCACCCCTCCAAAGGAGAGGGAGTTTCCCAGACCACTGATGTCTGGGACACCCACCCGAAGGACCTCCGTCTTGCCCGGATTCAGCCTCAGTCCATTCACCTGCATCCATCGAAGTAGTCATCCACCTTTCAGAGAGATTGTAGCTCCCACCCACCCCCACTTATGTTTTTAACTCATCCATTCTCAACAGGCCCCGGAACATTTGAAGGGGGGCACAGACTAGAAACAACTCTTTTCTCTCTGTGTGTGTGTATGCGCGCGCACGCCTGTGTGTGTGTTTTCATGGTCTCAGACCAGAAATATCTTATCACAATGCACAGTCTGGAATGTGGCCTCTGGAGCCAGAGTACTTCCCTCCAGTTCCTGCCTGGGAGAGGGGAGGGGGTTAGTTTCCAAAGTAGAAATTCCCCCAAACAGAACAATTGCCCTCCCTCACAATCTTAGATGTAAGGAAAGATTTATAAACACATTTATTTTCCCAGGAAAAAAATGGGGTTATAGTGGGCCCCGGTGGGGGGACTTGGGCGTGCAAGAATCAGAGGGGTATCGCTTCCAGAAATGTGGAAATTCTCCACTCCCATCCCTGACTGTGAGCTTGTCCCCTGAGTGAGTGGATCACCAGGCTGTTCTCACCTCATCCCAGTGGTCCCATGTTCTTTCGCTGCAGGGCATGGTTCCCCAGATCGTGGTCAGCTCCAAGGTGCTGGAGTCTCTCCTGGGTCCCAAACAGGCACACCGAGCTCCCAGCATGACTGGATGGCCCCAAGGCAATGGGGTTTGGCCGGAAATTGCCATAAGGGCTTCCCAGGGGCTGACTCTTTCTCTGGCTGCCCCCGAGGTAGTCCAAGGTGATTTAAACGCTGGTCCTGGAAGTGCGGGCTGAGCACTAGAATGGGAGAGGAGTGCGAGGAAGTAGCACGAGGAAAAGGCTGGAAGCCCAACAAATTCCAGGAGCATTGGCGTGTCAAGGGTCTGTACTGAATTCCACCGTCAGAAGGCACTTGGTGTCTGTAGACTTGGAAACACAAAGGAGTGTGGCTGTTGGGGTGCCTCAAGACAGATTAGGAGAGGGGGAGAGAGGGAGAGGGATCCACCATTTGTCTTAGGGAAATAAACAGAAGCCAACATAACTTAGTCCTGGTTAAGTCTAGATTTATAGACTCACTGAGAGCCAGTTACGAATTGCCGGAGTAGGGTAGCAATCCAGGAGTCACAAAAATATTTGTAGGCGCCCCACATTTCTGGTCTTTGTGTAGCCTAGAAGGGACATCTCCAGCCTTGCTTATATGAAGACACCCTCTTTTCTCTCTGTCTCGACCGCTCAAGGTGCCGGTCTTGTTCATCGGGTCTGCAGAGAGCTCTTAGTTTACAGCTGGATTTTATACATTTCAGAGGAGGAGCAGATGTGACTTCTTGGCTCTCCTTCTTCCGCCATCCCTAGAGATCGTTCCCCTGGAACTCTGAGCCTGCCCCATCACCTGGTCGAGCCTTCTTTGCAGACCCCTCTCCTCCCTTCCGCCTCAAAACCTTATGCAGAGGCCATGACTTAAATCTGACTTGTGTGACAACGGCAGCCTGGTGAAGAGTTTTGGAGGTCTCGGAAGCATGCTTCTGGTTTTATCCCTGTTTGGGGAGCCTCCAAGGAAGAATTACGCCCATATGGGTGTCCACAACCCCTGACTGCCATAAAGGCAGGTGCCTTTGCCTCTTCTTCTCCGGGCCCTCTTGCTTTGCCTCAAAACCTTTGCCCATCCAGTCTTTCTCCGCATAAGAAGCCTATCAGGTGGGTGCCAGGGTGATGCCCGCACACGTTCAAAGTCCCCAGCGGTGTGACGTGTTCAGAAAAGTGGTCAGAGCTAATCCTCAGTAACTGCAACCTTTCTCTTTGGTCCACTCTCTCTAGCTCTCCTTGGGCCCTTGGCTGCAGGGCAGGCTCCTGAAGGCTGTTCTCCATAAGTGCGGTGGCTTTCTTTTGATCGCCCTAGAACTTGACATAAGTGTATCTCCCAGTTTTGATGTTGGCAAAGTCCCTTTCTGAGTTGCTAGAGCAGTTTCCAAAGCAGGAGAGGGCAAAATGGGGCCAGCCTGTAGTGCCCGCCAGATGCCCCCCTGTGACCATGTAAAAAAAAAAAAAACATAGAAAATGGGGTTTCCACTTCTGGAAGCCTCTTCTGGCTTTGGTGGTTTTTGCATGGGGGGGGGGGGATTGCAACCTCCCCCTACAGTTCTCTGTTACTAGCAGCACAAAACCAGCAGGAGACACCCAGGCATTGCAGATTTTATTTCATTTTTTCCTCTTTCTTGTTTGTTTTTACATTTCTGGAAGCGGTGCAGCCTGGTGGGGGTGAAAATTTGCCCACCTCTTTTACCAGTGTTTTCTATTCCTGTTTTAAAGTCCCCAAGCTGTTATTTGGAAAGAAGGAAATTAATTAGGCTAGCAGAGACCAAACACAAGTATGTTTATTTATTTATTTATTTAAAATGTTTTTTTTTTTTACCCTCGCCTTTCTCCTTAAAAAGGACCCAAGGCAGCTTTGCATCATTTGAAAGACAACATTTAAAGCTATAAACAATAAGTATACAAAAGCAGTTTACATCATAAAAAGACAAGCTAAAAACAATAAATATACAAATATTAAGGAACAAATAAATGCCACCCGTATACCCTGCCCATCCGTTTGTTGACAGTGACAATACTAGAGTCGCGTTTGCAGGTCTGTAAATATCAAAGTCCGATATGTCATGCTAGTTATCCCTGTGGCCCATGTCTGAATTTCCTCACCTGGTCAATATGGACAGTGTTCCATGGGCACCCAGAAAGGGCAGGCACTGGGAGAAGTGGTTCTGCAGTAAAGCAAAGCCGATGTCTCTGGGCAGCCCTGGGGGCCCCCTTTTTTGTGTGCTTGCTGCCCCGAACCAAAAGGGTGATCAACAAAGTTACCCAGACTAGAATTTGGCCAAGATCATTTCCAGCCACCCCCAGTCCCGATGGCATGCCATCATGGCAGTCTCCCTGTTGTCATTGACAGCCACCTTGATGGGCTTTTTGAAAAGTATGAGGTACAGAGGTAGTAGAAGGGGGCCACGTTCCTCCCTCTCCCCCCCCCCCCCGCACCAAGTAGAACAAAGTTCATGATCTGGAAAGGAAACGAGAAGGAAAAAAAATCCAATGCCATCAGCACTGAAACGATCTGTAGTAGCAGCTGTAACTGCCAGCGTTTCTCATCAGGCTGGTTTCGCTTTCCGCGTAGGATTGCAGTCGAGATGAGAATTTTTTTTTTTCCGCCACAGAAAAGTATGGGCTATAATTCATTTGAGACGCTGTTTGCTAAGCTTGGCGTGCAGTTCTCCTATAATTAGACTTAACTAAGTATCAAGGAAGACGTTCTTCTCTAAAATAAAAAGCTTTTCCGAATCTTCTGTAAAAGCATATCTTGGATCTTGTTAATGCAAGGGCGGAGAGAGAGAGAGAGGGGTGCGGAAAAATTAGATGTTAATGGCCACCAGGAAGCTCGGGAGGATGCTGCTTGATGAAGCCACAATGGCTGAGATAATGCCATCTCGCCAGATTTTTTAGCTCTGCTCTGCCAGTGTAGGCAGATGGGCGATGAGCGTTCTCCTCCAGTTTTCAAGGAAGCCGTTGCCCTTTTGATTATATCCTGTTATCTGGGTTTGGTTGGATGCCTCTTGCCTGTATCTAAATTATTGATAGTTTACAGTCTTTTCGGAGGCTTGGGGAGAAGTCGCTGAAGCTCAAGTGAATTAGGAGCTGGCAGGATTTTTTTAAGCTCCTGTTTTTCTGGAGCAAAACTGCAGCACCAGCAGAGTTTTGCCGTCCAGCGGTTTGGCCCAGAGGGGGAAGCCAAAGCAAAATGGTGAATAAATGATTCCTTATTAAATCCCAGAGATTAGCTAAAGAAATTTGGCTGTGGCGTTTTCTGAGCGGTCAGCATTTCTTTCCTCCCATTAGGCTTGGATGTGGGTGGAATCATTTACAGCTGTCTTAATTAGGTCTCTGGATGCATAGGAACAAGCTTTAAACAGGAGTGTTGGCGGGCGGTGGGGGAGAGACCATTAGAGACCATTGAAATGGGCAATGTTTTTGAAAGGGGAGCCCCTCAACCTTCACGCTCCAAGTGGTGCAGTTTGAAACATCGGTTCTAAAGATGCACTTGGCCTCCTCTTGTGAACGGGGTCCCCGCTGGAGTACCCGGGAGCCTAATTAAAAATGTAAATCCAGGTTTGCGAAGGAATGCGTCCGACCGATACGCTCGGCAGCCAGCCTTGATTGGCCATGTCCTTTTGTGGAGCAGATGCATGGTGGCCTGTTTTCTGCTGCCTTCTAAAAATAGAGTTTGAACATCCTGGTGATTGAGTGTGTGTTGGTGTGCGCGCGCGCATGTTGAGCATATGCAAATGCTTCAGCCTGAACTCTATCTAGGATGCCGCAGGCTCTAAGTATGTTTTGCTTTTCATTTTCAGTGCTCAGTGACCCACAAACAAGAGCCATCTATGACATATATGGAAAGAGAGGTCTTGAAATGGAAGGCTGGGAGGTAAGGAAGATGGAACCAGAAAAAGCTTCAAATGAGGTGTTTACAGCTGCCGCTGTTGGCGTCGGCCAGATTATTGTGAAATCCTGCAGGTGTTTCCAAGGTCTTCTATGCCAGTGCAATCCCCGATGAACCAATTCTTCCCTGTTCTTCAAACACAACACCCCCTCCACCATTAATGGGCTGTTCTATCTGGTGGAAAAATTCCCTCCAGTCTCTCAGCTATGGCAACAAACAGATCTGACATTAACTGAGAAATAACCTTTCTCCTTCAGTCAGACATTCGAATTTCTCCAGCATAGCAACGCCATGGTGGTTAAACAACAGAAAGGAAAGGGGGGGGGGAACCTGTCAATTTAAAGAGCTGCCTGGCATGATCATGCTTTCCTTCTGCCCCTGTTTCAAAGTGATGCTTGTCTTGAACTTTTTTGGCATACAATAAGTAGCTCACCAGGAGAATACTGTATACGCCCCAAAAGGCATCATCTTAGAGTTGGTGGGGTGTTAACAGCCTCTTCTGAGAGGCTTGTCGTCCATGGTGGAATCTTGCAGACAGATTAGCTGCTTGTTGAGGACTGAAGGGCGAGTCCGTGGAATCTTTCAATGCTTCGCCTGGGAATGTTCGGCATCAGACCCAGGGGGTGTGCGTTTTGTGTTTGACTGCTTCCCCATTAAAAAAATCAAAACCTGCCTGTTCCTAAAGTGGCGTGTTGGGAGGGAAGCTTGCTGTACCTTGTTTCCTCGGCCAAGTGGTTATTTCTAATGTCGAATTCTTGATATCCGAGGACCCAGCAAGAATTGGTTCCTCACCAGCTCTTTGGACTGGGCACACTTCACGTGATGTTACTCAGTGTCTGTATTCACAAGTCACAGCGAGCCACAGTATGGTAGTGGGCTGACTTCAAGCTTGCTGAAGTGTTTGAATCCACCTTGGTTAACTAACCACAGGCCACAGCCCGGAGCCCTGAGTGGTTGTTGACTTGTGAATTTTGTCTTCTTGAAACCACGGCTGGCGATGACGTCCCAATTGCAAACCTGTCTTTTCTTCATCCCTCCTCCCTCCCTCCCATCCCCTCCAACAGGAGCTGACCACGAGAACTGGGGCGAAACAGGCCGGAAAATGGGGAAAGAGACAAACCACCACTTGTAGTTTGTCTGTTTTCTCTATTTGTTGATCAGTTTCTCCCCAGCTCCAGTGCAGCCTGTGGCCTTCTGCTGAGCCGGTATGAACACGAACCATGGTTTGTTAAGCAATGTAAGCCCGCCCATCTTGCTCATTACCTGTAAAACAGCAGGCTGGCCAGTCCGTCGAAGATCAAGGTTAGTGGATCTTGTGCTGTCTATAGGAGCAGACAACACATGTTTCTCTCTGCAGCCTCCTTCTAACCATCCGTGTCCTTACCTGGAGTTATGTCACAGACAGAATGTAGGTTTTTAGAGAACCACCACACTTTAACTCTTTTTTTTTTTTACTTGAACATTCTGCCTTTTTATTCAGTCTGGTCTGTGTTGAACCTCTGGCATTGTAGCTCTTGAGATATTTATTACTTCTGAACACAGAGGTTTTGTACAGCCACCCTAGAAGTCTTGGCTTGCAAACCGGTGTTGAACTTCTAGATGGACCTTCAGCCTTGGCACCTCTGAATTTTTCAAAAAGAAGCACAGTCCGTACCATCAATAAGAAACCTTTATTTCTGCTTTAGACTGGGTTTTTTTTTTCTCCAGTCACTTATAAATCCTCAATGGGATGGCCTCTTAAATGGGTATTCTCAAAGAGGACAGCACACCAGGTCCAGCTAAGAAAGTCCTTAACCGCTCTACCACCCCACTCCCTTTTTTTCTGTTGGCAATGGCATATTTTGGCTAAGACTTGTTGTTGCCCTTGAACATCTTCTGCAGAAAGACCCCCGTTTGTCCCCTCTCTAGTTTTAAGATGTTGGGCATTCTGTGCAAAAGAGCACACTTTTAACCCCCTGCTCTCCAAAGCCAGCCTCCGCCCTACAGCTTATACACCTCCCTTTTTAAAAAGCTGCTCCCATCAATCTCAAGGTGGCTGTATGTGGCTCTTCCCCCCCCCCCCATTTAATTCTCACAGTAACCTCGTGAGAAGGCTAAGCTGAGAGACATAGAACGGTGGCGGGCCTGGCATGTCCCAGGGACTTTTCACGGATACTCAAAGTCCTGGTCCAACGCTCTTAATTGCTGCAACCCACTGCCTCATACAAAGCGGCATCCTGGGTGATCAGTGTCTTTTTCAAACCAAGATTTTAAGAGTTTGCGTTCATCATTAAAAGGCAGAGAAGACTGCTCAGGGCCTTGCGCGTCAGGGGTGTCCTTTGAGAACGGATGGTGATGATGTCGAGGAGGGCACGGTGCAAGGCCTTCTTCACGGAAACAGCCTTTAATCTGAGGTGTACAAAGTGCCTCCCTAGGCAGTCACTCAGATGGATTGCGGGCAATGCTCCATATAGAGAAATGAGCCCATTACTTACGAGGTGAAGCCACATTTAATGAGCGGCGCTTCTTTTATGGAGCTGCGATCTAGTTCCGTCTTTGTGAGTTGCTGGATGGATTGTTTAATAAAGATCCCGTCCCGCTTCGGTCGTAGCCTTCACTCCGGGGAGGCGGCGGTCTTACTTTGAAAGCAGTTGCCAGGGTTTTAAGTGCTCTTAAACTCACTTGCCCTTTGCTTCCTTCCTGCAGAGCACTTGTGTGGTAGCTGGTAAGAAGCAAGTGGTCAGGGAAGGAGTCTGCATCCTGCATCCCAGTGTTTCTGGTGGAAATTTCCGGTCACTCGCTCTGTGAAGCTTCTGCTCTTGAGAGCCATTTGAGCTGGCTGGCACGCCTTGCTCAGGTTTCCATAGAGTGGTTAAGTCAAAACAACTTCCATAGAGTTGTTAAGTCAAAACAATCCGTTTCTGTGAAGAGAAATAAAATGTGGGTTGTGGAAAGCCTTCAGTCAGTCGCTGATGAGTTAAGAAGCAATGTGAGCTTTCAAGCTTCGGCGGGGCTGGGGAGATTCAGAAAGCACCCTCTCCCAAAATCTGGTGTTGAGCAGACTCTTTGGCAAGGCCAAGTGCAGGTCACAGCATCAGCATGAAACGAAGGGGTCAGGAAAACACTCTGCAGCCCTTCCCAGCTCTGTCGGCAGAAGCCTGGCTGGTAGAGATGGGGGTATTCGTATTCGTACACAAATACAAATATCCCCAACGCAGCTGGAACTCACGAGGGTTTGGTCCCCGGGACTGGACCAACCACTCACGCGTCTTGCCACCGCGCCGGTCCCCGCTTGTGCTTCCAATGGCACCCAGAGCGCCACTCTCTTCCTGCTCGGCTGTCCACTCCGGGCAGGGGGCAGGAGGATGAGTCTCCCTGAAAAGGCTGCCAAGCGGTAGAGAGCAATGCTCCAAGTGCCATCAGGAAGGATGAGCAGGACCGGCGCCACGGCAAGACACGTGAGCGGACGGTCCGGTCCCAGGGGCCGGACCCTCGTGAGGTCCAGCTGCATCGGGGATATTCGTATTCATATATGAATATCCCCATCTCTACTGGCTAGGAATCCTCCTCGTTTAGAACTGTACCAAAACCAGAAGGTTCAGCAGCCTAAAGTAGAAAGATGGGATATGTAGGAGGAAAAAAAAGGAAAGATGGTGTATCTTGAGAAGCAAGGTGAGCCAATGTTGCTTAAGATGGGTGTGAAAGTGAGTGTCAAAACCAAGGAGGAGGGAGACGTTTCGGTCAGAAAGACACCCCTGTGATAGAAGAGGGAGAGGGGGCTGTGGAGGAATTGAGGTACTCGGTGGACCAAGAAGATTGGCATCTTTAGAGCCTTGCTGCAGAACAGAGACCCTCTAGACCAGTGGTTCCCAACCTTGGGAGGTCACCCGGGTGTCTTGGACTGCAACTCCGAGAAGCCTTCACCACCAGTTGTGCTGGCCAGGGTTTCTGGGAGTTGCAGTCTGAGGGTGTTTGGGTTGTCCAAGACTGGAAACCACGGCTCTAGGAAGTTACTGTCTGTGGCCAGAGGTTGGTGGAGGGCAGGGACAAGCTTAGGCAGGCCCAGAGCCTGTAGTAGGCAAGGGCTGTGCTTTCTCTCACTTAGACTCCCTTCCATTCGTTCTTGCTCTCTTCCCAGTTACCTGCCAAGGAAAAGACCGAGGGCTGTTGCCAGAGGTCTAGATTGATTTATTGCAGAAGCAAGCTTTTCAGATTAAACTGAGGTTAATTTTAGAACTCTATGTGATCATCCATGGCTACAGATGGGAAGTTTCTGGGGGAAAAAAAACCAGAGCAAAAGAAGAGGAGAGTAATTCCTGGAGCAGCAAAGCCCCAGAGGCCTGGGAGTGTTAAATCCAAGACGGGGGTGATGGGGAAGGATGATGAGAAGAGGAGGAGAGGAGAGGCCAGTACCAAGAATGGGAAAGAAGGAGGAACATCATTTCAGCAATGGGGAGAAACTCAGATACCCTTCGGTCCTCCAGTCTGAGTTGGAAGGATTCTAGAGGCAGAACCATGAAGAGGGAGAAAGTTATAGTAGTTAATAATAATGACTGGGAAGCAGAAAATTAACAGTGTGACGTAGGGAACAGAGAGTCGCCATTGCCAGGGTGTGAATCCCTGCTCAGCCATGGAAACTCACTGGGGAAATAGAACTGGTCAGACCCCTCCTTAAGTATCTCACTTCCCTGGAAAGTCCTGATAGGATCCTTGTAAGTCAATTCTGACTTGACAGCACATAACTAACTAACTAGGGAATTAACGAGGAATGTAAAACCAGTCCTGCATTATCAGACCTAGACTGGAACCCTCTTTCTCTCAGTGGTCAACTGGACGCTCCAGGGAGAGGTCCACCAGCCGGGCATGAGGCCAGATGTCCTGTGGTTCCCCATCAGCTGGCATTCACCGGGGCATGTTGGCTCTGATTCCAGGTGTAGCAGAGCCATTCCGGTTAGAAACCATTGATTGTATTGACCTCTGGGAATTTATCGGACACCCTCTCTCCCACAGCCCTCTGAGTCTGTCGCTGTGATCGCCTCTTCCAGCAGTTGAGTTCCACAGTTTGAACACCCTCTGTGTGAAGCAGTCCTTGCTTATGGTCTGGTTGGCATCTCCCCACTATTCAGCACCCCTGTTTGGCCCCCGCAAAAGTGCTTTCTCCAGACCAGCCCTCATTTTATGCCGTTCCACTGGGCCCTTAAACGTTTCTGCCTTGAATAGCCCCTGCATGCTTCGTCTCCCGAGGAGAGTTGCTCCTGTTCCTTGAACCTTCGGGTTGCCCCTTTCCATACCCTTTCCAGCTTTGCAATATCCTTTCGAGGATTCGGTGACCAGAACCCTCCACAATTTTCCTCGAGTGGCTTTTGTAAAGGTTTTTAATGTTTCTAGCCATCCTTTTTTTTCCCCCAGTTCCTTTCCTAATGATCCTCTGCATGGAATTCACCTTCCGTGCCCCCAAGAACTGCTTCACACAGAGTGGATGATTTCATTGCATCATCCACCGTGACCCCCAAATTGCTTTCCTGGTCAGTCGCTCCTAATAAAAGTGTTAGTCATGTTTATAAAAAGAGCTAAATATTCATCCTAGAATGAGAAGGGCCTTAAAGGTCTGGCCAGGGTACGTCTAGACGTCTAGATTTGTCTTTGGGACACTTCCGAGCAGAAGCTTCGGGGGTCCTTCTCGGTCGTTCCCACCACCACTGCTTCTCCAAAAGATATTTCTTTTTGTCCCAAAAGGCCTGATTATGTTAGATGTATGAAAACCAAGCAGAGGAAAAGATTTTTACGCAGCGTTATTAATAATAACCGTGTGCTGTCAAGTCAGTTCTGGCTTATGGCAACCCTTTTCAGGATTATCCAGGTAGAGAAGACTCAGAAATGGTTTACTGTCTGCTCTTCCTGTAGGGGGGGTGCCCTGGGACGGTGCAGCTGGCCCAAGGCCACCCAGACGGGATCTACTCACAAGAGGCACGCAGTGGGGGAATCAAACTTGCAACCTCTGGCTCTACAGCCAGAGACCCAAACCCCTGAGCTATCCAACTTTACATAGCATTAGCTGTGGGAAAATTTATGTCATGCCATGCCCTGTTACGTTATGTTGCCCCATTAGTGCACAGCACTCTTCTGGGCAGTGTATATTAAAACAATGAAATGACAGCATGCAAACTAAATAAAACAGCCACTCCAAACAAAAACACATCAACATTAAAAAGTTTCACTGAATATTGAGAAAGCTAAGACAGGAGATGATTTGAAATGTAGAAAACTCTTTTTGTGGCAAGAGAAACATTATCTTGACCTCAGCCTACAGGGTCAAAACTCGGAAGACCGTGTAAACAAAGGCTAGCTTTCCTTCCCCCCCCCCCTTTCCTTGAAGAGTAATAAGAATCAAGGCCCTTGCAGTCTTCTCCCTGTTTTGTGTTTAAAATGGAAATTCAAATCCTGTTGCCTGTAAATGTTCTTAATAATACTATTAAAGGAGAAAATTCTGTTTGTGGGACTCGGGAAAGACGGCAAATATACTTTTTCACATTAACAAGGAGCTGGAAATGGGCATTTTAAAAAAATGATATGGGAAGGAATTGCTGTAAAGTGTAGCTCGCTACATTTTAAACAAGATAAATAGCCATTATAGCCCATCTTACTGGCAGTGGCATAATCAGGAGTCTGGATTTATTCTCCTTTGGTCAATAAGTCTCCTGTCAAAGAGAGATCGGGTGGGGTGGGGGCTAGACTAGAAGCCTTTGCCCTGTGAGCTTCTAACTGTGCTCAAGGCAGGCTCCCTCACGTTGGTCGGAGAGGACGGGAAGGGTGCCCCAAGAAAGTCCCCGTATGCTCTTTCAAGGCTGTGGCAAATGAATTACGCTCAGGACAGCGCTTGCCTTGGTCATGTCTCCCGGGGAGGGAGGTGGGATCCCATTGGCAGCAACCACCACCTGCAGCTTCCACCTTCTGTGGGTTGCCTCCCAGCTTGCCCACTGTGATCTCTCTCGAAGACACCATGCCAGGCTGCTGGTCCGTAACAGGGATGAATACGGGTAGCTGCATCTTGAGTTGGTGTGGATAACTTGGCAGGGCACCCCAGGACATGTTGGAGGGGTTGAGCTCTAGCCAGAGGTCCATAGATAGATAAGGTTCAATAACCGGGGGGGGGGGGGGGGGCGGATTTGGTATTAGGTGGGGCAGATCAATTGTGTGTCCCTGCTTGTCTTGGGGTTAGCAGCTTGGCCCTGGGCAAGTCATCTCACGGCCCCACGTCCCCCACGGAAGGGCTGAGAGGCTACAGCTCTGCTCTGGGAGAAAGGTCCACAGGCAGCCATTGAACAAAGAAGTACAGCTGGAGGGCCAGTGAGAAATCAACAGTGAAAACACCTGCCTAGACACGGAGGGGCCGGCGAAGCTCTTTGGGATGCTGGCGAGGGAGGGAGCAGGTTTCTTAACCCTGCGGCTGGCCCCGTTGGATGTGTTCGGAATGTGCAACTGGCTTGATCCTCTGATGCCTAGAAATTGGGTGAATTGAGCCCCAGGAGCTGTTTTCGCTTCCTTCTGGCACAGGGAATGTCAGAGATAAAGTAGTTTAAAGTCATTAATTCCAGCTTGCCGAGGTTAAGCGGCTTGGGGTCTCCTCAGCAAATCTCACCTTTTCTGGCCTGGCCTGACTTTGCTGATTTAATCCCTTCGTTTCCATCAAGTATTTTTCGAGTTTGGTATTTTGTGCGTGTGCGTGAAAGAGACGGATTTCTTTTCCCGGAGTTGTACCGTTCTGTTTCTGCTGCATCCCCTCTCCAGGGTGGAGGAACTTGCAGTTCACAGGCTTGGAGGCACCTGCAACCAAGGTCACCTTTCTGTTCCACGGAAAAGTATTTTCTCTCTGCTAGTCCAAACACAGAAACTTCCTGTCCTTTTTGTGATCTGGGCTGTTGCCTGAGATGAACACAGAGTGAATCACGCGTCTACTAACCTGTTGGATGGATTTTCATGGCATAACTAAGGATGAGCCTCAATGCCTCTACCTCAGAGCTTGCCCTTGCTGTAAATGGAGCTGGTCCCTTTGGCAAGTCTCTGCCCTCGGCATCAGGCCCATGCCCTTAATAAATGTTATGAAGAGTCCCAAGGCTGGATCAGACACAAAATATATCTAGGGGGTCATTCTTTTGTCAGAGTGGCCAACCACTGGCTTGTGGGCAGCCTGCCGGCAGGACAGATCAACTACCCTCTCTGTCTCGTGTTCTTCAGCGGCTGTCGTGCAAAGAGGCAGAATTGCCCCAGTACTGGAGCTGAAATGGAGCCATCCTGACTAGTAGCCACAGATGGCCCTATTCTCCGTGGATTTTCCCAGTTTTCTTGTAAAGCCATCCAATTTGACCGTCGTTGTGACATCTTGTGGCTGTGAGTTCTACAGCATTTGAAGAAGTCCTTTCTTCTTTCTGTCCCAAGTCTCTTGTGTGAAGAGAAAGCGAGAAGGTTGTCTCCCTATCAAACTTCCTGTGCACTATACCTAATTTTATGCATCTTTGTATCTCTGCTTATTCCCCTATTTTTCTAAGCCAAAGCTCTCCAGATCTTGCAGGGACAATAATAAAGGCCCTCCTTGCTGGCCTGTAAGAGTAACGAAAACAACATGCAAGGGAGCAATTGGAGGAACCTTCTGAAAAGCGCTGAGGATTGTCATCCGTGAATCCATGTGCAGTGGCAAATTTCAACATACCCATGGTCTCTCTTGCTCCTCAGTATTTCATGCTTGCATTTATATCCCACCTACTGGGGAATGCAGGATGATGTACTTACTGGGGGGGGGGGGGGAAAGAAGGGCAGAGTAGGCTGATGGACTCCCCACCAACTTGGGACCAACCGAGCTCAGCTCTGCTTATCTTCGGCAAAATGGATCTTGTTTTTCTTCTGCTGCTTCTGGTTGTTGTTTTTTTTCTGCTAAAGCTTAAAGCAAGGAGCAAGAGCCTAAATTGCCACCTGCCGTGGAATCAACAAAGCTGTGTGGCTTTTGATTTCGAAGTGGGTGACCAAGGGATGGGGAAGCGAAAACTCTTTCGCCTGAGGGAATCAAGAGAATTAAACGCCCTCGAGTCTGGCCCACCACATGGCTGACTGAGCGCCGGTGGGCCTTGCGGCCGATTATACTGAGGGTACCCATTTCCTTCTCCTGCAGGTGGTGGAGAGGAGGCGGACGCCTGCCGAGATCCGAGAGGAATTTGAGCGTTTGCAGAGGGAAAGAGAAGAGAGGAGACTCCAGCAGCGGACGAACCCCAAGGTAAGAATAGGAGGGAGGGGCCCACTTACCTGGAGGTTGTGGCCCCGGAATTATCAATGTGTGTGTGTGTATGAGGAGGGGTTCCGCATTGTGGCATTCTCCATTACATTTCTTCATGGGAGAACTGCATTGCAGGTGAGCTTTCCTGAAAGGTCTAGGAGGTGCTGTGAACAGGTGGAATTGTAGAATGGTTGAGCGGGAAGGGGACCCCAGGTGTGTCCCTGAGTCCAGCTCTTTGATGAAGTGGGAAATGTGTGGCTGAAGCCTCCCTGAGGCTTCCACCAGCCTCTGTTTAAAGCCTCCAAAGAAGGAGAGCCCACCACTTTCTAAGGACCATCTGTTCCAAGGTCAAACAGGAAGGTCTTCCCAATGTTTAGTTGGAATCTTCTTCTCCTTTGGATCTGCGGGTTCAGGTCCTGCTTTCTGAAATAGCAGGAAGCAAGCCAATGCCACCTTTCCAGTGACCGTTGTTTGAATATCTGAAGAGGGCGGTCAGATCCCCTCTCAGCTAAACACGTTCAACCCCCCCGGAAGGCCTTGGTTTCCATCCCCTCTACCCTCCTGGTTGCCACTCTCGTAAGACAAGAGTGTGGAGCCTCACGCCTTAGGGTTATATCCTCCCCTCTGACCATGGCCCCTTCCTCACACCTCCTTGGGCGGGTGACTTTGCCAGCTTTCGTATGGGTTTCCCCTCATTCTGCGCCATCAGGTGCCTCTTCTGCGGCCTAATCCATGGCACCCAAATGCTTTAAGTTGACGTCCTTTGCCTTTAGGGCTGCCTGCCACTGGATGGTCGTGCCGAGAAGTGCTTGGGCTGAAAAAGGTCCCCCATCTTTGTCGTAGGATGTTGTGCGTTTTGATCTGACATTCACCCTTGGGGAGCCCCATGTGCCTGGGCTAGCAGCGACCCTGTACGTAATTGAAAAGCCTTTGCAGCAGGGTCAGGATGAAGGGTGAAGAGAGCGCGGATGGCTCTTTTTTTGAGCGCATGGGGCACCTTACAGAGCTGCAGAAGCAAAAACCTGGTCCTTTCCCTGAGAAGCTTATGATCCAGAGGGAGGCCAAAGAGACCCGGAGATGGTAGGGAGCAGGCTTTGTCTGACTTCAGACTAAAGGGGGTATGCCACGGATGTCACACCAAAGGTGGCTTTTAAGGAGGGGTTTTAGGTTGGGAAGGGGCGAAGGGGCAGGTTTTCAAGGCGAGCGGGGCAGCCGTAAGGAACAGGACTATATGAAGAGCGAAACGGCGGTTGTCATGAGGGTCACAAGTGGGATGTGTCGGGAAAGGAGGACCGGGTGGGGGGCAAGGTCTCAGAGAGCTTTTCTGTGAAGCTTCCCGCTGCTCTGGGATTGGATTGCTCCTGCTGCAGTAGCAATGCAGGCAGAGCCGTGCCAGGAGGCGTAGCAGCAGGTAAAATACCCAGCCGTGTCCCGGGAACGTTCCAGACGTCACTTAGAATTGCAAAAGAACTGCAGAAGCTCTGGGATGTTTCCGGAGGCGCAGCAAGGATCCGTCCCGGAGAAGACTTTGTCGTGCTCTTGGGGCGAATAGTCGTTATGGAGGAGGCCGTTGCCAGCTCGAGGAGCAATAAACCAGCCGCTTTCAGTTGAGAAACCTTGCGTATTTTAAAGCAGTCAAGATGTCACAGCACAAAGGGCCTTTTCCCTACGCATCTGGGGGGTGGCCTCAAGTGTTTTTCTTTTCCAAACATTTGTCACTTGTGCAGTGTTGCATCACAGCGCGTTACCTACCCCTTACCCCCTCCAGTGCGCCCAGTCTCCTGACACTCTGGCTCTACCAGGGCGTGGATGAGGCCATGGCTTAGAATCTCCCAAGGAAAAGGGTGTCCAGGCCTCTGCTTAAGGCGCTGAAGACGTGCGAGGCTGCGCCTTGTGTTTACGCCTGTGGGGCTGAGGCTCCCGTTGCCTTCCAGGGCTTGAGTGACAGCAGGGCTTGGCTGGTGATCTTACAGGAATGGGGACTTGGAAGGTCTGGAGTTCAATGTCCCTGAGCTTTGGGCTGGACGGCGACAGGCAGCCGGCTGGAGCTCAGGTCCTAGAAGAATCTGCTCCTCTAAAGCTACACTACCACCCAGCCACCCCGGAGGCACCGGCCTTGCTTGCTTCCCGGGTAAGGGGACCATGGCCTAGAAACCCTCTGGGAATCCCAGGGGCTTCCAGGAGGAGCTGGGGAAGAGAATCGTGCACAAGGTCTGATTCACGGTAAGGCAGTCCCCTAGGTTCCTCTCCTCTTGGAGGCTTCTACGAAGCAAGCCGGTTGCTGAGAGGCAGTGTTGTAGATCTGTGTTCTCTCCCGTACACGAAGAGGGCGCCCCATCCACTCTCACCGCCTAGACCAGATCCAGACGCCAATCTTGGCATTCCTGATTCCAGAACCCAAAACCCAGGCCTCCTGCTCACAACGAGAAGACCCAGAGTTAGCACACCGACACACAGTGAGGCGTCCTGGGACACCGAGAGGTTCTTGTGGAATCTGTGATGAGTGTCTCCGTTGCCCGGACCACAGGATTGGTTGGGATCCCTTGGATTTAATCTGCATATTCTAGATCACTGGTTCTTTCTCACTTCTTTGGGGGTCACCATCTCTTTGGGGAACTGTCCTGGTGCAAAGAGAGCCACGTGTTCCTGGTGGCCAAGCGGGGAACGCAGTGTTCTCGTCTTCCTTTGCTGTGTTTCATCAAATTCTGGAACGTATTCCTTTCTAAACTCATTCCCAGCCCTATCTCCGAGCGGGGAGCATCTTACAGCATCCTAAAAGATAATGCTTATATAAAATGCCAAATATATTACAGATATAAACATGCAGCTAAAATCACGCCATGCCAACACCGATTCCCAGCAGCCTAAAAGCTTTTGCCCAAATAAAAATGTCTTTCGGAGGCACTTTTGCTTCTCTTTTTCATTATCTGCTCTCTCTTTCCTTCCCCGCTTCCTCAAAACAGCTGGCGCTTTATATCCATCACTGTCATAAGGGTTTCCGCACTTTTACGCTGTTCGCGATGTGGCAAATTTGTTACAAACTTCTCGTGCATCGTTCAATGCGCACTAAAACAGGGAGCCTGGATCTTTTCTCTTATCGGAGGCTTAAAACGCCGCTACACAGGCTCCAGGTGGGTGGTTGCCCAAGAGGAGATTCTGCAGCTCATCCTTGTGCCCGGGCTATGGAACCACCAAGAATTCTGTGTGATCCCAAGGCTGCTTGAAGATATTTCTGTTTCGGCCCATACAATGAGGGGAGGCCATCTGGAAGCTGCTGAGGATGCGGCTGGAGCAGGTTGGAGGCATTTCTCCCTTCCCATGCTTGCTTTTCTTCTTACTCAGCTTACCCTGGTGGCATCTGAATGCCCTTCTCCCCACATCCACCCCCTTTGGGTGGCAGCTGCTGCCAAGGCTTAGCCAAAGCCTCTCTTTCTGGCCAACGTGAATGAACATCTCAGCCCTTTTGTGAACTTGATGCTGTTTGATGCTGGTCAAATAGCACTTTTGGGGGATATATATATATATTTATTTCTTAAATTTATATACCATCCCATCTGGGCAGTTTACAGCAAGATAAAAACACTATTAAGTAAAGGTAAAGGTTCCCCTTGACAATTTTGTCCAGTCGTGTCCGACTCTAGGCGGCGGTGCTCATCTCCGTTTCCAACCCATAGAGCTAGCGTTTGTCCGCAGACAATCCTCCGTGGTCACGTGGCCAGCGTGACTAGACACGGAACGCCGTTTACCTTCCCACTGAGGTGGTACCTATTTATCTACTCGCATTTTTGCATTTTGCTTGCTTTCGAACCGCTAGGTTGGCGGGAGCTGGGACAAGCGACGGGGGCTCACTCCGTCGCGTGGATTCGATCTTACGACTGCAGGTCTTCTGACCTTGCACCATCCTCTCTTGTGGCTTGTGCTTGACTTCCAAAGCAAGCTTGCCAGCTGTAGTTTGTTTCCTGGTTTAGAGAGCAGATTCAAACCATTGTCGCCAGGTCAAGCATCACAACAGACTATGGTTTGATTAGGCCAGAATGTAAGTAGTCGAACTGTACATGAAGAGGAGTGTGTACGTGGGAGCAAAGGGCTTAGTCCCAAACATCGGTTTGACTCAGGCAGCTTGTCTAAATCCCAGCTTCCAGCTCTCGAATCTGGATTAAAATATTTTCCTCTGGCATCTGCAGCAGAAGCGTGATAATGCGAGGCAGCTCATTTGAAGACTACAAAGGTTTATCTATCAGCATCTCTTTTCCTTCCGAACAACTGTTTGTTCCCTGCTTGGTCCCTGGGGGAGGCAAACTATCTTACAGTATGTAATTTAATTCCTTTCCCTTTTCTGCTCCAACAGTGTTATCGCTGGAAAATTAAATTAAAACTGTTAAGGGAGCAATCCACCAAACACTGCTGAGGCATGCGAACCGCCAAAATGAATGGCAGATGAGAAACCGCCGAGCCCGCTGGATGACTTCCTCAATCCGGCTGGCTGGCTGGCTGGATTTTTATTTTTTTTAAGCATCTTCAGGGGATGGGGACCCAGCCTCTCTGCCTTGTTGTTTCTTTGGAAGATGTGTGTGTGTGTAGAATCTTGATTCGAGCTTTGTCTTGAACCCTCAGCCAACAGGACAGGGTTTGAACATCTCTTCAGGTTACATACTTCTGCTTTTTGTCTGAATTCTGCTGTGGGGGAAAAGACCTAAAGCAATTGATGCCATATCTTAATACAGGCAAAATGTCCTATATAGTTTCCTGAGAAACAAGTGGGGTGGAGACCTGGAATGATCTCCTGAAGGAGCCAGGAGAGAGCAGTTGGAATTTGCTTACTTTTGCACAGGGCACCGGATCTGTACTTGCTCCAGATCCCGCAGAGTTGTTTCCAGCGTTTTTGTGGAAAGGAACCACTCACGACACGGGCCAGCCTGAGCAAGTCAATCGGCTTCTGGGCCCTAAGTCTGAAGAGCAACCCTTCCTTCCCAGTGTCTGGAGGCTGGCCGTCTCCACTGCGGCAGGAGAGACAAGGGCCAGCGGAAAGGCAAAGCCTGCACAATAAAGGAAAAGCGGGTTGCGATGGTGATCCTTCTGGCCTGCCTGAACCGTCTTGTTTAGCTTACCTTTGAGGTGGGGATCTTGGGGCCTTCTGGATGATCTCTGGATTTCAGCTGCTGCCCCAGCCCCTTACCATTGGCCATGCCTGGTCAGGCTAGTTGGAGCTGTAGACCAAACACAGGAAAGGCCAAGGGTTCCCAGTTTCTGCCTGGTTCCTGTGTTGTGAGGTCTGTTGTTGCTGGCGCGTAATCTTTTTAAATTAGGCAGGTATCTGTGGGTCAGTGAAGGTGAAAGCCTTTGCAACGGAAATGTTATCATGCCTTGCATCTTATGCTGTCTCCATTATGTCCACGTTTTAGTCTGTATCTTTGCCACACCAGTCTGAACACACCTGATCTTGTCTATAATTTTGGAAGCTGAGCAAGGTTGATCACACCCTTGATCACACACAGCCGTTAATCGCCCATCAAGACAAGACATGCTTCTAATCGTAGGTGACTGGCACGCAAAACTAGGGAGCAAAGCAGAGCCGAATGTGGTTGGAAAATTTGGCTTAGGGGAGAGAAATGAAGCAGGAGAATGTCTCTTAGAATGATGTGGAGCCAGAGATTTGTTTATTACAAATACATGCTTCAAACACCCAAACAGATGTCTGTACATGGGAACTTAACCAGATGGCCAACATAGAAATCAAATTATGTAACTGGAAGTAGGAGATGGAGAAGCTGTATTATCTCTGCCAAAACAAGACCAGGAGCAGATTGTGGTACTGATCATGTACTGTTAATATCCAGCATTAGAGTAAAACGGAAAAAGAACACAAAAAGAATCATAGTACCAAAATAAAATTTAAACATTCTTGATTAATTTGCAGTAGTACCTCGGTTCACGAAATTAATACGCTCTCCGGAACGTTACGTAATGCGGAAATTTTGTAAACCAAAACGAGGACTGCCGTAGCAACGGTGGCGGCGCTACAAACCTCCAGGGAAATTTCCTTTGCAAACCGAAGGGGGAAAAAAAACCGTAAACCAAGGCATTGTTTCGAATGGATTTCTGTTCGTAAACCAGAAATTATTTATTCCTTTAACTTAACTTATATGCCGCCCACATTACCCAAAGGTCTCTGGGTGGCTTACATTACATAAACCAAGGCGTATGTAAACCGAGGTACTACAGTATAGTCAACATAAGAAACAGATCTGCATTGTTAAACACAATTGACTGTGAACCAGAGTGGGTTGAAACCAGAAATATTTTTAGGAAAGAATGCAAAAAGACAATTTCTATAATGAAAAGGAACTAAAAACTTAAATGGATGATGAATGAAGCACTTAAAATTGTAGAGGATAGGGGAGAAGCAAAAGTAAAAGGTGACAAAAATAGGGTCAGAACTCTGAATGCAGTTTGTCAGTGACCATCACTTAGAGACGAAGGGAACTATTGCAATAACCAGCACAAAGAAATAGAGAACAACAAAAGAGGAAAAACAGAAGATCTTTTCCAGAAGATCCAAGAAAACAAAGGGAAATTTAAGCTTAGATTAGGAAGAGAAGGTGGAAACAGTATTCTGCAGTCCTATACAGAAGAGATGAAAGGATGACAGACTCCTTGGAATAGGAATCCTGTGACGAGGAACCTGCAGTGCTAGAAAATGTAGTGAAAACTGCTCTGAAAGCACTGGGAAGACATAAATCACCATGGGTAGATGGAATACCAGTAGAACTGTTTTAAGCCACAGAGACAGAATCTGACAGAATCCAAAAAGAATATGCAAACAGATATGGGGGGAAAAACAATGGCCCACAGACTGGCAACATTCAGTGTATCTTCCAATCCCCAAGAAAAGAGATACCAAGGAGTACAGTAACTGTAGGATCTTTGCTTTAATTTCTCCATGCAACACAGTAATGCTCAAGGGGTTGCAATAAAGGCTTTTTACTTTAGATGGAGCAAGAAATGCCTGATGTTCAAGCTGGATTCTGAAAAGGAAGAGGCATTCAAGTTCATATTGTAAATATCAGCTGGTTGCTGGAGTGCACCAAAGAAATTCAGAAGAAAATCGGTCTGTGCTCTTTAGACTGCATCAAGGCCTTTCACTATGTGGATCAGGAGAAATTATGGATTGTTCTGAAAGAAATAGGTGTGCCTCAGCTGTTGATTGTTCTGATGCGTAATCTGTATTGCGGACAAGAACTTATCGTTAAAACAATATGGAGAGACATAATGGTTTCCTGTAGACAAAGGTATCAAACGATTATGCATTTTATCCCCTTGTCTGTTCATCCTGTACACGGAACATATCATATTGAAAGCCAGAGTAGATTTAGATGAAAGGAGTGGAAATTCATGGAAGAAATATCAGTAATCTAATATATGCAGATGAAACAGGCTGTCCTACTTTGGGTACATCTTGAAAAGGCAAGATTCTCTGGAAAAGACAATAATGTTGTAAAAGGTGGACACCAGCAGGGAAAGAGGAAGACAAAATACGAGATGGATTGTCTTCCATTAAAGGAAGCCACAGCCTTTAGTCTAGAAGAGCTGAGCAGGGCTGTTGAGGACAGGATATTTTGGAGACAGCTCATTGATAGGGTCACCATACGTCGGAGCCCGTTTGATGACACATCACAGCAACAGCAAGCAAGGTTGGGCTCTGTTGGTGCCTGGATGGGAGACTGTTGCATATTACAGTAGGACCACGGTACCACAGGAGATTTGTTCCAAGCCGCCGCCACCCTGCGGAGGAAGTGGGGGGAAATATTTTCACATACATTTCCAGAACTGGCCACCAGAGGTGCCACAGACCATGTTATGAATTCTTCACTAACAAATTTCATAGTACAGTCCCTGGCTCCCTCTAGTGTCTGATTCTGGTAATACATGTGAAAATAGTTTTCTGAATTTTTTTTTTTTTCTTTTAATATTTTCGGACTGTGGATAAGTGAATCATTGGGTACTGATCCCGTGGATAAGGGGCTCCTACTGTATGTCATAGTCTCTTGTTCCCTCGAGTGTCCAGTTTTGGTAGTACATCTTGGAATCATGTATTTCCAGGGTGGGGGCGGTGTTATTTAGTATTTTCAGGAAGTGGACAAGTGCAACTGCAATGCTGATCCTGTGGATATGGCTATCCTCCTGTAATTAAAAGAAAGAAAGGAGATTGTGGCTTACTGGTGGTGTTCCATGGGCAGCAGTGCACTAGGTTGCACTATGTCTGTGTGGGGCCAAGGCCAAGCCCCACCTTCTTGGAATGGCAACAGAGAGTTTGGCCACAGAGTCCAGTGTCACACGAGCCATGTCAGATCAGGATGGTGGATTTGCGCAGGCTGGCCTTGGAGGCTTCTCGGACGTCCTTCTCTAGTTTCCAGCTGCCTTTCCTGTGTTCGTTCCCCGCTTCTGAGGTCCTTTTGGCCCTTGTACGTGCAGCACTTTACGCATGCGTAAGGTTGTGGCCCATGGAAACCCCGAATGTTCTGCAATGCGCGGGATGGGATCTGAGTTCGGGAGCTTTGCTTGTGTTCTTGGGGAGGCGCTTTGCGGCAAGATGGCTGTTTGGGGAAGCGTGGAGGGCGAACAAACGAGTCCTTCCCGCTCGGCTGCGCCTCCCCTTGGTTTCCGGAGTTTGACATTTTCAGCAAGGCTGCCTTTTGCCGTGACTGTCGAGCGATAAAGAGGAGAGCCGCATTTTGAGTCGGAGCCTCTGCATCCGGCGATAAAAATCAGCCATCTGGGTGTTTACAGCAACCGCTCATTGGAATTCTATGGAAATGTCTCTCCAGGCAGCGTCCTGTGGAATGAGGTAGCACAGCTGCGATCGTTTCATACAAGAACGCCAATTATTTTAAAAATTTTCCAATGCTTTATTAGTTCCATAAAGTGCGCTCCAAATAACTAAGCATTTCTAACCAAAAATAGAGAGCCATAACCGGATACGGGCAGCGTGGTTTGAGCGTTTTTCTTTCCCTTTCTTTCTGACACTTCTTGTGCATTTCGAAGTGCTGCACTAGAACCTCGGAGGATGTCAGTGACCTGCTGTGAGAGGAATGATAATGCCAGATAAGAAAGGAGAACGTCCGCATTGCCGGCGGTAGCGCAGTCGGCCTCCGAGAAGACCCGAGGCTTGGAGGCCGTCCAAAACGGCAGGCAGCCATTGATGCCTTTGCTGAGCCGACATCTACTCCCTCTAGAAAAGGGGGCAGTGTCCCGAGGACAGGGTTTCCTGCATCAGTTCTTCCAGGTCGTGGCCCGCCGTGCCATTCCAGAAGAGGACCAGCCTAGATGGTGAGGGGATGGCTTAGTAGGAGGCCCAGGCAGCGGCTGTCGGTGGAGCCGAGACTGCTGCACCGTCCAGCCCCAGATGGACAGCTCTGGCTGGCAGCTGGGGTTCTCCAAGGTTGTGTGCGGGATGCTCTTTCCTCGCGCTCTTTGCAGATCCGTCGTGATCTTGCATCCAAGTACCACCTGGACACCACCCTTGCTTCGCTTCCAACATCAGAGGAGAAGACGTGTTGTATTCAGGGCACTGCCAGGAGGTGCCTATCAGGAGATCCATAAAGAAAGGGAAGTCAGGCTCATATTTTTATACAGAGAGGAGGATTTGCCGTTTCCGGTGGCAAAATATTTTGAAGGTTCGCCTTCCCTGGAGCGCATGGAAATCTGACAGTTTCTTCATCTCCGGTTTTCCGCAACCGACACCTGCCTAAACACTCCAGCGTTGGAGATTGTACGAGTCACAGATATGTTCAAGCCTAGTTGAATGGCCGGAACTTACCAGGTGGTTCCGTCTGTTTGCTTAAAGCAAGGCTGGCATCCTCAGGAAACGGAACACTGATTCTTCCGTCTCGCCCTCTGTATCTTTCTTCTGGGCTTCCCTGGCGTGCGTGGCGCCTCAAGGGCGTCTGCTCCGTATCTCTCATGAGCCTGGCAGGTGTCTGTCAGGAGTCTGTGGAACTCCCTGCAGGAGCCCTTTGGCCTTGAAATCCATCCACCACCTTCACCTTACTGATGGTGGGAAGGTACTTGATGAGTGCACAGGTTGGGGGCTGCAGTCTAGGCAGCTCCCTTCTACTGAGCCGGACTCTTGGCCCACCTGGTCCCTGGGTTGCCAACTAAAACTGGCAGCTGCAACTGTCTAAATGTTTTCTAGCGGTTTTTCCATCCCTACCTAGAGATGAACCCGGCTGGGCTCAGAGCATGGGCTCTGCCACCGAAGCATGGAAGCAGCCTGGCAACCTCACACAGCGTAGCCCTGCCTAGGTTCTCTGAAGAGAGGCGTGGCATCAAGGAAGGCTCACTGGACCGAGAGTGTCCCGAGCAGAAGTGAGGCAAAAAAAAAGCCCTGCCGTTTAGCACAGAAGGTTTTGAGTCTCGGGGCTAGGTTGTGAACCTAGAGTTGAGGAGGTCTATGGGGGCAACCTGAGTCTTCTCAGAGGAGCAGCCATGAGTGCTACGATGCCCAAAGTGAGAAAAAGCAGAGCCACGTAGGAGGTTCTCCCAGGTCCAGCATCTCCAGGACGGGTGGCTTCAGCAGCTCAAGCTCTTCTTCCTTGAACCAACGCCAGCTGACCCGTGAGGTCTTCTGTGCAGGAATTGGCTCAAGCGGCTCGTTCGTTTTCCCATCACTTCAAGCAGCCCCAACTGAAAATCTTGTTCAGCTCCTGGAAGCCGGGAAATATTTGAACACAGCCGTTTTGCTGCTCCTCTGTTTTCTGGGTCTTTCACCCTAGAAGGCCAGTGCCTTTCCCCCCCCCACCCCACCCCAGGGAAGGTGGATTTATTTCCATTCTGTGTTCCAGGGGCAGTTTCTCAGAAGGTGGTGTGTGGTTCACCCCCACCCCACCCCAAAGATTTCAGCTCACGGTCTCTGCTAGATACGGACATTGGGTTTGTCGGCTCCCCTCTCAAGTTGCCACAACTTGTCTAAGGTAACACCTCCATCTCCATTTCCAGAGCGCTGCAAATGAAAAGGGCGTTTAGATGGGCAGAGCAATACGACCTGGAAGAAAGCACTCTGAAATAAGATCGCACGGTGTAAGCAGGAAGGTGGGCCTGGGAATATGGAGAGCACGTCCAAGACTGTCACCTCGGAGCGACAGAAGATTGCACGGTGACCTTGTTCTATATCAGTGTGAAAAATAAGTTTGACCTGCCTTTCTCATATCACATTTGCCATGAGCGGAGGATTTAGTTTAGCAGAGAGAGGTGTTTTTCCTGAATGTGTTTCCCAGAGGCGCCACACTGGCAGTGCTCGTTGGCTGCCTTCCATCGGCACTGGTCTCGCTCAAGCCCTGCAGAAATGAGTTGTGTGCACCCGCATGCTAGCCTCTGTGTTTGCTGCAGCTGATGGCCTGGCCTTGCCAACATTGGGACTCGGAGAGGCGGGCAGGCGGGCTGGCCACCTGCAGAGTCTGCAGAGCTGGCCCCTATAGGCGCCGCGTCGGAACTGTCCTGGCAGGTGCTCAGCCATCCTGTCAGGTAATAAAAACACACGTGCGGATTTGCCCTTAGATTCTGGAACAGAAAAGGCGCTGGGGTGTGGTTGTCCTGCCAGTTTTAGAGTTCAGATTCCACCACCTGAACTCGCTGGACGTTGTGGTTTTGCTGCCGGAAGAAGCAAGTGGAACCAGCACCGTACTGGATGTCGTCCAGAAATCTTGGGCTTTTAGGAGCAGCGGGGAGGGGGAAGTGATCATCTCTGGGTGTCCAACTCTGGTTCCATCGATGTTGGTAGCTTTACCTCCAAGTTGCGAACTATGGTCAAGCCTGGCAGGGAGTCTTCCCTATCAGGGCTTTGCAAGATTCCAGCCTCAACTAAAGTTCTCTGGTGTTCCGATCGATGCCCTTCCTCATGATCTTGCTCGGGGCCCTTGTGTTGAATTCTGGGTTCTGCTTCAGTGCTGTCACCCCAAAACTGCCCCTCCCTGGCATGCCTCCTCCTTCCACGACCTTTGAAAGAAGGAAGACCCCAGTTTGGCCCTGGGAGCTTGTGGCTGAGAGCCGCGGGGGCCTGTGGCATCCTTTTCCTTGGTCCGCAGCCTGCCTTGCCCGGCTGACACCAAGCGTTTGAGGTGCTTCTCAGCAGCATCATGCCTTCGGCAGGGAAAACACGCAGCATGTTAGAAATAGTCTCCTTAGATTAGGCAGCGTGTGCTCTCCCTAAAGCGAATAGTTGAAAGGACTAGTGGATTAAGAACGGCAAGGCGGGGTGGGGGGAACTTCCAAAAAAGAAATTAATTGGGGAAAGAGGTTGTCCTCGGAAGGGTTCCCGTTTCATTTCTGCGTATTTTTTAAACGGTTGGTCCCAGCAGAGGCCTGATCGTTGCCAGAGGGTCTCAGAGCCTCTTCCCAATGGGTCAGTGCTGGGGGTGGGTGCAACTTTCTGGCTCTCCTGAGGCTGAGCAGCCGCTTGCGTGAAAGGATCTAAGCAGAATGGCGGAAGGGTCCTCGCCCTGCCACCCGCCCCTGCGCCAGTTACGCAAGCCCACGGACTGCTTTCGAAGGCAGCGTTGTGGACATGAAACACTCGTTGGAGGCGCATGCATGCACGCTTCATTTCTCAAAGGGAAAAAGGCGCCGATGCACTGCGGAGACCTTGAGCAAATGGCCAGAAACTCTGAGGATAAAAAAAAGAACTTGTCTCGTTCTTGGGAGACAAAGCATCTCGTGGGCCTTGGAAAGTCTGACTCTTGTCCAGACAGCCCTGAAGTGGCCAGAACGAATCTCGACGTGAGCCTCCTTCCCGTCTCTTCTCCCAGGGGGTCACCGTGTGCAGGAATGGTGCTGGTCTAGCTTCCGGCGTGTTTCGTTTCCTAACCCATAGGTCATGCCTTCCCTTTCTTGTGCACGCCACTCCCTGCCCCACTTGGGAGCATCCCTTCCCCCTACTCAGAACAGGGGACTGCGTGGGGAGCTGGAGTGTAGGGGCCCCCCTTTTGCCATCCAGTGGCAGAAGGGGAGTGGAGGGGGGGGGTCTGCTTTGCAGGAATTATTTTTAACTGCCTGCCATCTGTCCTCCTTCCTCTCCTTGCAGTGGAAGCCAGATTCCCTTCCTAGGGTGTCTTAAGAGCCCGTGAAGGGTGACCTCACCCGCCTGCTCCATCCCTCGCCCCTCTTTTGAGCAGGCCAGCACGTGGGGGCCCGATCTGGCCGAACAGACCCTTGTGACAGGAAGCCAGGCAGCTGAACGGCGCGGAGAAAACCAGCAGGCCTCCAGGTCATCTCCGACTCAATCCCAGAGGAGCTGGAGGATCGGGATTGGTGGGGCTCTGCCCCTTAATGGGTTCTGTTCGGGTTTTGAGGCTTTGGGGTTGCTTCGTCCCAGACAAGGACCCGCAAAGGGCCCCTGTTGTTTTTCCTGGTCTTGAGACAAGAACAACTCCTGTGGGCTGTTACTCTGAAAAAAATAATCCGCTACACCCATTGGCAAAGCCAGAACCAGGTTTGGTGATCTTTTAGAGAGCAGCTTTATTTTTAATTTCATCTTATTTATCAGAATAATTTTAAAAAATACATATCTTCCTCTTTGGCCTTCACAAATCTCCTCTACCTAACAGCCAGTGCCCCACAGGTAAGAAAAATTGGAATAAAACCATGAAAAGACGGATGGCCGTGTCAGATAATAAAAAGCAGTCTAAATAGGTTCATGGGGGTGTTGTAATCATCACCACCATCATCATCGTCTTAGAACTGCAGAGCCGGAAAGGACTCTGTGGGTCTCGGAATCCTGCCGCTATCCAGGAGGCCCAGTGGGGGAATCGAACTCCCAACCTCTGGCTCCGTGGCTAGATGCCCTGAGCTCTCCAGCAGCATTGGGTGCAGTCAAGCTGTTCACAGGGCTTTCGGAGCATGTGAGCTATTCAAGGAGGGCTTATCCCTGCCACTCCCCAGAGAGTTTCCGTGACCGAGAGGGGATGTGAGATCTGGTTTCCCGAGTCCATGTTGGACGGTTCATTCCCCTACACTGGCTCTGCGGGTGCGTTTAACCTGCAGAAAAGGAGACTGAGAGGTGATGTCATGGCCAGAATTGTCTTGGTTAGTTATGCTGGCGTAAGGGTGTCAACGTCAACCCGAGTGGCAAATCCCCCCTCCTTAACCACCCCCTGGTGCCCGTCCTGTGCAGCAGCCAGGTGAGTTGTTGGGGGACAAGGAAGAGAAGCAGCAACGTATTCAAAAGCAGCTGTTTGCTGCTGTGGTGGGCATCATGACACTCAGCAATGGCATGATTCACCAGGTGGATTCTGGCTGATGTTTGAAGGGCCATCCCAGGGAAGCTGGGGCAAGTCTGTATTCTGCTGCTCCCCAGGACGAGGGCCAAATGGATTCGATTGAAACAACAGGGCGATGTTGACTAAACTTGAGAAAACTTCCTGGCACCAAGAACTGTTCAGTGGTGGAACGGCGGAATACGGTCAGTCGACGGTCCTTTGCGGGAGATTCTAAAACAGGGACCAGGTGGCCGTCTGCTGGGCAGGCTTGACCTGTGGATGTCCTGCACTGACGAGAGGGTTGGAATAGAGAAGATCCTTCGGGGATTTTGGGATTCTGAGTGACCTCCTTTCCTCCCCTTTTCCCTTTCCGGCATCAGCCCCTGGCCTTTCATGTACTTTTGCCTTTCTAAGTGTGTGTGTGTCCCCCCAACGAACCCGAGGGATTCTCAGGATGGCCAACGCAGTAGCATTCCATTCAAAACAAATGCTACTGAAAGATAAAGACAGATTGAAAACACATTGGTCCCTGCGAATTGACTGCATGCATTCTGGACATTCGTTTCTGGACTGGATGGGATGTGGCTGCTGCTGCTGCTTTTTCAGCAAGAGTTATCTTTCTCTGTGTGTGATCATTTTAGCCTGAATAAAGTTTCCCATCTGTTTAACCCCAAAAGATGCAAACCCAAGGCACTCTCTTGTTGCCTGAATCTCCTTTTTAAAAACTGCATAGCCCTCCAGTACAGAGGCTAGTCTTAATTACTTACGTTTTTTAGAAGGCCACCCATTCCACATCTGAGTTCTCTTAGGAACTTGTTTCCGGATTCCATTTGCTCCAGCAGTTGTTAATTCTTGAATCGCTGATCAGGCGCAGGACTTCCGAGTCCCTTAGCACGATTCGCTTGAGTTCTTCGGAGCCTGTGCATGAAAATGTGGCCACCCGTTCATTCCAGGCAGCCACGCTTCTCTTTAATGCTGTCCTTGTGGGTGGCAGGTGGACACCTGGGTTTGGGGAGGTGTGAGAGGCCACATTTTCTGCTCTCTTTTGCATATAGACGGGCTGGGCAAACGTTGTCTGTCCACACACTGTTGAGTTTGCAGATCCCTGTAGCTCCATAGGGGATGGTGAGAGATGGCGGGAGTGACAGCCCAGCCACATCTCAACAGCCACATCTTGCCCACCCTGCTTCATCATCATGTAAGAAAAGACAGGAAGACTCCATGGGCTTCCTCCCAGAAGCTTAAGGTGTGCCTTGGACCAGCAGGAGTTATCTTGCAGTATGAAAAACTGAAAGAACTGGGCTTGTTTAGCCTTGAGAAAAGAAGACTATGGGGAGAGAGGAGATCACTTTTCAAAGACTTGAAAAGCAGTCATTCACAGGAGGGGCAGGATCTGTTTTTGATCATCCCAAACTCCAGAACACGTAAGAATGGGCTCAAGTGACAGGAAGCCAGATTTAGGCTGAAGATCAGGAAAAACTTCCTGTTAGAGTAGTACGACAGTGGAGCCCATGACTTTGAGAGGTGGTGAGCGCTACAGCGCTGGAGACCTTTGAGAGAAATTTAGACCACCCTCTGTCAGATCTGCTTGGATTTGGATTCTTGCCTTGAACAGGGGGTTGGACTGGATGGCCTTCGAGGCCCCTTCCAACTTCATGTCTCTATGACTTCAGGAGGGCAGAAGCCAGAGTGGGAGGAAAGACCATGGGAGAGAGATACTGCTGCCTTGTCTTAACTTATGGCTACAGCTAAGGATGGGTGATTTCCAGGGTGAATGGCAGAGTTTATAGGAAAGGTGTAAATTTTGAGGATGGGTGGATTGGATGTTGAAGAGAGAGTTGTGGCAGGGCCAAGGTGTGCTGGAAGAGGGATGGAGGGGACGTTCTGGGATGGACAGGAGTGGAATCACGGAAGAGGGCAGGAGATCTAGGAGCCTGCCCGAGGCCGTGCCACCGTTTCACAAGGAGAACCGCTTTATTTCCGCAGGGGACAATTATCGTCGGCATAGATGCCACTGACCTCTTTGATCGCTACGATGAGGAGTACGAAGATGTGTCTGGGAGCACCGTCCCTCATCTCGAAATTAACAAAATGTACATCTCCCAATCCATTGAGGTAACTGCATCTCTGTGTGTTATGTGTGTGCATGAACATGTTTTTTTTTTTTTAATATCTTTAAAGGCGTCGAGTTAATGAGACACCATGGCACAGAGCAACAGCAAAGGCGGTACAGCTCAGGGACGCAATTACTGGTCTTCAAATGCCAAGTGAGGAAGGCAGGCTCACTTCCAGCCGAGTTGCTTGCCGTGGGCTTCATCAGGAAGCTCTGGCTGACAGAGTTAGGCCACACCGCTTCCGTTCTGGCCAAAAGCAGAGTCCTTGTTTGGACAGAGTTCACTGGTTCTGCCTCGCTGGGCATCCTTCTCAAATGCCCTGTTCCCATGCCGGGTGCTGGTGAGGCCTGGACCCCCTTTCTCCCTCATCTCTCCCTGTTTGGCGAGCCATCGCTCCCACCCGAGCCACTGGCTCAGCTGTGCCGTGAGCGAACATTCAAGAACATCCCAAGGACGAGTGGAACACCTTGTTTATAAGACACGAGCAGACAGCCCAGCATCTGAAAGCAGAAGCTGGGGGTCGACGATGAGCTGAACGTCTCCGTTGTTTGTTTGACCTCCTCCCGTGGATCTCTTCGAACCATGTGTCTGCCCACGAGCCACCTTGCCGTGCGCAGCACAGCTTATACACCCTCCGTTTCTTTCCATCTCTTCCGTGCATGACTGGGAGTGCCCTGAGCCCACGGAGAAGCCGCCCACCGTCTCTGGGTCCCGGAAGCTGGGCAGTGGGAGCTTAGTGAAAAACCAGAGGCTGGGCTGCGGGGCAGGGCGTGTACTCAGAAAATCTGCGTTCCATCCAAGGGCCATGCTTGTTTGGTTAGCCCTGAATGGAGCTCCTCGGTGTGATGATGGTTGGGGGTTGGTCTGTTTTCCAGGCCCCCCTGACAGCAACAGACACGGCGATCCTGTCGGGGAACCTCTCCACGCAGAACGGAAACGGAGGCGGATCCGTCAACTTGATGCTGAGGCGGGTGACATCGGCCAAAGGTTGGGGAGAGGTGAGAAGGCCGACTCCTGGGTCTTGGCCCATTCCCAGCCACCCACCTGAGTGGCTTAGTGCTCTGGGGCGCTTTGCCTGATGTGCTCACATTGCCAGGTTGTCCAGACTCTACGGTGCTACAAGGGGTGACACATTGGGGGGGGGGCCTTCCTTCCCACCTGGTGAGCTTCCAGAGAGTGACTTAGGTGGGGAGGAGATCGGGGAGCGGTCACCTTGCTCAGCTCCAGCCTTGGGCCTCCCTTGCGGTCATCCTTCTCCGGCCAGTGCGGTCCCTCTCCGGCGTCCCAAGCGACCAGTGACCCATCTTGAACCGGTTCTTTTCCTTTCTCAGTCCCAAACCGCCATGGCTTGTGCAAGTGGGTTTCACCGGCCAGGGAGGACCGCCCCTGAGTACCAGCGAGCGTTTCTGGAGGGCGAGATGGGGAGGGAAGGGCTGTGGGGAGGCCAGGGGAGGCGGCCCCACTGTCACCTTCTAACCATTGTACGTCTTCTCTCCGCACAGCTCGAGTTTGGAGCCGGCGACCTGCATGGGCCCTTGCTTGGCCTCAAAGTGTTTCGGAACCTCACTCAGAGATGGTGAGAACCTGAGAAAGAAGAGCCAACGTAAAATTATTTCTCCCCATTTTCCTACCAATACGCATATTCCATATATTGCTACTTATGAGCTGTAGGCCCTAGGCTTGAAGGAGTAGAGAATCCAGTAGAACAGAAGGCTTACTTAGTGGAACAGCTGCCTTGGAAGTCTTTCTTCTCCAGGATTGACTGGGGAGCAGGATTGACTTAGGTCTGCATAAAACCATCCTACGAGGATGGGCAATAGGGTTTCCTGCGAAAAGTTTGGATCAGCTCCTAAAGAGCGGTAGGCCATCGGGAGCCACCCGGCCGTGTGTCTTGGCCAGACCTCGGTTGGGTTGCTGCTCCCGGCACCTCCTGGCCAGCACACTCGCTCTTCCGGGTCTTTTAAGGTCAGACGCTCTCCACAGTCAAGGCCATGTCAAATGATTATGTGGAGAGCCACCCTTGCCGTCCTTTGGCTGGAAAAGAGACCAGTCCTCTGACGGCGGTCCTCACAAAGGGAAAGATGGAGAAGCAGACATGCCAACGGGTGAGCACCCGCTCTTAGAGGGGTCTCACTGGAACTGCCTGCAGGTCCACCGAGACCAGTGCTTCTGAGTGGCCGACATCCAGTTGGAAGTCACGACTAGAGGAGGCCCGTTAAATCAACGGAACATACAGAGGAGGGGGTTTACCAAATCCTCCCCCCCCCCCCCCCCGAATCAATGGGACGGACCACTTGCTACTAGATTTCGGCCGTAGAATCATCAAACTGAAGAGCTGAGAAGGGGCATGAACTTGATGCAAAACTAACCTCTGTTTAGAGTCCACCCCTTTCTGAGTTGGTCCGATCCACCGTCAGACAGCTCTCCCAGTCAAGCCGTTCTTCCTAAGGGAAAAACCTCTCTCTTTTTTTTGGCAATTTGAATCCATTTTTCAGACTGTGCGACAGGCCCCCCCCCCCCCCAGAGACCCTGCAGTTTGAAGAAGGTAGGAAGCAGCCAGAGCCTCTGCCTCGGGTGCTTTCCCTTCTGTGGGGTAGCCACTGAGAGGCGTGGGTCTGTTTAGGACGTGCTGAGGATGTTTAGCCCAGGGAGAGGATAGCCGTTTTCTGATCGCCAGAGAGCTCTCCGATGGAAGGCGAAGCAGGTGGGGAAAGAGTGTTATGGTAGGAGGAAAGGGGAAGCCCCCCGTGGTCATGACAAAGGCCCCTTGGGCCACATCTGGCGGCTTCCAGGGCTCTCCAGCAGTGGTGCTCCGGGGCCCCAGTGGTTCCTTGGCACACAGAGGCGGGCAGCCCCTTCCTGAGCTGCCCTTTGCTGTGTGCCAAGCATGTTTCCTGCTACCGGGCAGTGAATCCTGCCTTGACCTGCCAGCAAAGAAAAGTTCATTTTTCCGAGCTGGGCCTCAGCTCTTCCTACCCAGCCCTTCTCCTTTGAAGACTGCAGGCAGAAATGCTCTTGGCGGGCCTGAGTGCGGCCCGGCTGGCAGACGTGAAGAGAAGGGAGACTTGACGGGGGGCTTTTGACGTGTGGTAGCCCAGAAGGTTGGACTCCCCTTGTCTCCCTGGGAGCACAGCGGGTGGGGAGTGAGGGGAAAGAGAGTTGGGCGTAGGGGCTGGGCTCTCCCTCTCCCCAATCCAGGCCCTCTTGGCCTCGCTGGGCCCACTCGCCCTGTGCTTCATCTCAAGTGGACTTTATGACGCCTGCCTTGAGTGGAGGGAAGAGAGGCCGGTGCTGACCCCCCCCCCCCCAGAGGGTGGCACGACCCCGGTGATGCATCCGAGCCCAGGAGACTCTCGGAACAAGCAGGCCACCATGGCCGGCAAAATGCAGACCTCAGGAAGGTTACCTGCAAGAGGTAGCCTTCCTGAGGAGGGCTGATGGGTCCTTTTAAGGAGGAAGGCAGAGTAAACGTATTTTAAGGACATGCATGAACCTTCTCCCATCTTTTCTGCAATTCTACAAGGATAGGATGGCTTTCTCTCCCCAGGCCCAGAGAGGTGCGGGAGGCACTGAAGGAAAAGGAGCCGAGGTGTGGGTGTGTTGCCCTCTGCCCTCTCAGGCTCCCCTGGTCTTTGGCAGTGGCGAGTGTCTTTTAGGTGCTGGTGGTGCTGGTGGTGTGTTTGCGGTGGGCCCTTCCCTAAGCCAGAGGGAGGGGAAAGGTCTGGGCTCCACGGGGAGGACGCTCCCCTTCAGGCACCCCCTTTTTTCTCGCCTCCCTTGCAGTTTCATCACGACGCACGGCACACTACAGTCCTCCCCCCGGGGAATTCACCCAGGCTTTACCGCCGTCCTGGCCCGGCACCTGGACAAGAACACCATGGGGTACCTCCAGTGGCGCTGGGGCATCCAGTCCGCCATGAACACGAGCGTCGTCCGGGATACCAAGACCAGCCATTTCACGATGGCGTTTCAGGTGGGATCCCCCTGCCCCAGTGGTGGGGAGGAAGGGAGGGTGATGGCCGGGTGTGTGGGGTGTGTGTGGAATGGTTCTTACAGTAGGTGTCGGAGAGACTCAAGTCAGGCAGCCCCCTTTGGGGGACCGGTGGCCTGTGGGTGGCTTCCTGTGGGGGGGAAAGGCCGAGAGGAGGCCTTCGGGGATGCCCAAAGAACAGCACCCCCCTCTTGCCTCCGCAAACCGTCACCTCCAGGTTTGAAAGAAAACAGGAAACATGTCTCAACCGAACCCCTTCGAGGGCCTGGTTGGACCTTTTGAACCGGAAGGAAAGAAAAAGGCCCATTGGAGGGGCCAGCAGCCCGCCTCCCCCCCCCCCCCAAGACATGGTAGAAGGTGGCCCTGCCCTCCCCTTCCGAGCCACGTAAGGCAGGGACCATCCCCAGTTCTGTGGCTCTGAATCCCAGCAAGGCACTCTGGGTGGTGCAGAGAAGGCACGGATTCCGCCTTGTCCTGGATCCACCGAGACACCACTCGATGTTGTCAGAGAACGAAGAAGCCGGCCAGGGGGGGCAGGTTGGGGGGGAGGGCGGAGAGGCCGAGAGAGGCTGTAGGACCTTTGGCGGGCTCTCCCATGTCTGTCTCGGGGTCACCTTGCAGCTTGGAATCCCCCATTCCTTCGTGATGGTCAGCTACCAGCACAAGTTCCAGGATGAGGATCAGACGCGGGTGAAAGGATCCCTCAAGTAAGCCTCGGAGTGGGCCGTCGTGGGTGAGATGGGCAGAGGGCTCCGGGAAGGCAGTTCTGGCCCAGGGATCCCAGCTCCTTGGAGAGGTGGTCTGGGCAGGACGGGGGACCCAGGGGACCCGGGGGGGGGGGGGAGAGCCTGACCCAGCAGCCCTGGGACTCTTGACCCACCTCTGCCCCTTCCTCCTCCTCCTCCTGCCAGAGGGGGCACGGAGGACCCAGGCAGACGCTGGGGTGGGATCGCAGGGTAAGTTCAGGGAGGAAAAGGCCCTCCGTCTGGCTCCGGAGGGGCAGCCGTCACGGCACCCAAACCGTCTCCCTCCAGGGCTGGCCTTTTTGGGACCATTGTGGAATACGGGGCCGAGCGGAAGATCTCCCGCCACAGCGTCCTCGGAGCCACCGTCAGCGTGGGCGTCCCCCAGGGAGTGTCCCTGAAGATCAGGTGAGTGGGACCTCCCTCCCTCCCTCCTTCCCTCTTGGTTCTGCTGGAGGCCCCGGGGCGACAGTGGAAGTCCATCCCCCCCACCCCACTCAGGCGCTTGGGAGAGGCTTGTGATGCAGCTGGCATTGCCCGGCGGTTGCCGCAGCCCGTGCTCGGTCCCCAACGCCTTCCAGCCCTTTCCCTTCTCCTCCTGCTTGAAATGCCTGAGCGGTAGCAAGAGTGAGAAGGCGAGGCAGGGGCCTCAGGAACTGGGCCAGCTGATTGTGACTGGTGAAGCCAGAAGGGAAGCCGCTTGCCCAGACCTGCCTTGGGCTGGTTTTGCTTGGGGGAAGAGGTCTCCTGCTTCGTGGTAGTGCTGGGTAGTGGCAGAGGCCGGCTCAGAGGATGAGAGTCCTGGGGCTGCTTTTTTTTGGGGGGGGGGGCAGCAACCCAGCATAGCTCTCGCTCGCTCGCTCTCCCTGACATCTGGATGGGAACACTCTGGCGTGCAAGTTCAGGCTGTGCCAGCAGAGGGCACTGCGGCACCACGGAACTGGCCGGAGGGGAGTGACGGTGATGCTCAGACTTCCGAGCTGTAGCCCTGCATGGAATCCTGGGAACTGTAGTTTTTTTGCGGGGGGGGGGAGTTGGCGTTCCCTGCTCATCGTAATCCCTTTTGACCTGCAGAGCCAGAAGGGACCCTCTGGATCATCCAGGCCAGACCCTGTCAAGGAGGGCCAGTGGGGGAATCGAACTCCCAACCTCTGGCTCCGCAGCCAAAGGCCTCAACCCCTGAGCCGTCTAGAAGTTCCCATGCTTCCCCCTGGGATACAGCACAGAATCCCACACTTCTTCCCAAACTTGAAATCCCGGGACTGCAGGGGAAGGAGTCCCGGCCGTTCAAATAGGGCCAAACTGCCGAGAGGCACTCTTAATTTCTCTCTCCCCTCCTGCCCCCCACCATCAGCACCATCCTCTTTACAAGCACATCCATTGCCTCGGGTAACGAATGGCCCTTGAAGTATTCAGGGAATGGGTCTGTGGAGGCCAGCGCCGGGTTTCCCTTGGTGGGTTGCATGTTTTCCTGTCTTGCTCCTGCTGGGTTAGAGCTCCCCTAAATCTCTAGGCCTGGAGCGTCTTCTCGGGGTCCCCAACTTTCCCTCCGAGTAGGTTTTTCTGCCCTGGTGTGTTTTGCATAGAGGAGAGAGAGTGTGTTTTCATCCATCCATCCATCCATGCCCTGACAGACAGCTTCCCTGGTCTTCCTTTCTCTCTTTCTTCTGCGCCCTCTTCCAGGCTGAACCGAGCCAGCCAGACCTACTCCTTCCCCATCCATTTGACGGACCAGCTGCTCCCCAGTGCCATCTTCTACGCTACGGCCGGGCCCCTGGTTGTCTATTTCGCCATGAACCGGCTCGTCATCAGGCCCTATCTCCGGGCGCAGAAAGAGAAGTGAGTGGGCCCCACGGAGGAAAATATCGGCTGGAGCCGGGAAGAGGTGGCATGAGACGAGATGTTCAGGGCAGGGATGAAGGGGGGACCCCCAAGGAAGCTCAACCTCCATTTGGAGAGTCAGGGACTCCACGTGGGCCACTTCTAGGGGTGAGGGTGGCGGCAGCAGGCGAGATCTGTGGCCTTTTTGGAAAGGAAGAGGCTCGGCTCGCCAGGTCCTTGGCTTGAAAAAATGGAGGAGCAGGAGAGGAAAAATGAAGCCCGACACTCTCTGAGTCATGGCCCCAGCCCGTGGCACCTTTGTGCCTAGGGGGGAGGGAAAGGGCCCCTTGCCCCCTCCCACTGTGGGGCACCATCCAACGCTGGCATGGTCTCTTGCACCACCATCACCCCCAGGAACGTGGTGGAAACTCTCCTTCCTAGGGAGGTTGGGGGGCCAGTTTTTTGGTGGCCCTGGACAGGAGCTTTTCCCTGAGGCAGGCTGGGTGTGGATCACCCCGTCTCTCTGCCTGCCGACTTTAACAGAACTCTCCTCCAGGGGTGGGAAAACGGGGGGCCAAGCGTTTAGTTGTCACCTTGTCCCTTTCCTGTCAGAGAGTTGGAGAAGCAACGAGAGGGCAGCGCCAGTGAGATTTTGCAGAAGAAGCAGGAGGCAGAAGCTGCCGTGAGTTTTGTTTCCCCCCCCCCCGGCTCCCTCCCTCTCTCTGTCTCTCTCTGTCCCCCGTCCTTCATCCCAGTGCCGTGGCCTATCTTGCCGTGGTGGGTGGGAACCCAGAGACCCCCTAAGAACAGCTGAGCATCCAGCGTGGGCGCTTTGAGCAGAATTGGCAGGTGACTGGACACGGAGTCGCTCTCTGGAGTTCCACCTTCCAACAGGAGGGAAAGGTATCCGTAAAGGGTGCGCGACGGGCCATGGCCGGGATGCTTTACTGTTCCCCTCTTGCCCATTGCAGGAGGAGGATTTTAATGGATGGCTGCCAAGGCATCATGGCACGCGTCCCTTCTCCCTTGCCATGGCTTCCACCTCCTCCTCCTCCTCTTTTGCTGTGGGGACCCGTTTCTCCTCCCTTGTGCCGCAGCATCTTCTGACGCCGAGTCCTCTTTGGCCCCCCTTCCGTAGGTGCGGCTGATGCAGGAATCTGTCCGGAGGATCATTGAGGCTGAAGAAGCCAGGATGGGTAAGGCTTCCTCTTTCCCGGCTCCTCCGTGCCCGACCGGTGGGTGGAGGAGGAGACGGCAGAGGTCTTCGGCCGTCCTTTGAGGCCACTGACCGCTCGGTGGGATGGGCCCAGCGGAAGAGGAAACCCACAGGAAAGCTTGCCGGAGAGATTTCGGATGCTCCTGATGCTGAGGCCTCGCTAGGGGGACCTCCGACCTCTTGGAGGCACGAGAGCTTAAAAAACGATGCAGCATCAGCCATTGATCCGCAAGGGGGTGCGTGTGGCTTAGGAAAAGGGGCGGAGGTGTCGCTTAGGGGCCACTGTGCCTGCGAGGCTTGCCGAAAATCTCAGGTTCGGTCCCTGGCCGTAACCGGAGGAAGTCTTTCCTGCCAGGCCGCATGAGCAGGGCTGAGTCAGGCAGGCCGAGGGGCTGAGCTGGCGCACAGCACTTTGCGGGGGATCCACGTTTGCTCAGAAACTCCTGGGGGGGGGGACGGGGGGCAGCATCTGGAGGGCTGGGTTTCTCGCCCCTGAGGCAGAAAAATAAGTGGAATCTTGAAGAGGGGGAAGAAGGAAGAAGCCGCTGGTTTTCAAGGGGGCAGCGGCCAGGACACAACTCCCTGCAGTCACCATTCTCCACCACCCCCCGCCCGCCCCCCGATCATGAGCGGGACGATTCGTCCAGAGCCTAATTGAATTGCTCAGCTTTTCTTCCCCTGGAGTGGCCGTTCTACGCATAGAGTTGCACTTCCTGAGCAGCTTCAGCCTGGATGCAGAGCATCCTGTGAGGGCCGGCCGCTTCCTCGGCCCAAAGGCCCCCACCCCTGCCAGACCCCCCTCCTTGGCCCCCAGCAGCCCTGGGGCTACACAAAGCCTGCCCTTCCCTCCCCCCAGGCTTGATTGTGGTGAATGCCTGGTACGGGAAGTTTGTCAACGACCAGAGCCGGAAGAACGAGAAGGTCAAGGTCATCGACGTGACGGTGCCCTTGCAGTGTCTCGTCAAGGACTCCAAGCTCATCCTCACGGAAGCGTCCAAGGTGAGGTGGGGGCCCTTTGCGAGAGACTCCTTCGGTCTCCTGGGAGGTTGCAGGGTGGCCACAGAGGACTGCAACCTCGCAGGGCCGGGGTTTCCTCCCGCAGCTTGTCATAGGACGCATCTTTAATTTTAATTCAATATTTCTAATCTGCCCGGTCGCAGGAGATCTCACAGAGTGGGATGGTCAGTAAAATGAACCTTACCGGGAGCAATTACAAATGCATAACATAGTTTAAAACCATTTAAAAAATCAAGGGAAACCGGTTAATAGAAGCCAATAAAGGGAGGGATTTGGAGAACCCAGGGTCCTCCCACTAAATGCCAAAGGCTTGGGGGAAGAGCCAGATTTTAACCCCTTGAAAGTCAGGGCCGGCCCCAGTCGGGCCTCCAAGGGGGAGGACGCTGCAAGGCCTGAGAGCTGGAGAAGCCCCTGGGGGTGGGAGAAAGAGGAGACCCCCTCCCGCCTGCAAGTCTTGAATCCTTGGGTGGATGCGAATGGGGAGAGGCCACATCTACGTGTGTGCACGTGCATACGTGTGTGGGGGGGCGTGCTTTTGCCCCGGCCGCACCTTTCATTTGCCCTCTCCCCCGCCCCGTCGGTTCCCCTTCCAGGCTGGCCTTCCTGGCTTTTACGACCCCTGCGTGGGCGAGGAGAAGAGCCTCAAAGTCCTCTACCAGTTCCGCGGCGTTCTGCACCAAGTGATGGCCTCGGACAACGAGGCCCTTCGGATACCAAAGCAATGTGAGTTGAGCCCCAAGCCGGGGGAGGGAGGGAGCCTGGCCCCTCTGGGCAGGGAGCTCTTCCTTCTTTCGGCAGCCGCGTCCCTCTGGCACAGGCGCCCAACCTGCCCCGTGTCTTCCAGAAAGGGTCCTGTGAGGGACGCCACCCCCCACCCCTAGGGGAGCTAGCAGAGCCGGGCTTGGCCCTTTCAGGGAGGGCGGGTAGAGGCGTGCGTCGGGCGTCCATCAGCTGTCCTCCCGCGCTTCGGCTAGCCCCCTCCTCCTTCCCTTGTGCCAGCGCCACCAGCGCCCAGGCGGAGCGAGACTCCTCGGCCCCTTCGGGGTGAGCTGGTGGGGCTCCCGGGAATAGGGAAGCGGGCGCCCCTCCCTCCTGGCCTTTCCCGTCGGGAAGCAGCTCAGAGGCTCCTGCCCTGGATCGTCGTCGTCCTTCTCCCAGACCAACTCTCAGAACGCGCGCAGGGGATGGGCTCCGACCCCAGGTCTCCTCCTTGGCCGACCCCTTGCCAGGCATCCCAGACCCAGAAGCCCCTGGCGTTCCCCCTCCCACCCCCGGCCCGCTGTCCCCTCTCATCCTACTCCCCAGGTGTCCTGTAAGGTCGCTTGGAGAAAGGGATGGGCTCCTCTTGCTGCTTGGAGCCATTGTCAAGGATGCACGTTTTAGGTCGGTCAAGGTAGAGAGCAGCTGCCCCAACGGAGCCGGAGCATCTCGATCCCCTTTTCCGTGCCATGGCTCCATCCGAGCAAATCCTGGCCTTTGTCGTTCGGGTGGGGAGACTTAGGCCGTGCTCTGCTCGCTTGGTCTCATGCCGTCCCCAGAACACGAGCAGACCATTGGCCTCTTGTCCCACAAGTGGTGAATCCCAGGATGGCTCCTGATGGGAACTACAGCAGGTCAGAGGAGACCAGACATTGCCGAGGCCTCGGACGAGCCCAGGCTCCCGGCCTTCGGCTGACCGGCGGGGTCTCTGTCGGGTGCCGAAGGGGCCTGTAGTGAAGAGCAGCCCTCCCAAGGTCTCGAGGAGAAGTTCTTCCGGAGCACTTGGGGGTCCAGGATTTAACATGGGGGGGGGCTTTGAAGGGAGCGGGGAAGGGTACTTTGAGATGGGGTTTGGGAAGACCCCTCCTTGGAGTTGCAACCTTTTCTTCAGCCAAATGGTCCTCCTCATCTCTTCCTCTCTCACGCCTGGCCTCCCTGCTCTCTCTCCCCCGACAGCTCACCGGATTGACACGGACAGCTAATCCAGAGAGAGGGAGGGCATCCGGCGTGGGGTTCCGTGCCCGGCTCGATTCATCGGAACGGCACCCCTTTCCCTCCTCTGGATTCGATACGTCTTCAGACCGACGGAAACACCGCTTGTTTTTATGATCTGCATCGAAGGTGGTTTTACACCAATTCTGTTGTGGGACGAAATAAGAGAAAAACGGCTTTGACAGAAGAGTTGGCCCCTGGGACGCGGCGGCTTGGTCCGTGCAGCTGTGCGTGCTATGCTGGCATTTCCTGCAGGAGAGCGGGGTTGGCTTGGAGCTTCCCCCCCTTTCCACCAGGAGGAACCACCCCCCTCCCCCAGAGGTGCCCGCAGGGCAGGAAGGGAAGGCCTGGGCCAGAAGGTGTGTTCTTTTTTACTCCTGCAGAGTGGGGCTTCTTCGGCCCCAGAAGGCTGTGGCTAAAGAGGGAATGCCACTCGGCTGGCACTCTGTGATGCCACAGGTGTGCTGGTGCCCTTGAAGAATCAGTGCGTGCATTTATTTCGCCCGGTGGACCCCCCTCCCCTCCTTCCCAGCCATCATCTCTCCAGCGGCGGCTGGATGCCCTGCCTTGACTACAAAACCTGTTTGCATCCATGGAGCGAGCAGGAGAGGCTGTGGCGGGGAAGCCAGCAGGGTTAAACCCAGAGTGCCAAACCAGAAGGACTCCTCCTTCTTCTGCCCCTTTGGGGGACAGAGAGGGGCTTTGTGTTGGTATTACCCTTCTTTCCCAGCCCATGGAGAAGCAGCCGCAACAGCACTAGCCGGGCAAAAGGAAGGCCGCTTCTGAGCTGCTGTCCCTCGGCTGCAGCAGAGGGATCTCTATGCAAAAAGAAGTCTTGGCTCAGCTGGGGCTGTGGGTTGCAGCCTCCCTGGATTTTAGGTGCAATCCCTAGGCTTTAAGGTGTGGGACGGGGCGGGAGGGTGTAGTTTGAACCAAGGCAAGTGGTGAAGCAGCTGAAAAATCTTGAGAAATACCCCCACCTGTCCACGCTCATGATGTGCCCCCCCCCCACTTCTTTTGTCTCACTGCTGCTATCTTCATTTTGGGGGATCCAGTTCGTATTACTCAATCCACACACACACCCCACTGGCATTCAGTAGTCCTCGCCCTGTACAAAATATGGCAGAGGCCACAAATCTGGGCTATCACCGGCTGCATCTCATTCTCTCTGGAATCAAGTGCTCTTCCTCACCTTTTTGGTCAGACCAACCCTTTCTTCTCACACGGACCCAAACAGCGTCCAGGTCCTGTCCGTTTCCTTAGTTCATGTTTGTTCCCGTGGACACCCCACACCCCATTCCTTGTTCCTCATGAGGATGGCTCCCCGTCTCCTTTAAAGCTGATGGAATAAGAACTGGACGGTGGGCATCAGGTGGCTAACGGTCCTCTCTCTTGAAAAGCGACAAAGCCCCAGTTTTAACCAGTGGGACCCCTTCAGGAGCCACCGTCAAGCGACCAGGCCTATGCCAGACGTGATGGTGGAACGGCCTGCAGGCTTCTTCCAGAGACTGACCGCTTGATTCTTCAACGTTTGCACCCAGCTCAGTATGAGCAGAGCCCTCCCGCTGCTGGGCTCTTCTTTCCTCCCGCCCTGCCTTGCGATCAGGAACCTTTTGCAACATGCCTATGAGCCACGGAGGAGGAAGAAGCGGTGGTGGTGGTGCTGGAATCCCCAGGTTTCTCCTGTAACAAATAAGGACAATAAAGTGACCCACTGTCATTGAAGAGTGAATGGCAATTGTATGTGAGCGTAGAGCGCGCACACACCCCTCCCCTGCCAGGAGGGGACTCTCCATCGCTCTTCTTCACGTTGGCTGGGCTGGAGTGCAAAGTGCTATACAAGTGGCCAGACCTCAGGGTTTCCCTTCCATCCAGAGCCACTCCCACTGATCCTTTGGCCAGGGGAGCTGAAGTGAAGCGATCGCCATTTTTCATTTCATTGTGATAGGCTTCATGGACAACTAGATGGAAAGGGAGACCCAAGGCCTGAAGCCACGGTTCGTGTTAAAAACCGGATTTTCTTTTTTACTCTGTACATTACTTGGTCATGAAGTAAGTTTCTTGGCATTTCAGTTAAGCCTTCCCTGGGACTGAGAAGGGAAATTCAAGTGTTAGACCCAAGAGAAGGGTTGACGTGAAAGTGCAAGCAAACGGGTTTTGATAACAGACTTTAATAAGACAGTCCTATGGCACAGACCTTTAAGCAGTGTTGGGAAAAGCAAACCCCATTTAACCTACACCGCACAGAATGACCGATTCCTCTTTATTGACAGCTCATCTCCAGGAAACACTGGTCTCCGTTCCCTTACAGACATGTAGGGTTGAGGTCATGTAAGTAAACAAAGACCTTTCACATCAGCTGTGCAATAAGGAGCGGTTTAGGTCTCTGGTCAGACGTTGGATGCCCCACAGTGCCTCCTCCAAGTAGAACCAGCCTGTGTAACCTGCACAGTCCCATCGCGGCCCCCAGAAGAAGGGAATGGCAAACCCTGTGAGGGGTCGCCGTAAGTCATAACTGACATGACAGCACACAGCTACTACTATTATACACATGGCGTGGAGCACGGTAAGATCGGCCAGCAAAAGAGATCATACTTGGCGATCTTCTGAGAGTGCTCCGTGGCCTTTGGTGTGAGATGGTGGGGTGTGTGTGTGTGTGTGATGAACTAAGGTGTGGGGTGTGACTGTCATTTTGGAAAAACAATTTCCTCTCATATAGCTTCAAGGCTCTTGCAACTCCTCCACCCATTGACGGATGTGCCATCAGAAGCCATTATCTTGGCTCCTGCTGTTGGTGCCTGATATAATTTATTTTGTACCCCAGCCATGCCCCGGTTTGCCCTTCCCTTGCAAGCTTGACATTTAGAAATGGTACCAAATCTGTTCTCAGTGTTACCTCCCGCTCCCTGGCCCTTTATGGCAAGTGAGCCGATTCTGTGACTTTCAAAGATGCACAGATTAGAAAAGAATAAGATGATGTCCATTTCTTTGCTCATCGGCCAGGGTGACAGTGTGGCTGGTTCCCAAAGTCCTAAGCAACTCGATGCCATGTTCTCCCTTGCAGACCCTGCCGGTTCTTGAAGTCGTGTGGGGGGAGATGCGGACCCACGCATTCCTGGGGTCTGCCCCCCACACACACACTCTTCCAAAGGCAGGCATTTGGGGGGTGGGGGATGTGGCACTCGGTGGAAGCAGCCTTCGCTCTGCGACCCAACAGCCTCCAGCAGGGTTGAGTGCTCGTCGTGTGTTGGAGGCTTGCCTGTCGTTTAATGCATGCACACTGCGGGAGAGACCGCAAGGCTCGGTCACGGCCAGAGGGTTGGAGGGGCAGCAGCAAAAGGCTTCATCGGTGCGACTTCAGCCTGTGATGCCGCGGATCAGGCGGAAACGTGCCGCCTCCTGCGACCTCCACTGCTGGGCTGCGCTTTGCTTGCGACCACCCCAAGTGGCCAACCTTGCAGGGCATTTTCCCGGCTGCGCCCAGGTGAGATTTTGCTTTAGCCCAAGGGGAGAGGGGGCTCCTTTTCCTTTCTCTTCAACACTTCGGGTTTCACATCCACCCACGCGTCCTTCCCCGCACACATTGGAGGGAAAGAGCGGCTGTCGCCGACGTCCCGGAAGTGTGGGCCGTGCAGAACGCTTCGGTTTGTCTATCTCTTTGGAGGCAAGGCAGGAACGTGGGCAAAGGGTAGCCAAGGCGCGGTTGTGGACGCAGCTTTCTTCCGGCTCCCATGCGAAGGCCACCACGTGGAGGATGGAGCCCCCTTAGTTTGGCATGGCAAGGCGGGCGGCGCCCCTTTTCTTTGTACCCGTCGCTTGGGAACCTCAGTTGTAGGACCTTGGCTGGCACCCTCCAAATAGCCCAGCCTAATGGTCGCCGCTGCTTCTGCCCGCCTGGCTGGGAAACCCTGGACCGTGCCCACAACAAAGATGTCGGCACTAGAAGGGCTACGCTGCCTTCAACCGGAAGTGGACGCGAGGTGCGTTCGTCCCCACCGGAAGTTGCGAGGGGGCATTCTGTGCAGGAGCAAGGGCACCTATTTTGTGCCTTCAATTACGTTTTCCTCCTCGGTGCTCAAGTGAATTTAGCAGTGACGGCATTCAACGAAATGCAAAGGAATAATTAGGAAAATAAAATACTAGCAGGACAGAGCTGGGATTGCTTTGAGGCGGGGTGGCACTCTGCACATGCTCCAGAGTACTGTTGCTCTTTCTTCAGGCTTGCCCTGCAATTTGAGCGATTTCCAAGCAGCTGGAACAAGAGCAAAGTCTTCTGGCACCTGGAAGGCTCACGGATCGATACCGGCGTTTAGCCTCTTTCGGCGCTTTGTTGTGGTTTCTTGCCTCTCCTCGGAAGAGCCAGGATGGTTGCTGCGCTTGCACAGGGCGCACCCGCAAAGCCCTCTCCTAGGCTGCACCTCCATTTTTTTTTTAAAAAAAATCTAGATTACAAAACAAGAGCCCTCGGCTCATTAAGCAAATAATTTTAATTTAGAAAATTAAAGTTTCCAAACTGAGACGGTACACAGATGGACACTGAGACATGCCAAGGTTTATGCTGAAAACCCAGTCAGTTTGGCTTATCAGACACCCCCCCCCCCCCCCTGCTGTGGCAAGACAGAGAACAAAACGAGAATAATAGAAATCCAGTCCTGGGGCTGGTTCCCTGAATCAGCCAGGAGGAGCCTTTTTGTTCCGCTGTTTGTCTTCCCAAAGACACAAGGAAGAGCCACTGACCCCCACCCACCCACCCCCCGAGATAAAAACCTGAGATCCCGGCCAAGATTGTCTGCACAGCTCCCTCCTCAGCAGCCACACGTAGAGGGGCTTTTTCCTCTTCGGCAAATGGTTTCGCCAGAGGGGAACCAGATCCCCAAACCAGAACCGATTTTCAGCACTGAGAAACCAGCACCTCTCTACAGGTGACTTGTCGAAGGATGAAGACTTCAGAGCGTAACAGAAAAACACAATAAAGGTAACGTGTGCCCTACCTAAGCTACGGATAAGTGATCAGAAGAGTGTCGGTAGAGCGGGGGGGAGTTCTTTGCCCCCTTCTCCATCCTGTACCCTCTTCTGCTCAGGTCCAGCTGGTGAGGTCCTCTACGGTCTCACTTTACCCCATCCAGCAGGCATGCCTGTCCCACGGGGGCTTCGACGAGGAGATAAAAGGTGCTGCGGCTCCTTCCCGGTGGCTCCCCCACTTCCTTCCCCTTCATCAGCGGCTGCTCCTCACCTTCCAGTCTGGCGAGTCGGGGCACTCGTGTGTTCTTGAAGCCACTGGCGGTGTCTCTCAAGAACCGGGCCTTCACTCTGTGCAGCTCTGCCCACCCTTTGGCCCATTCCCGGGGAAAGCTTCAGCCTTCTTCCCTCACCCCCCCAAAACGGCTTCTCCACCAGGGTCCGCGGTTGTTGTCGACAAGCCAGGAGATTCCCCCTTCCTTCCTGCTGCTTCCTAGCCTACGTTCTGCCTGACTGGGAGGGGCGCCAATCTTGGGTGCACCCATCGGCTCAAACGGAGAGCTGTTTTGCATCTTTCCCTTCGTCCAAGCATGTCCACCGCAGAAGGCAACCTCAGGCTTTAGAGACCAAGACACGGAGAAGGCGGCCCTAGGCTGCTTCCCTTCCTACGCCTGCTGCCGTGGGGTTCTCCCCATTCTGAACACCTCATCTCACAGGGGATTGCTCGAGGAAGAGAGCATGGCTGCCCAGTCCAGGAGGGAAAGGATCTGCCTCTTGCCATCATCACCCCTGCCAGACGGGACCCCCTTTCCCCCCCCCTCCCATGCCTCAGAGAAACTCCTTGCCTCCCATTACCATCGGCAGGAACCGCAGGCTCCTGTCCCAGACGAGATGTCACTCCAACCCCATCAACCAGCTCAGCTCATCCCCGCCGGCTTTCACGCTGAAACCAGGGAGAAGCGAGACACAGCGAGGCCGAGAGGGGGAGTCCTGTCTTTCCAAGCGGGCCGCCAGATCTCCGGAGCGCCTCAAGGAAGGCCTGAGCCCCCCGGCCGAGAGGAAGAACACGCGCTCGGCAGGCAGCAGGTTTCTCCCTACCCCCCCACCTGCAGCACCCGCCCGCCCGCTCCCCCCTGGCTTCGAACGCCCAGTCTGTTTGCGCCACCCACGCTCAAGAGGAGGTCCCGCCCCGCTAGTCCAGGAAGCGTCGGCGTGAGCCCATCCGGGACCGGCTGGAGCGCCGGATGTCGAACTTGGAGTCCCGGCACTTCTGGCAGATGTAGACCTCGGGGACGTTGGACTTGCGGATCTTGGCGCAGGAGAGGTGGATCCAGGTGTGGCACTCGTTGCATTCAATCATGGGCCGCCCGGCAAAGGGCTTCATGCAGAAGCAGGTCACCAAGTCCCAGGAGTCGTCATCTGGGGAAGGGAGACAGACCCGTCAGCTGGTGAAACCCTTCCTCTCGAGTGTCCCCTGCCTCCCGCCATAGATACACATACATTTCTCTTTTTTATCGACGAACTCAACATTTTATCAAGTTTTCTGCTCCCCTCTCCCTCCAGTGCTGTTCTAGGGTTATAAGGTAGGGTTGTTGTTTTAAAAACGAGAAGCGATTTTTGGCTGGCTTCTGGTTGTGAAAACGCAGCCCCTCCTGGGCTTTAAACAGTAAAGAGGGAGGCCCTCTGGAGAAACCGTTCCCCACGCCCACTAGAGAGCGCCAGGTGGGTTTCTAAGCTGTTGGGGGGGGGATCAGGTTGGGGCAGCCTGGGGGGACCTTAGAAATGCCTCTGCAGCCTCCTGAAATCCGAGGGGGGGGGGAGAGATGTTTCCTGGACCTTAAGAAGTCCCCCCACCCCAACTTGAGTTCTCTTTGCAATACGCAAACAGATCATAATCTGGGGGTCTCCCTGCGTTCTGCAGCCTCCATGACAATAATAACCTGTGAACTGCAGAGCTGGGAGGCACCCTATATGGGATCATCGAGTCCAGCCCCAGAGACCTAAACCCCTGAGATCCGGGGGGGCCCCGAACCTGCCACCCCAGACCTGCTCCGTGGGTCACAGAGAGCGAGGGTCGAAGGTGGCCGGGCTCCTTTTTCAAGGTGTGCAGAGAAAGGGGCAGCCCCAATATCCGTTTCAAATGGGGCTGGGGGGACTCGGATGTGCAGCCCCCTCTGAGCATGCGCAGATGCCCAGCGAACTAACCCCCCCCTTCCCTTTCTCTCCCTCCCTCCCTGTGTACCTGAATCGACCATGATGTCTTCGTCATCCCAGCTGCCGTCCTCATCCCGGAAGACCACCTGCTTGCCCTGGCGGATGATGGTGCGCTTGCCCACCGTCTGGGCCGGGCCGGGCTCAGCGGGGGCGGCTTGCAGCGGGTAAGAAGAGTTGGAGGGGGTGTCTGAGTCCCAGGCGGAGCCGCGCCCAGAGGACTGGGTGTCCCCTTCGGAGGAGAAGGGGCTGCCCGGCCTCTCCACGCAGGAACCCTCCCCTGGCGTGTCCCCCCCGGCCAGCTTCCGCCTCTTCTTCTTCTTCTTCTTCTTCCTCATCTTCTCCAGCAGGAAGCTGCCGGGCTCGGCCCAGGGGTAGAGGGCGGCGGCGTAGGCTTGGCCGTGCCGGAGCGGGCTGAAGCCCTTCTGGGGTTTCCCCAGCCGGGAGAGGGCCGAGGGGAGGTCCCCGAAGCAGCAGCGGGGCTCCCCGCCATCGCTGTCAGCAGTGCCGCCGGTGCTGTTGGGGGGGCTGGGGCTGCTCCACCCGGGGGGGTCCTAAGGAGAGGGCAAGAGCCTCCATCAACCACGCCATCCACAAGAAGGGGAAAAATGCAAAATACTGTCGGGGAGCAGGGGTGCATGGATCAGAGTTAGCCCGGCATCCCTTTGATCTGATCCCTTTCTCTCTCTCTCTCAGACACACACACACACACACACACACACACACACACACACACACACACACACACACACACACACACACACACACACACACACACACACACACACACACACACACGATGCCCTGCAAGCTTGCTTTTAAAAGGCAAAGGGGAAAGCGGCCGTCCCCCATTCCCTCCCTGCCCCCCAACAAAGCCCCTGGCAGGCTGGCATGTCTGCCCTTCTGGGCCCCGATGCCCAGGAAGGAGGCTCTGGAGGAAGGGCAGCTGCCTCTCCTTCCCTCCCTCCCTCCCTCCCTCCCTCTGCCAGCTTTGCCCGCCCGCCTCTCCCGAGCCCGGTGCCCCCACCTGCCCCGGAGTGGGTACCTCTGGCGTGGGTGGGTAGGGGATGTATCCGGCGTAGGCCAGGACGAAGGTGCAGAACTGGTTGAAGTCTTCCACCGTCCGGCATCGCTTGGTGCCCGCAGGGAAGTCCTGTGCCAGCCAGCCAGGCAAGGGGGGGGGGGGAGAGAGAGAGAGAGAGAGAGAGAGAGAGAGACGTGACCACTGGGGGCGCCTGTCTGGGAGGGGGGAGAGGGAGGGAGGAGGGGCCGCCGGGCTCAGCCGGGAGGGAGGGGCGCTGCCGCTGCCCTGTATGCACGCAGGTGCCCCCCCCCCCACCCCGCAGCTTTGCTGCCGCCCCGGGTCCTGCTCCCTCCCACCCCAGCGGACAAAGGGGGCGATCGCGCCGTTGGGGGGGGGGAGAGGGCGGCATCGAGGGAGTGGGTTGGGGGGGGGGGGGTTAAAAGAGCTTCCTTCCTGGCGGGGGTGGATGGGGTGTGTGCAACGAAGAGGGGGGGGGGCATGGTGATCGCTACCCAGAGGAAGTTCCGGGGGGGGGGGCGCGTCTCCTGTGTGCCTGGCCCGGTGGCTTCACCCCCTGTCCCCCCCCCCTCTTTTTTCTCCTCCCGCCGTGCAGAGCAAGTAGGGGGGGGGGGATGATGGCGGAGGGGGAGGGGACATTTAGGGCTCCCTCCGGACTTTGAGGCGGGGGGAGGGGGGGGGAGAACAGGACGAACAGCCTTCCTTTGGATCGGGGGGGGGGGACGGCGGAGGGGGTAGCTTTGGGACCACTCCCCGATCGAATAGCCCCCCCACTCCCCCCCCAACCAAGTGGGTGTGGGGGCTCCTCTCTTTTCCCCTCGTCCCCGGTTGGGGGGGGGGGCGGAAGAGAGAAGCCCCCCACATCCACTTGCCGGGGCGGTGGCGGCAGCCGAGCGGGGGGGGGGGTAGAAAGTGAAGGGTCTCCCCCCCCTTCCACCGAAAGGCTTTCATTGGGGGGGGTGCTTGGAAGGGGGCAGAGGAAGGCTCGAGCCTCTGTTCCCCACCCACCCCCGCACCCCCAGGGTCTGGTTGGGGGAGAGGCTCTCCTTCTGCACCGATCTCCCTCCCTCCCCCCCCCATCCCAACTCATGCAGACGGAGAAAGACCCGGTGGGAGGGAGAGAGGGAGGGGGGTGTCCCTCTGTCTTTCTGGGGTGGGGAGGAACGGAGTCAGATCTGGGACGGGGAGGCGAAAGTGGGGCTCCCGGAGGGGGGGGGGCTGGGGGTCCCCCCCCGGGGTCAGGCGATGAGGGAGGGGGGGCTCACCTCGGCGGGCGGGGGCGAGGCGCAGGCGTCCGCTTCCATGGCGGGGGGGGGGGCTCGAGCCGGAGGACGACGAGCGGCGCCTCCCGGTACCGGCAGCGAGGAAGGGAGGGGGCGGGGAGGGAGAGGGGGCGGGGCGGCAGCAGAGAAAGCCCCGCCCTCCTCCTGAGCAAGGGGGCGGGGACTCCTCCGGCCGCCGCCAGGCGCTGGCGTGGCTCGCGATGCCTGCCGGGAAGTGTAGTCCGGCGTCACCGAGGCTTCCCTCCCGGCCTCTCCCTCTGTCTCGGAGCGGGCTGGGTGACGTCAGGAAGAAGGGGGCGTGGCCCAGCCAGGCGGTTCTTCGGTTCTGAGGCCCAGAAAGCGAGCGCGCGCGGGGCATGCCGGTCGTCGTAGTCCGCCGCCTCAGCCAGACCCCCCCTCGGTGGGCGACCGTTGGCGCTTCATTTGTGCTCGTTTATGCGGATTTACGTTAAATAACCCCCCCACACACACACAGTAGGCCGGTTTGCGCGGTGAGGGGGGGAAACCCCTTTTTTAATGGCAGCCCCCCCCCCGCTCCTCTCGTCCTCCTCCTGCGCCCATTTTCTGAGGCGCTTCGACTGAGGCGAGTCCGTCGTCCCTGAGAGGAAAAGCGTTTCCCTCCAAGCCGCCTCAACGAAGTGAGTCCTTTCCACGATTTTGCGCCTCCAGGAGCTTCTCCTGTAAAAGTTTTACTTCACGACTTTAAAAAAGGAAAAACAAAAATGAAATTCTGCCACCCCCCTTTAGCAACTCTAGCGGCTTCTGCTGGAAAAAGTAACTTTTCTCCCGGCCTCTGCTTTCGCCCTCTTTCCCCTCAGGTTTTTCTGGCCTTTGTCCTTTCCCTTCGGCATCACTTCTTCAAACAAATGTTATTTTAATATCATTTCTATTTGTCAATCGATGAAAATGCAATCCTTTTAAAGACAGCCTCCTGAAAATAAGCTTCCCTTGCTTTTATTATTATTATTATTATTATTATTATTATTATTATTATTATTATTATTATTTCTTTTACCAGAGAACCTCCTTCATGGAACAGGAACCAGCTTGAATTTTGGGGAGGGGGGAGACAGGAAATTCATAGAAAACCAGATTTATTTTGAAATTTTTCTTGTTTTGAAGCCCCAGCAGAGATTTTGAAAGCCCTCAAAACATAAGAACAACAAAAGTAAGATTTTGTTGAAACTCTACTGCAACATAGAGCACATTCTGGCAGAAAGAGACTCCGTCTCTCTCCGGCCATGCCAAGGGGAAGCGATTGATTGATTTCAAACATTTGTATACCGTCCCACTTGGTGACATGCAGGACTTTAGATAGTTAACCCGAAATGCCTACTTGGCTCTGGCAAGGGTGTCCTGCACAGCAGGGGTGGCGCACGCCCCACAAGGCCTTCTGAGTAGTAGTGTGGTGGGACCCCAAGTCTGCCATGCCTCCCCCTCCCCTTGAAGCTTTGATTTGCATCCTTTCTATGCCAGGCTAAACCCTAGGTTCTTTAAACACCCAGGTGTGTTAAAAGTGTTGGATTATTTATTTGCTTCTAGGTCTTTAATTTGCTTTCATTGTGGTGGTGGCTTTAAGGTTCTCTGACTAGAGATGGGCACGAACCGGTTTGTCTCATTCATTCAAGGGGGCAGGACGGCGGCTGCCGCTCCCCTTCCCCGCCTCCTCTGGTTCGATCAGCCACTCAGCAGGCCCAGCCTCCGTGATCTTCAGCTGATCTTCCAGTGCCGGGCAAATAGCGTTTCTCTGCCCCGCCCTCTTGGCTGATCTCCCAATCAGAGAAAAGGGCGGGGCAGAGAAGCCTGGGCTCTTGCTCCTGACTGGGAGATTAGCCCAGGAGGTGGGAAAAGCAAGCAAGCCGGGCCTGGTGAGTGGCTAATCGGCTGAGGAGGTGAGGGAGGGGAAGAGCAGCACCTGTGCCTGGTGCCTTTACGAACTGTGACGAAACAGTTTGTGCCCATCTCTACCAATTTTGGGTTTTATGCTTCTCGTATGTCATCCTGAGAGTTTAAAATGATTTAAAGGAGTGTTCAATAAATATATATTTTTAAAAAACCATAAAATGGAGGCAGGAAGCTCATGTGGCAAAGGGCCTTCCTTGCTCTCATTTGCTGCTACGACTTTTATACATACGTATTAGGAAAACAAAAGAGGAAGTGTGAGGGAGACAAAACATTGTAGCACTTCAAAGCCTTAACAGTTTTTTTTTTTTTTGATGTGAGCTTTTGGGGATCAAAATCCTTTTCCTCAGACATCTGTGCATCATCTATTAATAGTGTGTGTGTGTGTGGGGGGGGAGTACTTCTTGTTTCAGAACTCAAAAGAAAATATATGCAAATAGAATCCATAGATTAACAAACCAAAACTTATGTGACTAAAAGAAGTATTTCATTGTGTATCACAGCAGGTTGATTGTTGCTGTTATCATTTATGCCTGTCTTTTCTCTGTGCTCTATAAACAATTCAAATGATGGATTTTTATGGAAGAATAGTTGAGCAAAGAGGGAGCCTCAGGATATGGTAGACACCAGAACATATTCCAGTTAATGGAAGTTGTTGCAGTTTGAGAGATGGAGAAATTGGTGTCCTGTGACTACTGTGCAGTTCTTAGAAACTTTTCAGACAAATGGAGTTGGGAGATTCTCCTGGGTGGTGTTTGGGGCTTTGTAAAATGTCACTTCATACACAGCCTTGGCATTTGGTATTGCCCCCCTCCCCTTACCAAGATCTCAGGTTCTGGTGTTTTAAGGGTCTTCTTCAGTGTGCCATCGTCATTCTGTTTGCTAACAGTGCAATGTCTCTAAGGGGCCTATGAGGGAGACAAGGAAAGGAGAAAGAGTCCCGGAAAGCAACAATCCCTTATTGTCATTAAGTTTTAAATGTGTCAAACTGGGTTTGCCTTCCTTGCTGTCATCTCCCAGGCTTTGTAGGGAAGACTTGGGCAATGGTTAATTTATTTTCCTTTTTAAAAAAAAACTGCATGTTTAAAGTGAGCATTATTTGTTTAATTCAAAACCAGGAATACAAAGCAAGTATGTTTGATGTAGTAGCAAACCTGCAGAGCAAAGAACGTCCGTGGCATTTAACGGAGGCCAAAAGAAAAGGCGGTGGATGTGTGTGTTTGTTTTATCAGAAAGCCTGCAGGGGCTTGAGCTTAATTCTTGTCCCCCCTCCCGGTGCCTTGGGGAGAAACGCGGGGCACGGCATCCAGTGGGACTCATCAGGACTTGGGATGTCGGGGTAGCTCTCCTCCTGGTCAGCTTTTAAGGGCCCGATTCTCTGCAGGTTCTTCAGAAGTGCCTCGGGGCCTCCAGGCTCCCCGGAGGGCTTTTGTAGCACAGCCGGGGAAGCGGGTGGCCTGTGTACTCTTGCGACCTTGTCCTTTCGCCGGGGCCGAGTTCCCGGAGGCACTTTTGTGTCCCTCTTTCGGGTCGGGGGAAGAAACCTCGTAAGGCCAACCCGTTTGATCTAGTGGGCGCTTCTGCTCCTTTGTCCGCAGGCGGAGCGGCGGGCCGCCCTTCGGCGAAGGCAGCTCGGTCCCAGCAGCAAAAGCGTCGGTTCGGAGGAGCCACCAGCCTCTTCTGTTGCCGGGTGCTGCTTCTGCTGTTTCCCTTGGGAAGCTGCTGGGAACCGCAACGGGGGCGGGCGCACGCTTCTCCCGCCGTGCAGCTCCCTTCCGGGGCTTCCCTGGCGGCCCCGCCAGCTGCCCCCGCCTTGCCCGGGAGCCCCGGGGGGGGCGGGAGGGAGGAGCGTCAGGGCCGCCTCTTCCTCCTCCTCCTCCTCCTCCTCGCGCGCGAGAGGGCGGCGGGCTGAGGAGGCGGAGCCGCCCAGGGGAAGGAGGCGGGCCCTCGGACGAGCGAGCGGGCGTCAGTCGCCACTCGGCGGGGCGGCATGGAGGTCGGCGGGGAGGCGGCGCACGCGTCGGCGGTGCTGCGGGGCCTGGCGGCGCTGCGGGCCGAGCGGGCGCTGCTGGACGTGACGCTGGTGGCGGGCGGCGGGGAGTTCGGGGCGCACCGGGCGGTGCTGGCGGCCGCCTCGGGCTACTTCCGCGCCATGTTCGGCGGCGGGCTGCGGGAGGCGCGGGCGGCGCGGGTGCGGCTGCACGGCGTGGAGCCCGAGTGCCTGGCGCTGCTCCTCGACTTCGCCTACACGGGCCGGCTGGCGGCGCTGGAGGCGGGCGCCTCGGAGGGGCTGGCCGAGCGGCTCCTCCGCGCCGCCGACCTGCTCCAATTCCCGGCCGTCAAGGCGGCGTGCGGCGCGTGGCTGGCCGCCCGGCTGGAGCCGGCGGCCGCCCTGGAGCTGGAGGACTTCGGCGAGGCCTTCGCCTGCGCGCCGCTGGCCGAGGCGGCCCGCCGCTGCGTCCTGCGCCACGCCGCCGAGCCCGAGGGGGAGCTGGGCGCCCAGCTGGAGCGCGTCCCGCTGGGGCGCCTCGTCTCCTACCTGCGCGAGGACGCGCTGCGCGTGCCCAAGGAGGAGGCGGCCTTCGCCCTGGCCCTGCGCTGGGTGCGCGCCGAGCCCGCCGCCCGCGCTCCGCTCCTGCCCCAGCTCCTGGCCCACGTGCGCCTGCCCTTCGTGCGCCGCTTCGCCCTCCTGGCCCAGGTCGAGGGCGAGCCCCTGGTGGCCCGCTCCGAGCCCTGCCGGCGGCTGGTGGCCGAGGCCCGCCTCTTCCAGGACGGGCGCCTGGACCGGCACGACCGCGGGCCCTGCGCCCGCCTCCGCCCGCGCCCCTCCACCGGCCTGGCCGAGATCCTGGTGGTCCTGGGCGGCTGCGATCGCGACTGCGACGAGCTGGTCACCGTCGACTGCTTCAACCCGCGCACCGGGCACTGGCGCTACCTGGCCGAGTTCCCCGAGCACCTGGGAGGGGGCTATAGCGCCGCCGCCCTCGGCAACGACATCTATGTCACCGGTGAGGAGCGGCGGGAGCAGACAGACCACCCACCCACAAACACACCGGCCCTCCCTACAGGCACGGGTGGGCAGGCACTCACACAGAGGCGCAGCTGGTGGGTGGGACACTGGGCAGCGTTGGGAAGGCAAGACTGGCTGGTCCCTCTACCTCCCCATGTCCCAAGTGCCCTAAAGATGCCTGATCTGTGCAGTGGGTGCCTGACTTGGCTTGCCTTCAGCTCCCTCCTCACAGGGAGAGGGCAGTCAGCCTCCTCTAACACAGTGAGGTGGGTGCAGGTCCAGGGCAGCCCAGGCTGCTTTGATGGAGAGTGAAGGGAAGGAGGATGACACAGATCCTGCACTGTTTGTCATCTGACGCATTGGCCCTTTCCCAGCACGTTATGTGGGTGTAAAGCATTGACGCCTTTGCAGAAGTGAGACAAGAAGCAGGCTGGCCCAGAACAGGCACCTGACTACACATTGGGCAGTCTCACTTCCCAGACCTCTGGACAGAATGGATTTGGGCAGAGGGACTGTCCTGTGTAACAGGAACACCCCCATAGCCAAGATATTGTTGTTCTGTGAGACCCTCTGGCCAGCTTGGCTGTTCTCCCCTGTGGTCTGCCCAGGAACGTAAGTGCCCTGCAGCACCTTTTGGATGTATTGTGTGAGTGTGGAAATGAAGCCAAAGTAGCTACCCCCAGTGGGCTAAGACTGAAGGGATACTAGCTTGGAACAGGGACTCATACAGGATCTTCTGGCCAATCTCTCTGGGTCAGCTTGAGAAAAGGCCTTTGTGCCCAAAGGCAAGCCTAAGAGAAAGCAGGCTATGAAACCAGGAGTCTTTGAAGGCTTTTGGAGCAGTGAGCAAGTTTGGGAAAGGAATCTGGCCTGTGTACCAAGGCGAAGGGGTTGAGTAAGATTGCATTCCAAATCTGTTGTCCTCCTTGAATGGAAGGAGGAGGCAGGCAAGGAAGGATTGGCACTCCCCTCTCCCTGTTCTGAGGTTTTAGGAAGAGCACCTCTGGGAAGTCTCCCATTTGATGTCTTCCATGGACAATACTGCAAGTGGGGGTGAGTGCATCTTCAATGGCCAGCAATCTCCCCACTACAAAAATGCAGGTGTTTGTATTGATCTGTATCGGCAGACAAGTTCTAGCAGTTTTCACCTCTGTCAGAAGCAGGTCTTTTGTAAAACAAATGGCTTTTAAAGGACTGCTTGTGACCAAGACTCTTCCCCGCCCCCAAGCACTATGGATAATTCACAACAGTAAACTTGCCTTGCCCTCCTGAGTTCTGTGACAGTTGCAGCTAAACCCGCAAGAGATGGGGAAGCCAAAACAGCAAAGTCATGGTCCTTGCTGACCCAAACAGCCTGGGGTGCACTCTTCTATTGCCCAACATCTTCCTTGTTTTTCCCATCACTTCTCTCTCATTGCTTTGAGTCACAGTGTGGGGAGTTATTTTTAGATCAGGCCAGCAGGCGCCTGACCTGATGCACGGCACTGCTTGAGGTCTATCGGCAGGAAACGGACAGTCCCTTCATGCGTCAGGAGAATGTTTTGTTCCCTATCAAGGAGTTGGAATTGGGCAAGGATGGTCCACCCACATATTCTTTGCCTGGGAATGAAGCCTTTCTCCTGCCCCTGAAGGTGGCTTTTGCCATGATCCCAGCTGGGAGCATGCAGGAGCAGGGCAGGCCTAACACTGGAGTAGGAGCAGTGCTGTTTGACTTGTTGGCCAGGCAGAGGGCTGAGCTCAGACAGTGGAGGAATCTGGTGGGAATCATGTCCACTGAGAAATATACTATTCAGTGTGTGAGCAGAGCACCTTTGGCAGACCTCAGAGTCCAATTTTTGCTCTCAGTCCTGGAAATCGCAAAATTGGCACACCTTTTTTTAAAAAATCCAAATTCAGAAGTGACTAGATAGGCCTAAAGCATGCAGAGGGCCACCATTGCATGCTTCTGCTATAAGGGGATATATGGAGAATCTGCATGCCATAAGCTACTTCCCCCAGTCCCTGAGACCCTCTTAGCCATGAACATCTGTGCTTTCCCCACCTCCCACAGGAGGCTCAGACGGCTCACGGCTCTACGACTGTGTTTGGCGCTACAACTCCAGTGTGAACGAGTGGACAGAAGTGTCCCCCATGCTGAAAGCTCGCGAGTACCACAGCTCTGTAGTCTTGGATGGGCTGTTGTACGTGGTGGCTGCCGACAGCACCGAGCGCTACGACCACACACTGGACAGCTGGGAACCCCTTCAGCCCATGATGTACCCCATGGACAACTGCTCCACCACTGCCTGCCGTGGGAAGCTCTATGCCATCGGCTCCTTGGCTGGGAAAGAATCTATGGTGATGCAGTGCTACGACCCAGAGCTGGACTTGTGGTCTCTGGTGAACTGCGGGCAGTTGCCACCTTGGTCATTTGCGCCCAAGACTGTTACGCTGAGTGGGCTGATGTATTTTGTCAGGTGAGAAGTTATTCTGTAGAATTTAGAAGCGCTGGGAGTTGTTGTCTTAGACCTTTCCAGAGGGATCTCTCTGTCATTCCCTAGCTTGTTACAACAAAACCCACCAAGAGCCCTGTGGCACCTTAAACACTAACTAGTTTCATTTGGCATCAGCTTCTGTGGACCTCAAGTTAAAAATGGCCTGGGTAGGGAGGCAGCAGATTGTTTTTTAGGGATCAGTAGCTTTTGTGAGTTGATTTCCATGAGCAACAGAGCGGTGTCATTTGAAACAGACGTGATAGCTGGATGGACCACAAGCCACAAAAGCCAGCTTGCAGAGGTGCCAGTTTGTGAGCTTTTTGTGAGCAGTCTCCGGTTGACTCCTAGATGTGGCTCTTGTAGGACTTTGCTTGATACCTCCGGTGTACTGCCAAAATAAGTGGGCACAACTTTGCCCATGTGAGGTGAGAGAAAGGCTCTGAGCTTTGCAAGTGGTTTGCCAAAAGGAGGACATCAAGAGAGACATAGTCCAGATTCTTGTTATCTGAACGGAAGCCCTTCAGCCACTGTTGGGTTGAGCATGTGATCTTGCATGAGCCCAAAATAGCTCTAAGAAGTTCGTTGCTTTTCAAGTTGACATTCAGGGAGTTTTCTGGTTTGAATGTGGGCTTGTTTTGTGTCCAGCCAGTCCTGTTAAACCGTTCCTGATGTATCTGTCTTTTGGGTGACTTCTGGTAACTAGTTATGGATCTGTTTGCAGGGTGGGAAGACTTCATTCTGTGTGATTCCTCCAGGAAGCACTTTGTGCTTGAGAATTCTTTGAGCAGCTTCCGCCCCCTGTCCAGAGCCATCTTACAGCCCAATATATGTGGTCCTCCCTCACCTGCCCCATAAGAAGGGCCTTCTGTGCCCATCTCTGGGGCAGCAGAAACACCAAGGATGTCTCCGAGGGTCTGTCTCTCCAGATGCTGGCTGTAGGTGTCAGTTGCTGTGAACATGGGGAGGGTCAATTGGAGACTACTTGGGGATTACTGTGGGCAGAATTCTTGTCATTGAAGGCTGCCACCTCCAAAATTGCCCTAGAAATAACCCACTTGTACCATGTGATTATTAGGTTTGCTTTTCTTAAACATCCACCCAGGAGTGAGGGAACTCAGGCAGATTCAGGAAAACACAGCGTATTGTTTTTGTGTACATCAGAGCAATCAAATACCCAAACGTTATTGGTGTCACCCTTAGGGAAAAGCTCCAAGAGATGTACCAACATTATTATCCTTATATTATGGCAGTTAAAAAGTGGTTGCCAGGCTGCGTCACCTGATGAGTTTGAGGCTTTGGGATCAGAATTGGGAGTCTCTTTTGTCTCAGTTCAGCAACTTTGCTTTGCTTCTTGCTCTCGTAGCCCTGCCTGGCTGTTCTTTGCTCCTCCTTTCTCTCTGGTACTGTGGGGAGATGCTGTGGGGGATTGAATGTGGACCCTTCTGTGTACAAAGCAGACTCTCCATCACTGAAATGCAGCTCTTTCTTTGACATGAAAGGAGTGAAACGTCCTTAGCCTGACAGCAGAAGTGAGTTTACAGAGGAAACTTAGGAAGCTGCCTTCTGCTGAGAGAGAGTCTCCTTGATCTTTCTTGCCTAGCATCAGCAGCACTGACCTGCCGCATTGACTATTCCAGTGCTTTAGGCAGGATTCCAAGGCATTCTCTGAAGGGATCTCCCATCCGAGGACTAGTTGGGTCTGACTTTGCTTAGCTTCCAAAACCAGACAGGATCAGGTGTGTGGCAGTATGTCTTCTAAGCACCAGGAAAGGTCTGCTGTTCTTCAGCACTTGTCAGCGGGCAGCAAACTGGAATTTTGGAATCTTCTACTAGAATTCACTCTAAGCTGTGGGTCCCACTCGCCCCTCCTAAATTTGCAGCTGCTAGCACTGTAGAGCTGCTAGAGGCTCTGGCGGTGGTGCTGGAACCCTCCAGAGCTTGGCCTTGAGAAATGCTTCAAATTCCTGCACAGGCACCAGAAAAGTGTTATAGCTCCTAGGGCAGGGAGAAAGTGGCAGCAACTGGAAGGATCTGGATCTGGAAGGTTTGAGGAACCAGTCCAGTAGCAGGCTGTCATCTCGGAATTAAATTTTAGCTGCAAGTTTGCAGCAATTTTCCTGGGCTGCTTCACTGCAGGTCAGGGTCAATAATGTGACTGCCTTTGTCACCTGCTGCCCCCATCTGTCACTGTCACATTTCCTGTTTTGTGAACAGAGCAAGCAGAGCCATGGGTGGAGGAAGGGCCCAGCATCTTCCAGAAAATGGAATAACCCCTTAAAATAAAGTAGACTCACTGATCAGTCGTTGAACTTTCCTGTCAACAGACAAGATAAAACACAGCCAAACAGCAACAAACTCCAGAAGCAAAGGCAGTAATATTTTAGTGGTTGTTGGACCACTAAAATATTGAAAGCAAGCAAGCAAGCTTTTGAATCCAGGAGGACTCTTATTCAGGCTGAGCACTGCAGAAGTTGAGGGGGTGAGAAAGGGAAGCACACACTTTCCCCCCCTTTTTTGTTTGATTGTGAAAAAAACAAGTCTTGTAGTTCTTGGAAAACTTACACTTTCATTGGCATAAGCTTTTGTGGGCTGTAGCTGTGCAGATTTTGAAGATACATGGTTCATGGAGTTGCCTGGGGTACTGGTGGCATGCTTGGGCCCTTATGGCTACTAGATGCCGAAAGAACGGTGGGGCGTAGGCAGCTACATATGAATCGCTCCTTTCATCAAGAGCTTGTATAACTGTACAGAAATTTACAGTCACAAAAGATTCACAGTCACTTTTAATTCTTAGCATTCTTTCAGTTAGGCACATGGGCCATAAAAGGAAGGATAGTGAGAAATCCCACCACCACCACCCGTCGGCTGGGAGTGTAGGTCTATTGAAGTCAAGACAGCAAAGAGTCTCGTGGTCCTTTAAAGGCTAGCAAGTGTTACTTGGTTTTCCACAAGCTTATGCCAAAAAAGCCTTGTTAAGTTTTAAGGTGCCACAAGGTTCTTTTCCCTGCTTCGCTTTTGGAGGTGTTGGTAGAGCAGAGAATTTCCCTGTAGCCTGCTTCCTTATGGAAGTTGTATCCAGGCTGTCTCCAAGTGATGTGAAAACCCTTTCTAGCTTCTGTTGCCAGATGATTCCACCTGCTGCACCATCACCATCTAGTTTATTCTGGATTAGCAGAAAGAGGCATATTCTTTTGAAAAAAATCAAGTGATGTGGGTCAGTGCTGGTAGTGCCTTAAGCTTTCAAGAGAGACTTGTCAGTGTCTGCATCTGCACGTTGCTAGTGATATTTTGGAGATTTGTACCCCCATGGCTGCAACAGGGCACCCCTGTGAAAAGAGAGAGAGGCCTCTACTCACTGACTTGTATTCCACATCCTTCTATCTGCATCATCAGATTCCTAAAATTTGCTGTATATTTTAGAAAAGGAAGTGCTTGCCCCATCTTTCTCCTCCTGATGAGGGAATTCCAAAAGGTTTGGAGTTGTGGCTCTTCTTAAATTAGGAGGCCAAAAGACTAGATTGGAACCTGGGTCTGGATGTTTGGGTCACGCCCCAGATGTCTAGTTTTGCTACTCTCCTGTAAGACTACTAAAATATGAACTGGGCTTTTGTGGGAGGAGATAAGCTCTCATTTATTGGAGTAATCCACAGTGCTCAGTGGGCAAGTGTAGAAAGTGCAGACAGCCACCTGTTGGTACTGAAAACATGTCATATATACCATTACCTATTGTCCTCTCTTTGCCCAAGTCTTGTCGGAGAGAATCTTATTTTCTAAAGTACTTGGAACAGAACCTAGAGACCTTGAGCCTGCCCCTTGCACCTAGCACCATGGGACCCAGGATCTTCCTGAGCAAACCAGAGGTGGGTGGATTGGGCCCCACTAGGCATGAAGCAGAGAGGCAGAGTAGTGCCAAACAGAGCTTCCGTTGTTGTTTTTTCAGTAGCTTTTGTCTTCATTTTCCTTGTATAGAGATGACTCTGCTGAAGTGGATGTCTACAACCCGGCAAAGAATGAATGGGACAAAATCCCTTCTATGCTCCAGGTAATGTGCTGAGAATCTTTTAAAGGGGGCTGGTGGTGTTTTCAGAGAATCAAAAGAGTTTTGGACAGGCTTGGGAGGGCTGGGGTCCAGTCTCCAGTACTGTAATCCGTGAAACTCGCACGGTGACCTTGAGCCACTCACTCTGCTTCGTCCAGACTTGCTTCACAAGGTTGTTGCTGTGAGGCTGAAGTGGGAAGGAAGATGAGAGCCATGTCCATTCCCTAAGATCTCAACATAACAAACAAATAAATAAGCAACTAAAACCAGGAGATAAAAATAAAATTAGGAAGTAAAACTTCAGAAGAGAGGAATAGAGGATGGAAGACAGCCAGAACTAAAAAGAAAAAAAGACAGACAGACAAGAAGGGAAGGAAGGAAGGAAGCAAAGAAAGAAAGAGAAAGAAAGAAAAGTCAACAAGGACAAGTGTACAGTTCTGGATTCCAGCCAAACTAAAGTTCTGAATGTAAGCAGATTAAAAAATAAGGAGGAAATCTGTCCTTTTCCCCTTCTTTACTTCCAGGTGCACGTTGGGGGAAGTCTGTCTGCGCTTGGTGGGAAGCTTTACGTCTCTGGTGGCTATGATAATACCTTTGAGCTGTCAAGTATGGTGGAATGTTACGATCCTGAGATGCGAAAGTGGAGTGTGGCGGGGAAGCTACCAGAGCCGATCTTCTGGCACAGCAGCGTCAGCATTTTCCGACAGTTTATGCCAGAGACCCTGCAAGAGGAAGAGGAGCGCCCTTTGGATAACGCCTTCAGCTTGAACCAACAGCTCCAGAATCTCCACAATCAGAATTTGAACGAGTTGCGTTAACAGGGGAACACTTGTGCCTGAGGTTTTTAAGTCAGTGTGTTGACAGGATCCAGGATTCCTCCTTCAGGAGGCAGGCAGAGAGCTTTGAGAACTGAGGTGTGCAGAGGAGGACTCGTGGCCAGAGAGGAGGACTCTTTGGCTGCAAAGGATTTCTTCGAGATCACCAGCCTTCCAGCCTTCTTCCCATCTCTTGGCCAGAGAAGGGCAGCTTTTCAGGTGAATTCCCACCAAAGGAAAGCTGGGGGAGAAGGGGAAATTTGGCTTCTAGCTCATCTACCCCAGGATTTCATGTAAGAGCTGGAAACCTCTCGTCAGGAGCTTTCTCCGGGCCCCATTCTCATGAGAACATCGGGGGGGGGGGTCTTATTGGGTCAACTGAAGGGTGGCATAGATTAGATAAATCCACGGGCAGCCTTCTTTAAACTGAACAGAGGGTGTGTCTGCCCAGCTTTCAGGGATTGCACTCTGACCCACAAATGGCAGTGCCTCCCAGCTCGCCAACATCAGTGGGGGCTCTTTGGGTTAGGTGGGGAAAAGGGGGATAAAGAGCAGGACCTGACAGTAGTTTGTAAAATTATGCATGGTCCAGAGAAGGTAGGTAAAAAGAAGTTTTTACTTCTCTTGCTTCTTCACCCAATATAGAATTAAAGGACAGAAAGCTCCCAGCCACAGGATGCAGTGATGGGTCACTAGCTACATCTGGACAGATGTAGGTTCCCAACAGACGTTCCTGGCAAACTTCATTTGCTGTTTGGAACTCAAAGACCCTTGGTTCTCAATCTGAGGAGGTGTGCTTTGGTGGGGTGTGGTAGCTGGAAAAAAATAGAAGGGAAGCAGGAGACAGGAAGTTTAAAATTTTATCAGCGCAAACAGCTTTCTGTGATAGTCTACATTCTAGTAACTCCCCCCCCCCAAAAAAAAACCAGATGTGTTTAATTTTAAATCATGAAGTCAAATTTTGGTACAAGAGAACTGGATGATGGTAACAGAGTTTCTGGGTGTCTCAAAAATTTTGGGAACTGCTGCTATAGACACAACATGGGTTGCTGAGAACCAGGAATTGGCTGCTGATCTTGGACATGTGGGGTTGGATTCCAGATTGAGGCACTTAGTGTGGCTTGGTGGTCAGAAGCAGACTCCGCTGTCATTCCCTCGCCCTCACCACAGTAGAATCAGAGGGGAGACCTTGGTGGGGGGTGGTATTCCCCCAAAATAATGGGGAAGCAGCTGCCATCTATCAGAAGCAGCTCCTGCAGCCAACCTGTGACATTCTTAAGGTGCTCAGTTCCTTCCTCAGCCGGTGTGCTGCACCTGCATTTCTGTCCTCCCTTCCTGGTGCACAACCAGGCCTCAGAGGAGCAGTTAATAGTGTGATCAGCAGGTTTCATTTGCCTCTGGAAAACGGGGGGGGGGGGGGAGAGTATCTCTCCAGCCCCCATTTGATCTAGCAAACCAGGGGCTGGGTGCGAAGACTCATGCTGCAAAAGGACACTCCAACCACTGCAGAATGGTCCCAGGAGAGTCTCCTGCTGGAGTCCAACGGGGAAGGCAGATGCTGAGAATCCCTCCCTCGTGCTCTTTCACTCCATCACAGTTCATTTATAATTCCCACCAGTCCTCCTGAAAGATTATACCTTAATCGTTCCCATGTTAAGAGAGCTATTGCAAGACCTGTCATAGAAAAGGCGGGAAACAGAGTGGAGCATTTGTTAAAACTAGGGGATGCCAGGTTGAGGAGGAAGGCAAGGGAAAAGATGGGCTAATCAGTTCAGACCTGGATACGAAGGTCCCTGTAGCGTTTGGGAAATGTTTTGGCATCCAGGCTGAACACCTTGTCGTCCTCCCCACTGGCACCTTTCATTGCCTTTCAGGGATGTGTTTTGAAGAGAATGCACATTGAGCAAGTGATAAGGAAGGAGCAGGGAAGGCCTGTGTGTTCTTGGGAAGAATGACAAGAAGAACTTAAGCCTTATGCATATTCTGAACAGTCTCTGATAAGCTGGTCTGTTCTGAACATTGAGCAGAAACGGCATAGATGCCAATAATACTTTTGATGTGGAAGCTGCACTTCTTTTGAAGCGGTAACAGGAGAGCTCTCCATACTCATCGAAGGAAGTAGCAGTAGATCGCACATGCCAAACTACTTGGGTGCCTTTATGCTTTTGAGAAGATTAGTTACCTCCAAGTCACTGAGTGGAATTGTCCTCTGAGAACTTCCACTGTTTTGTATCATTTACCAAAGTTCTAGTTTTAACTTATTTTTACAACTGAGCTTGATTTTTTGTACTTCACTTTGAACCAGCATTTGCAACAAACCCATTGCTTCATCTCTCTGTTGTTGCTGGAGGATCACAGCATGAATGCTGGTGCCCCGCAGGCCCCGTCGAAATTACGGTTTCATCTAGGACACCATCCTCTCATATCCATGCCCTGAGTGGCCAGCTTTGGTGAGGCATCTTTTTTAGTGAGCTGGGGAGGCCCGTTTTTTGTTTTAAAGGATCTCCCAGCTAAGCAAGGTCTTCATGCAAGGTAGCTTTAAACAGCGCTCGGTTTGCATCAAGGGAACAAAGGTGTTGAGGTGGTATGAGGACCCTCTGCTGCCCTCAGGTTTAGGTGGCTGCTGTTGCACCAAGAGCACAGAGCCACACATGGCTATTTCTGGTGCACAGCAAACCATCAGGCAGCTGCAAGAAAACTGGCCATTTATTTATAGGATTCTCACACATTACACCCCAAGCGGCAGCAAAGTGGGTGGCAAGGAGGGAGATGCTGCTCCTTAACTCTTTTTTGCACCAGTGAAGGAGGGGCTGTACCCAGAGAGAAAAGAACAATAGACACAGTTTTGTGAGGGCTGAACCTACATGCAAAACCATTGCACCTGGAGGGTTTCCAGGAGCAGAAAGCCACTTTTGGTGGGGGAGGGGTGTTTGTCACCCACACCCTCCATCATCCTTTCTGAGTGACAGGAACCCTGCGGTTTCACTTTCTTCAAATGTTATGTCCAGCAGTCTCTTGTCCCCACTTTCCCAGCAATACTGAAATCTAACCCTCTTGTGCCCACCCTCCCCATTCCTTTGAGGGAGGCTACATTAGGAAGGGGTTGCTTTCTCTTAGGTTCCAGCTGTTTACAGACATTTGAGCTGCTGCTGCTGCTGCTGACTTGCAACAACTTGATTTAGTATCACTTCATGTGTAAAGCTAATTATTTTCATCAGGGTGCATTTGATTTAAATTCAAAAAAACAACAATAATATTTTGGATTTAAATCAATGATTTTATAAGATCATTTATTTTTATCCACCCTGATTTTTGTGCTGGGTTGTACAGGATACTTTTGTCCTATTCTGTGCCAGATCTTTATCCTCTTCAAAGCTCTAGAACCAAATAACCTTGTATTTATTATTTAACTTTAGCGCAGATAGCTGTGTTTGGCCTTAAATATTTTGTTATAATGTCCTTTGAAACAAAAGTATTATCTTACATTTTGTAAAAAAAAAAAAAAAAAACACACACAACCCTTTTAACCTTTAAAGCAATGTGTTAAATAAAGGTGTGCTCAAGGAATTTCTGTCCATTTAAATAACTGGGAATGCTTGTTGACAAGACTGTGTGAATCTGCCACAAAGTTATACCATGTGCTAGTCATCCTGCAAATTCCCGCATCTGTAGCACCCAGAGAGTAACAGGCTGCATTTAGCACTTCTCCCAGACATCTTAGCAGTACTAATAAAAATCTAAAAAATGCAGAGCTGGAAGGGACCCTATAGGTCCTTGGGTTCAGCCTGTCAAAGAAGCACAGGGGAGAATCAAACTCCCAACCTTGGCTACACAGCCAGAGACCTAAACCACTGAGCTGTTTCATGCTATCTTCTATCTCTGCTTGCTCGGACAGCATGTAAGCTAATTTCACCTGCACAGCATTAGGTACCAACAAAGGATTTTTGTGAGCAAAGTTAAGTTGTTCATGCTGCATATCCACAGCTGTAAGCCTCCAAACTGTGGCTTTTGGTATAGAAAAATAATGGCCATAATTTTTGCCAATTTCACCGCCCAATACTAGATGCATCAAGGGTATCTAGTCCGTATTGCCAATTCCAGCTGGCATCCACTGCTCTGCCTTATTTCATTTTTTAAAAAAAAATTGTATTTTTTCCCCTCAAACTTAAAACATAAAATACATAAACCAAAATACAAATCGACTGTGTTCCCCACCACCATAGTCGGGACCTCTTGCAGTAATCCTCTTCTTCCTCTATCTTTATTCTTCTTCTTCCTTTATTGTCCTCTTCTCCAGAACTGCATTGATTCTTGATTTGGAGCTTTCCCTTTTCCTCTTGTTAGCACATATTCAAGAAATCTGCCCCATATATCATAGAAATTATTATTTTTCATCTCTCCTTTCTTAACCTTTAAGTTACAAGTTAACTTATCATTTATAGCAATGTTCCATATTTCATTATACCATTCTTCCATTCGAAATTCAGACTTTGATTTCCAATTCCTAGCTATTATTAATCTGGCTGCTGTTAATAAATTGGTAATCCTCTAGTCATCATATTCCACATTCTCAAATATTGATAACAGAGCTATCTCATGATTAAATTCTATATCTTTCACATATGTCATTTAGTTCTTTAAAGATTAGTTTCCAAAATCTTTGTACTTTTCACATTCCCACCACATATGAAAGTATGTACCAATTTCCTTCTCACATTTCCAACAGACATTCAGATAACTAGCGTTAATTTTATTCAATTTTGTCGGTGTCAAATACCATCTTAAACCCAATTTGAAAAAAATGTTCTCTTATTCTCACCGACATAAATTGTAAAACCCTCATTTTCCACATCTTCCTCCATTCTTCATCATTTATTCTTTTTCCTAAGTCTTGTTCCCACACTAACTTCAATCCTTCTTTCTCAGTCTCTTCTTCTAGATCAAGCAGGAATCTATAAATTTTACTCACTGCACCCTTTACTGAATCGGTCATCTGAATATCTTCATATAATAGAAATTGTTCATACTTCGTATATTTTCTACCTTTATTATACTTCTTTACCCATTCATTAGTCCATCTTTCTAATTGCATATAATTCAACCATGATATAGTCTTATTTTGAAGGATTTGTTTCATTTGATCTTTCAATCTCATTTTATACAACCAGTCTTTTAATCTAATCACTTTTTTTCTTTAAATAATTCTGCATAAACTTTCATATTGGCTCTGCCTTATTTCAGACGAGATTCTCACCCAACCCTGCCTGGATATTTTACTGAATATGAGACCTTTGACTTGTAGAGCAGGTGCCCCACCACCAATCAGGGATCCCACTCTGCATTCTCTATCAAGAATGAAGGAATGCTTGGTGCGTACACAGTCCACCATCCACCACTACCCACTTCCCCCTCTACACACACATCCACACTTATTTTATACTGTTGCTGCTGAATCTCACTAGGAAGGAGGGAAAAGGGCTCAGAAATGTTCTCAGGCCCCAGCTGCTCCCTACCCTCCATCTCTCCCCTGCGCCCCCAACACGGAGCAGACTCCTGTGTCTTCTGTGGGGCTAGGATCACCGACAGGCCACAGAAAGGTGCAAGCCACCCAGCTTTATTAGGGAAAGGAATTTACAGGAAGAAGCTGCTACGTTTCACAGTCATCTGGGATGGTAATAATAAGCGACTGTTCAACGACATCCGGGGAGCCAAAATTCTCATTGGCGCAGAGTCTCTGTTCAGGGAGCTCCTCACTCAGGGACCCAGAGGCCAGTGACTCCACAATAACTTCTGCAGAGCCCACTTCCTCCAGCGCATGGGGAGGCTGCAGGGCCACCACTACCGCCTTCTCATCTGCTATGATCAGATTGCGCAGCTTCCTCTGGCGGGGGTTGTAGTTCTCCACCCGGTCATGGATTTCCATGTGGCGCCTCAAGTGGGCCTTGAGTAGAAAAGAAAAAAGGATGAACTGTTGGCACACAGCAACTCAGGGTTGTGTCCTGTTACCAGAATCTGCCTTCTGCCAAGTTACTTAGCCCAGAACTGCCCACTTGGACTGGCAGCAAGGCCTCCCCACAGGATTCTCTTTCCTATCCCTCTCTGGAGATCCTCAGTGGTCTCCCATCCAGGTATGAACAACTCTCAGCCCTGCTTAGCATAATTAGAATAAGAGTGTTCAGGGTGGTACGGCCCCAGAGGACAGTCGTACACTCCTTTGTGATGATGATGAATGCCCTGGAGAGCAGTAGCATGGGACAGTGGCTGGTCTGCAGATGAAGAAGTCTCCGTGCCCACAATTCACTTACACCACAAACTCATGGTGGGGTCTTTTGAAAAGTGGCATTAACTCTACATCTCCATGAGAGGGATAATTACACTGTTCTGTTTCACAGATCATTGTAAAGACAGCAGTAACCACTCAAAGCACTCTAAAGAACTAGAAGCACTCGGTAACAGATCAAATTCTTAGAATGGAGGTGGGCTATAGAAAATATTTCATTGACAAGTCGGTACAGATTCCATGGCAAAAGCATGCCAGAAGAAGAAAAGGAGAGATGAGAAAGGCCATGTGGCATCTTTCACAACCACAATCTCCGTTTCAAGTGAGTGGGGCTTGGTCAAAATGCTCACGAAAGCACATATGCACACATACCTGTCGTGTGAATTTGTAGCCACATTCCGTGCATTCAAACTTCCTCACCCCTTTGTGCCTTCGAACATGGACACGCAGCTGCTCCACCGCTGAGAAGACAATACTGTTAGGCAGCTGCTGGCAAAGAGCGCAGGCTGACCCTGGCCTGAAGGCTGGAGGAAACCGCTCAGCAGACAGAAAGGCTTTCTGCCAGGGAGCTCTGGTGCCCAGGGATAAGGAATGTGCAGCTTTCCAGATGTCACTGGACTGCCACTCCATTCATCCCTCTCCTGACTCCATCAGCTTTGGCACTCCACCTCCCTGAAGTGGTGGAGGTGGAGTGCCAAAGCTCCCTCAGGGAGGTGGAGTGCCAAAGCTGATGGAGTCAGGAAATGAGGAAGCTGCCTTCCACTGAATCCCAAACTCTTGGTCTGTCTAGCCCAGGACTGGAGACCCTCACAGAGCTTCAGTCAAGAGATTCTTCCCTAGCTGTCAAGATCCCAACTCATTTCTGATGGCCTCCCATCCAGCTTTTAATCAGACCCAGCTCTGCATGGCTTCCATAAATAAAACACAGGACGACTTTGTGTGCTTGGGGTCTAACGATGGGGTTCCAGTTCAGCCATGCTTGGAGAGCCACCTCTTTCCCACTCCAATCTACCGCCACCTCCAACAACGAATAGGTCGTCCTGCCAACCAGGCTCTCGTCAACTGCAGGAGGAAACGCCTGCACGGGGATCCTTCCCAACCTCACAGGAAGCAAAGGAACACTACCTCGTGTGAGAGCCCTTCTAGCCCTGCCTCTCAGATCTCCTCCCGTGTCATTACCTTTGAAGGTTTTCCCGCAGATCTGGCAGAAGTGAGGCCTCCCTTCCTGGTGCCGGCTGGCAATGTGCCTCAGCAGAGGGCCTCTCTCTGTGAACCTCTGCTCGCAGAACTCGCAGCTGAATGGGCGCTCGCCTGTGTGGGTCCGGTTGTGCTTGTCCAGGCTGGCTGATGAAAACAAGTACACTGGAAGGTAACCCAAAGCAGGAAGGAAGCCCTACCACCTCTCCGGCCTCCCTCTCTGTTCTGAATCTTTCCCTTCACAGCTCAAGCTGCCCACAAAGCACAGAAGCAGCTGCTGCGTGGAGCCTGACTCCACAGGAAAACGTTCCCAGCCACCAGGTTTCAAAGAGAGACCTCAGTTGAGGAAGCTCTCTACTCAGAGAAAACCGAGAGTTCTTAGATGCCTGGAAGAGTAATAAGTTAAATTTGGCTTAGGCCTTCATGTGGATGGGAGCCCCACATTTTCAAAGGCTAGAGTCCACAAAAGCTTCAGCCAAATAAAACGTTCCAAGTGCTGCGAGATTCTTGCAACAGAACAAAATGGCTCCTCCCTCCCCCAAAAATTTCCACTTAAATCCATGAGGTGTCATTCAGCCCCCAGGTGTTAAGATTCACATGTTTTGCCTCCCTCCTGCCTCAACAGATCTCCTGGGGATGACAGACACAGGAGCGTTGAGAGCATCGCCCAGGCTCAAAATCAGGAAGCAAGTGGCTCCTCGGTCTTCCTGACACTGAGTCTGGAGAGGAGGCCCTCTTCTGCAACACAGTCGCTTCAATCAGCTCACGTGCTTTGCACTACCCCCGTTGGTAGCAGCCCACAGAGCACTTGTGCCCCACAGGGGTAACAGCAGAGGGGGTGATGTTGGTCATACCTTGTGTGCGGAAGGTTTTGCCACAGAGATGACACTGGAAGGGCTTCTCTCCAGTGTGGGTCCGAAGGTGCATGTTGAGGTTTGCCTTCTGGGTGAAGGCATGCTGGCAGAACTCACACACGTAAGGGCGCTCGTTCCTGCAGGGATCACAGCAGGAGGAGGAGGAGTCATGCTGCAGCACAGCAACCCCAACGGCTTGCTGCTAAACATAGAGCCCTTCCCTTCCTCCTATCTCCGCTACCATGGGGTGCAGCAGATCTCCCGGCCCACCTGTGTTTAGCTTTGATGTGCATCTGCAATCCATTGCGACTCGAGGCCCGGTGACCACATTCTTCGCAGACAAACAGCTTCTCCCCACGGTGCTTGAATGCCTCGTGGAGGTGCAGTTCGGTCCGAGACAGGAAGCACTTGGAGCATGCAGAGCACTGGCGGGAAGGGAGATGGACTGTGAGACAGAAGGGACCAACAGAGAGGCATCTCTTTCCTGGCTGGCTCAGACCAGCACAGCTCAGTTCTCTCTTTAGTAACTTGAAGGAAGGACAAGAGGAATCCAACAAAGTCCAAAACCCACAGGTGGGCAGCAGCTTTGGAAAGAGCAGTGGAATATTCATGGCAGAGGCAAGCTTTCAAGTTATCCAGAACGCTTCATTCAGCTAAGTTTTTTTAAGCTAGGGAGATCTGCGATTAAATGCCGTCCTCAAGAAAGAAAGAAAGTAGGGGTTAAGGTTTCAATCTTTGGACTGAGCTTACCTCCAGGTCACTGTGGCTTAGAACATCAGGCCACAATTCTGGATTTCCGCAATAAAGAATTCTGGTGAAACCTGAAAGTCTGCAAGTTTTGTGAATTTACAGTTGGTTCTGATAAAGGTACTGTCAGCCTGTGGGTTCCAACTTTTTCTCATTCCTGTGGACCTTGGAATAGGATGGACAGCAGCATGTGTCGTGGAGTTTGGGGGCCTGTTCGTTCTTTCCCTGAAGCTGCCCGAAACCCTCTCTTCCCTGTCCTCCAAAATCTTAGCTCCTTTCCCCCCCCCCCCAATCTTCAGGAAGCCCCACCCCACGGCACCGACTCTCCCCAATCCCTTCCCAAGGGCAGCCAGCTCTTACCGCGTGAGGCTTTGGGGCTCCGTGCAGCTTGATCAGGTGGCTCTGGAGGTCCTTTTTTTTGCATGAACTGCTGGACACAGGAAGAGCACTGGAAGACACAGGAGCCACACAGCAGGAATAAACAACTTTTGCGGGCAGAGAGGGTCACATGTTTTGCTTAGAATAGTCCTGGAGGAATGCAGAAATGTCTTATGTCCACGGAAGTTCCTCCACCCCCAAAATCCAAACTGGAAGTCCCTGAATATCCATTTCCTATTTTGCTTTTTGAGCCCCTTATCTACTTTATCCTTCTAAAAATACTATTTAGATTTTGTTTTGTTTTTCAAAGAACTCCTGGAGGCAGTTCATTTTTTTCCTCCTGGGCAGGAAAAAAAAAAAGGAAGGAATCAACATTGTAGCTATTTTTTTAAAAAAAAAATGCTAAGAGCTTAACATCCATCTTGATGTCTGTGCCTAGCATGTACATGTAGATTTCTAAATATTCATTATCACAGTAAGCCTTACGAGACTCCTGGAAGGTAAACATCTATAACAAAGTAATTGTGAACTAATATCTACTTTGAGAAGAGGGGAGTGGAGAAGAAGGAAACTGAGTGGCTTTGTCAAAAGCCAACCCTAGCAACTATGCAGCAAAGGTGGACAATTGAATCCAGGACTCCTGGGCTCAGAACTGCTAGCCGTTGCATGGCTCCAGTCCATCTATTCTCAAGGGCAAGCCAAGCTGACCTTATATGGCATCTCGCCCGTATGGGTCACCATGTGCAGCCGCAGCTCCATCCGCCTTTTAAACACCTCTTGACAGATGGAGCAGGTGAAAACCTGGAGGGAAGAGGAAGCAAGACCTTCAGAGAGCAGACAAGGAGAGAGAAAAAAACAGAAAGATCCCTGCACTGACCTACTGCTTCCGAGGAAACACATCTGCATATCCAAGAAAGAAAGGCATGCGGTGGCAAAGCCTTGTGAAGGGCTGGATCATCGGCTCCCTCCCTACAGAAGACTCACCTGGCTCTCAAGAAGAAAGAGCAAAAGCCCTTGCCTAGACCAGGACACGCTTTCTAATGCTGGCAATTCCTTGTCTCTTTCAACACAGACCTGGCTTCAGAATTCCACCTCCCCTTCCTTTCCCTTGCAACTGAGTTTAGACCAACCAAGAACCTCCCAAGTTTAACCACTGAACCCCCAGACCAGGGACCTACCAGCTACCTGAAGCTGTGTGGTGAAAAGAGAACAAGGCCCCACTGCTCTTCTAGGGCTCTGCACCCCCTGCCTCCCCCTATGCAGCCCCACTGTCTACTCCAGACCTGACCCAGATCAGACAAGTAGGGAACAACTGTTCCCTTGGCTTCAAGATTCTGAGTTTCTTGGTCCCCTGGGGCAGAAAGCTGGAACTCTGGTTTTCTCAATGCTAACCACAAATATTATTTGTTACCATTGTGGAACTGCTGCCCTAGTTCCTCATTTAGGTGAGAGAGGGTCCGTCTTGTCCTTCCTGTACGAGGATCCATCAGGCTTCCATCCCTGTGCTGTGACGTCGGTGGCTACCTATATATAGCTCACCACTTGAAGGGCTAAGCCAATGCCTTGAGCCGAGAGTGAACCCCCTACCCTGCATCCAGACCTTTCTCCTGAGCAGCACATAGCTCTGCAGCTCACCGCCCAAGTCCAGACTACTGGGGCTGCTGCTTCCAGGCCGGAGTTTGCTCTCTGAATCAGCTGTAACCTCTCTCCCCCCCCCCCCCCCCCCACATACCCTGCTCTGAACGATTCATGCAGTTTCGAGCTTCATGCTCCAGAAGGTTTTCCTTCCGAAAGTAGCATTTCCCACACTTGGAGCACTCAAAAGGCTTCTCTCCCGTGTGCTTCCTGCAGGCCAGAGAACAAAAAAAGATTTCATATGCAGTAGAAAGAGCAAATCATATAGGGCCATAAGTGGCTCCAGTCAATGGCCTAAATGCAAATATGACTGCCAGCTAGGAAAGGGCCACTGAATCTACTGCTGAATGATAAATCAACACTTGCATAAATCCCACTAGTCCAGCAAGGTCTGTGCTGCTCAGGGATTACCCTCCCTTGCTCTAGTCTGCACACAGGCGGCCAGCAGTTTCATCTTCAGCTTTCTGCCCAATCTCTCTACATACACGAGTTCTGACCAATCAGCAATTTTACTGATGAGCACCCCAGCTGGAATCTAACTTATTATCACACACACACATTCTCTCTTGTAGTTCCTAGGTTTGCCTTCCTTTAATACAGGGCTGAGCTCCTTAATCTCTAGTTTGGGAGTTCCACAACCTCTCTGAGAGACTCTCTCCCTCTCTCTCTCTGAAGCACCTGCTGGAGCCTCTGGCCTCCCCCCAGAAAGCTTAGGCCAAATGAAATGTGTTGGCTCTCTGTTGTTCACTGTGATCATCCCCACTCTCCCTACCCCTACTCACAGCCGATGCATGCACTTGCCTGTTGTGGACTTTGAGATAGTATTTGCTGAGAAACGACTTGTGGCAGGTGGGGCATTCCACTGGCTCGGTTGTGCCTCTCCGGCTGCCAAGCACCCCAGCCTCCAACAGGCTGCCATTCCCCATCATGACCTTGGAGCTGGTGGGCTTCCTGGCCAGACGAGGCTTCCTCTTGGCCCGCAGGCTCTTCTTCCCAGGGAGGTAGTCCTCATCTATTTCCTTCTTTCCCTTTCCTCCCCTGTCTTCTTCTGCAGGGGCCTCACTTAACCCCAGAGCCTCCTGTGTTGTTTCCTGCTGCAAAGAAGACCAAGCGGGGGCAGGAGTTACTTCTTCCCATCGCCACAACATGGCCTCACTTTCCACCACAGTAACAGAATGCCCCACGAGGACGAGCCAGCTGATCAGTCAAAAGACACTTGACCAACAAGGCTTTAAAAAACAAAGCCAAATGTTTCAGAATGATCATTTAGCACAATGGTTGGAAAGAGATAAACGGATACTAATTGCAGACCTCCCAATTAGTTAAGAGTATAATATTTAAGGGCAAATGTGAAAAAGTTATAAATATTTTAATCAGTAAAGAACCCTGTGCAAATGAAGATGTAGGTGAACTAATTTTCAGAAGTTCAAAACCATTCTTGTAACTTCCAGAAGGGCAGCCATTGAAGTCTGCAGCCTGTTGCCCCAAACAGCACAAAAATGTTCTTGTAGCACCTTAAAGGTGAAGATGCTTCTTCAAAGGTGTGAAAGTTTGTGTAAAACAATATGGGTTGTCTTTTAGCTGTCACAGGACTCTTCAGTGACAGAAGCAAAGGGAACATGGCACCTTTAACAAGACGCAATGTGTTCCAGGATGAGCCTTCGTGGATTCCCACTCCGTTTTCAAGATAATTCTTCAGCATGCATTTGAAGAATTGGATTGTGGTATATGGAAGCTCACAGTGAAATAAGTTAAAGCGGCCTTGATACTTTTGCCTTTTGGTTTGTTTTTGATGCTGCTGAAATAAATTTAACACAACTACCTCTTCAAAAACAAGATGTTGTGTAGTCTTTGTTGATTTTCTCTCACAGTCTGGGGAACAGGCTGAACAGCTACACAAAAGTTGTTTAACATGAAATCAAAGAATATTCACACAGTAATGCTCAGGTAAGGGCATACTGTCAAATGCATGTATAATTTTTATCACAGATGAAGAATGCCTTCTCCAAACTGAAGGGAGGGCAGGAAAAAAGCATGTATATTGGGGTTTGTGCATAGGTATCTGTACAGCCTGAGTTAGCAACTGAGTAGTCTCCACAGGGAGCTGTTACAGTCAACTATGCTTCTGTTCAAGGCATAAAGCATTAATTTCCTACATCTGGGGTGGGGGATGGGGATACACTTGAAATCTTAAATATTCACCTAGAGATAGAGACCTAAATTGAACTGCTAATCCCAACCAGAGCAGATCTGTTGAATCGGTGGAGTTTACACAAGGATTGACTGACCATTCAGCAACCAGTTCAAAACAATCTACTGCCATTGGGACGAACAATTGGATTTAGGCAAAAATCTGAACCCAGATTATCCTGTGATTTATATTAAGTTCAACCTCCACCCCTCAAGGAAAGATACTTCTGCCCCAAACTAGAACTGCCAGCCTGCCTCTCCCCATACAGGGCCACAATTTGCCTTCTCTGATTTAAACTGATATCAGGGAAACAAAGAGATTGTAACAGCTGCAATTTGTTTTTTCTTACAGGTTGTCACAAACGTAAATGGTTACCAAGAAAAAAAGGAACGACCCACAGAGAAGGCCTGGGTGTCACTCTATGAAAACCTGCATGCATCTAGTCAGGAATCCAACCTTCAGACTCGAGTCATCCAAACTTGTATTTACGGACAGTTACGCGGTCCTTCAGATAGACCTGAGAGCTTTACAAAAGGCCAGAACATAAAAGCTTTGCATCTCACATCTCACATCTCACATCTTTCAGGTTTTTTCCTCTCTCAAGCTGTATCTTGTGGGACAGAATTCAGACTCTTAATAGCTGGAGCTATAAACCCCAAATTGCTCAGGTTATCCCACACTGCTGGCATACGCAGGGGATGACCTGGGAACTATCCACCGAAGCCATTCTAATCTGGAGAACACCACAGAACAAAAACATTCACACGAGTTGCTGCAGCTCCCAGTAGGGACCCCCTGTTGCTCCTCTTGCCAGTCTGGCAGCATGCAACCCCTCGGGAAGTGGATCAGGAACTGCACGCCCGCAAAACTGTTACCAAAATCTGGCAGTAGGCCACTTTGTCTGCTCCTCCAGTCTCCGTTTCCAGGCCCAACCGGCAAGAGAGAGCTGCCTGCCTTTCCAGGAAACCTTGGTTCACCTGACAACTGGATGGCCTTCCTTGGGCTCGGCAATTGTTTCTGTGGGACAGTAGCTGATGCGGAAAGGAGTCTGCCAGGACCCAAGCCCAAGGCTTCTAGAGGCTGGAAGTCCTACAGTAAACCCAGCCGCCACCTCCCTCCCATCCAGCCCTGGATGCGAGTCACTCCATCCTTCCCCCAGCCCTTCCTGGGCAAACAGCCCGCTTGTCCTGCTGCTTTTGCCTCCAGTCACCTATCCTCACTGCTTTAAGGCCTCTTTGTTCTGTAACAGGAATGGTTTTGCAGCAGACAAAGGCAGTCCCTAGTTAGCACATTACTCCACACGCCACCTCATTACTGGCGCCCCGCCTCCTCGCTGGCTCCTCTTTTCATTGGACTTTTACATTCCGGGGGGCTCTTTACTTCACCTGCACTGCTCAGTGTGTTCGTTTGGGGAGCCCTTTTCAACCTTGCCGGAAGGAGGCAAGGGCTCCCTCTTTGTCCCTGGGCCACTTGGCTCCCCCTGGACGCAGGGGCTGGGGCCAGTTTCCTCCACTGAGTCCTTTTCGCCCACAGCATCAAGGGAGGCTGACTCCCCCTCAGCATCCTTTACTGCCTTGGCGCAAACCCCAGAGTCCTCTGGTGAAGGCTGGCCATTCTGGTCACCCCTCTCCAAGCCCGCCCCACGGCTTGAACTCCTGGCACAACCGGACCGCTTCAGGGACGGAGAGCTCCTTGGCCGCCTCAAGAAGCTTCTCCCAGTTCTCGGGCGTGACCGCCAAGTGCCCCGTATAGAAGAAATCGAGAAGAAGGCCAAAGATTTCCACAAAGGTCTCGGGGAGGATAATTTTGCTGGACGCTCCGTCATACATGCTCTGGAAGAAGGAGCTGCAGCATGCCAGCACGCTCCAGTGCGCCTTGAACACCAGGCTGCCCACAGCCAGGGGTGGCGTCGCAGTATTGCCCCCCGCGCGCGTTGTTTGTTGAGTTCCTGCAGGGACACGCACGCTGTGCTGCACGAAGGAGCCTTCCATGGCCTGCTGCCCGACGAGGAAAGCGATCGACCCAAGGTAGGAGAGGCGGCCGTCGGCTGTTGCGGGTGGGGTGGAAACGTCCTTTGTGAGGCAACGGCTCCTTGACACCCTCCTTGCTCCTTCAAGCAAGCAAACAAACAGAAAAAATAAGCAGACACGTTAATTCTGGGGCGGACTGGGAAATAGCAGAAGAGGGGCTCCTGCCTAACTGCAGCTAAAATACATCAGGATGAGACAGACCTCAGTGGCTGGAAAAAGTTATTGGCGTCATTAACTTCAGGATCATTGCCTCACCATCAGCCCTTGCTCGGCGGCTTCTTAACAACCCCCTCCTCTCCCCCGCAAGCAAGGGCTGGAAAGGAATTGTGGTTATTTTCGTTAATAATCGCAGGGACAGTGAAGGCAAAAGCATTAACAGGAAACATTAGGAGGGGGGAGACTCCCTGCTCCTGCTGACCCCTCCCGCTCCATGCCCCCCCCCGGGCCCCCATGCACCCACCTGCCCGGCCCCATGGGGAAGGGGGAGCCCCTCCGTCCGTCTCCCCCCTTACCGCCCTCTTACCTCCGCCCTCCCTCTTTCTCTCCCCCCGACTGGCTATGGGGCGCGTGGGCGAAGCAGGAGGGCCGCCCGGAGCCAAAGCGCCGCCATCTTGGTCCGGGGAATGACGTCGTGACGTCAGCGCGGCGGGTCGGGTCGCGCAGCAGCAGGGCGGGCCGTATGCTAATAAGTGGGTGGGGGGGTAAACAGGACGCTCCGCCATTTTGGTCCGGGGAATGGCGTCGTGACGTCAGCGCGGCGGGTCGGGTCGCGCAGGAGCAGGGCGGGCCGTATGCTAATAAGTGGGTGGGGGTAAACAGGACAAGCCCCGCCCCACGTCCCTGTTCACTGCGAGCCATTCCCGGGGGAGGAGAGGAGGCAAAAGGTAGCCTTGAGGAAGAAATATATTCAATAAAAGTTAAACAACACCTCTTCGGCCACAAACTATCCAATGACGGATTTAAAAACTATTCAGATTGTAACCTTTCCAGTGGTTTCGTAAATGCATATTTAATTGCAAAACATTCAGTGGTTTGGCCAGCAATCGGACCACAAAACGTGCAATGATTCACTTGATCAACATTCAACGGCAAAACATCCAATAATATTGGGGGCACAAAACAGGCTGTCGCTTACTTATTTCACTTATTTATTTAACATTTTTACCGCACCTTTCTCCTTGAAAAGGACCCAAGATGGTTTACAGACAAGGAAAGACAACATTTAAAGTTGAAAACCATGAGTATACAACGGTGGTTGACATCATTAAAAGACAATATTTAAAACTACGAACAATGAATAAGGAGGCATCTTACAATATTAACAGGCAATATTAAGGCAAAGATCAATAAATATACAAAAAAAAGTCACCCTGAGAAATGGAAAGCAAAAGTACTAAAAATCCAGTCAAAGCAAAAATGTACAACAATCTATCTAAAAACCACACACAGTATCTGGTTACTGAGGGAAGGCTTGCCTGAAGGCAAGTGTATGCCTGCTTGCAGAAGGACAGCAAAGAGTGGGCCAGGCTGGCCTCCAGTGGGAGGGAGTTCCAGAGTCTGGGAGCAGCCACAGAGAATGTCCCATCAAATGCACCTTTGAAGGTGGTGGGACCAAGAGAAAGTCCGCTCCTGATTATCTTAACACCTGAGCTGGCTCATAATGGGAGGTACAGTCTTTGAGATAGCTTGGACCCAGTCCAAATGTTCAATTGCAAAACATTATGTCATTTAATTAATAACTATCCAGACCACAAAATGTTCAGTGATTTCATAAATAAATAATAATAAATATTCATGTGCTGTCAAGTCATTTCAGACTTACAGGTGGCCCTTTTCAGAATTTTCCAGGTAGAGAGTACTCAGAAGTGGTTTACCATTCCCTTCTTCTGGGGGCGCCCTGGGACTGTGCAGCCAGCCCAAAGGCCACACATGATAAATAAATATTCAACTACAAAATATTGTGTGATTGAATCAGCACATGGTGCAATTAGAAAGTACACAACTATTTCATTTGCAAAGTAGATAACTGCATGCCACTTGCATCTGTACATTTCAAAGCAGTCTGGCACAATAAAGAAGTGTACGATATAAATTTTATATTGTTGATGGAACAGGGCATTAATAGCAAAAAAAATGAACCACTAAGACAAATTATTACTGCTATTCTAGTTGTTAATACAAGAATAAGGAAACTACCCCCACCATAAATATCATCTTTGCGTTGCTGATGAGTGTATTCCTCAGAATCTTGTTTTCCCCTCCTAAGCAAATATCTGAAGCAGTGTTTGAGAACAAACCCAATGACAGAAAAATGGAATGCATTAAAATCAAAAAGGCAGTTCAGAAAGCAAACTTGTAAATACAAGAGTCAGTACTCCGTATGCCTGATAGGGGGCATTCTGGCATCATGCATGTGGCCGGAACATGGTGACATGGGTGAGGGAAGGTGTGTTTCCAGACCTTTGGGGCCTACATCAGCCCTTCCTGGGTCAGTCGGTCAGTCGACAGCAGTGGTGGCAGCTTCAGTCCCAAAACATAGGGAGACTACCGCTGCCACCATCGGCTCAAAGGTGGCCCTGCAAGTAGGCGTATGTGCACACCTTTTGCAATGTTTCTACTCTTGTGCCTCATGGGCCAACTCTTTGCCGCAGTTCAGAAAGGCTCCCCAAATTTTTGGCAAACCCAGAGTCCCTAAAGTGAACACTTCTGCTGCTTTGCCTTTTTTGTCCCTCGAGTCATTTTCATGTTTTCAGTGTCCTAGAAAGCGACCTCAGTTATTGATGGAGGGAAGTGTTTGGCAGCACATCAGGAAGATAATGCGAAAGGAACTGCTCTGAATAGAAAGGGAGAGGGCCAGGGTGTTGCCCAGTTTTTAAAAAGCTAATTGGTGAGACCCTAGCTTCCTCCCTCCGCTTGGCTAAGGCTACACAGCCCCCAGCGGGTGGGTGATGCTGTAGCCAGGGATGGGTCTTGGAAATGGCTGGGCCGTACTGCCCCTGCTGCAATCACAACCCGCCTCTGATGGCCTGAAACACACGTCTTCTTTTGGATTTGAGAGAAAATAAGCACACCAATGCCCGAAGGTTGCAGAACTTTATTAAAGGAAAAGGACAAATTATCATGAAATGATTAGAGAATATAAAATAATAGCAGCAATATAATGCAAAAACAATGTTATTTAAAAAAAAACTTAATGAAGAATAACACGAAGGCAAGAAACAGTAAAGAAAAAGATATGAGCTGAGCCACTGCTGCCTTCTAGAAGCCTCTGGAAAGAACAGTGGTTTATTCCAAGTGTACACCACCTCCTGGGTATGGCAGGTCCTGAGATGACCTGAAAGAGTTTTCAGGGAGCTTTTGTACCTTTCAGGCAGCTAGTACCTGCCCCCAACCAGCACCACAAGAAATTATTTCTTCATTACAAAATGACAGAAAAGCAACTCACTAATTGGTGCTGTGATGAGCAGTTGTCTTAATAATTTGCAAAAATGGCAGCACAGAGGTCTTCAAACCACTTCACTAATGAACAAAGTGATACCTCCTAGTTTCCCAACTCCAGATGTCCAAAATGAATGGCTTTGGCTGGTACAGCAGAGATAAACACATACCCTTCCAAGACAATCATCTGCCAAGTCAAGGCAGAGATCGCGAGAAGAGAAGCAGAGCTGTAAAGCTAAGTCATCTTCTAACAAAGACTCAGCCTGAGAATGGGCACTAAAGGCCCGAATGGAAGCCTAACAATAGCAACTTAGGTGCAAGGGAAAAGTTGTCATTTACCACTATGCTTAGACCTCCTTGATATGACAAAGCTGTTCTGCGATGGCACTGGAACGTCATGCACTCTGAACCAGAAGGAGGAGGAGAATACAGTATAAATAACAACAACAAGATGAAGCTGGTATACTTGGTGGTGGTCGGCTGTCAGAGAGCATTTCCCCATTTCTCCTGAAAAGGGGGAAGGGGGATTTTCTTTCCTTATCAGCCATGAAACTGTAGGAATTTTCTTCCTCAGCACCACACGGCTCCTCTGCATTCCCCTTTTCACCTGGTGGATCTGGTCCAACTCCCAACCTCCACCACTCAGCCAAACAGACCCTGCCACTCCAACACAAAGCGGCTTCCTGCCACTCAGCCTGCTGCGTTGATCCGTTTGGTGTAACTCTGGATGGACATCTGGAAGTGCTCACTGGTGTTGCGTTCAGAGTGAAAAAGGATGACGTAGACCTTGGGGACAAAGTAATTCCCAAAGATACCACACAAGGTGGTGAGCTGAGAGGTGACAAAAATGGCAGTCAGGTACTGGCCTGTGTAGAGGCTGCGTGTGACGAAATCAGAGACAAAGCAGGCAAAGTAGATGAGGAGGCTGAAAGTGATGCATTTGGCCTCGTTGTAGCTGCTGGGAAGGTCCTTCCCCATGTAACTGATCACGAAGCAAGCAATCCCCAAGAGAGTGTTGTAGAGCAACCCGCTTAGCCAGAGTGTGGTGTCACCTACACTACACTCCAGGACAGTCACGTTGTCATAGGCATTGTCGTTTTTCTGCGGAACGGGCGGTCGGATGCTCAGGTGCACCAGGGTTATCATCCCCTGCACAGCTGTGAGGCTTCCTATCAGCACACTCGACCCGTGGTGGCTCCTCCAGGCCTCAAACAGGCTCGGGATCTTGGTGGCCATCTTGAAGATGATGACGATCTGGAAAGATCGAGCCGCCATGCAGGAAAGGCAAATGGTAGAGCTGACATTATACAAAGGGGTCCTCAGGAGACAGCTGAGTTTGCTGGGAACCCCAAAGGAGGAGTAGAGGCTGAGGCTGGCACAGGCCAGAGAGCAGAGCATCACTACCGCCAGCCAGCCGCCAGCTGACTTCACAACCGGTGTCTGCAGGTGCCATAGAAAGAGGGCCCCGGTCCCAACCATCAGCAGCAGCCCCAGGCTAATGCAGGTCAGAAGGACCAAGGAGACCCGTTCATCCCATGCCAGGAACTCGACGGAGCGATCAAAACAGGCCTCGCTTCCGGCAGGGGACCATTGGTCTTCCTTGCACTTCTGGCAAGTGGAGAAACCTGTGGGAGGTGAGAGCGGTAATCATTGGGAGCGAAGGTCCTGCCTCCTTTTTCCCACATTATCCCCACTTTACCCTCGCAGGAATTTTCTGAGGTTGGGCCACCAGGTGGAGAGAATGGCTGGCCCAACAGAACTCATGGAGTATCCTGGTTCAGAGGCAACCAGATTGAGGACCACACAAACAGAAGGAGGAGCAAACAGAAAATAGATGGCACTGCAGGACCATTAAAACCAGGTTCTGTTCCTAAACATCTACTGATTGATTTGTCCAGTCACCTTTACAGCTGACCAGCGGGTTTTATTGAACCAGAACATTGGACCTTTACTAGAAGCTGGAAGCTGCTGGTAAGAGAGGAACCTTGCTCTGTGCCATCACTTGGAGAACTGGGATGAGCTGACCCACCCTGATCCCAGGACATTTTCATGTTGTTCTTTCTGCAACAACATCCTGTTTCTGGTCACGCACCACTTGGCCAGGCCTTCCTCCAAGAGGATGCAGGTGTGACCACGATTTCTACCCTGATGACATTGATTGCTAGTTCTTAGACCGACACCTTATCTGAACCTGCATGCCAAAATGAGCCTAGAATGAGTCCAGAACATCAGGTCTTCTTCAAGGATAACAAAAATTGTCTCAGATTTGGAACCTGTGGACCAATGTTTTCTTTTCCAACACTCTAAATGTCACTCTCATGGACAAGGCGCAAAACCACGCAAAAACACCCTCTCCTGCAAACAACTCAACACTGAGAGAGCTGGCGAAATTATCAGAGTTGAGGAAAGAGAGAGAGGCATGATAAAAGTGGCAGCTTTGCCTTTCAGGCACTCACTGCTTTTGTTCAGGAAGGTCCCCGGCAAACAGGGCAGGCAGTGGAAACAGCACCGTTGGGTCCCCTGTTGTATCTTCTCCTCACCTGGACCGCAGTCAAGGGAACACACTGAGACTGGAACCTGGAGAGGAGGAGGAGGAGGAGGAAGAAGAAGAAGAAGAAGATGATGATGATGATGAAGAAGAAGAAGGTCAAATTATGAAGGAGGTGGCTCAAAGGGACAGACTTGAGCCATTGGGGTGGAGCCCATGGAGATGAAATTCTGTGCACCCACTTTAGACAGGTGGAGAAATTTCCAGGGAGAAATCCCATGGAGAATTTTCTCTTCTCTGGAGAGATTTTCACCTGTCTGGCATTTCCTTGACCAGGCAGCCTTGGAGCCCCACGGCCTGTAACAGCGGACCAAGCCAGGCTGTTTCCAAGGGGATGTAAGCACAGGCTTCCCGTTGAGGAGATCCCAGAACCGTTGGGATGAAAAACAACATCTTTGGCAGCCGTGGTTAAGACCCTCGCAAAACTGCCAGTTGTTTGACTACGACAGTCAAACAACTGGCGATGCCTAAAAGGCATTCAGGGCTTCCTGCATTAGTGAGAGAAAGGGGGAACACACATCGTTTGGGGAAACAGCTTCTTCTGTGGCTGGAATGCCTTCTCTGTCTCGGGATCTCCTTTCTCCACTGAGGAACAACATATCAGCGCTCTTGGGGGAGGCCGCCTCGTTACCTGGTTGTCTTCGGTGTGCCACAGCAGCTTCTCCTTGTCAATGCTCAAACCGCCTGAGTTGTCGTAGGAGCCGATCACGCTGTAGTTCCAGGTCTGCCCAGCCCAGTTCCATAAGACCAATTCGTAGCCGTCCAAAATGTCCCCGTTGGTGTCAAAGCGGACCTGCCTGTGGAACAGGCTGAAGTTCACCTGCCTCATTTCCTTCAGGAGCTGCAGAAAAAGAGTGAGGACAGTCTTGAGACCAAGGAAGGGCCTGGGCCGAGAGAATTTGCGTGAGCTCTCAAGGGACCGACTGAATCCCCCTTGGAATCATTGTTCTTTAAGGCGAGGGCCTTAATTGAGAGTGGTTTGGTCCTGAATGATCACGTAAGAGCCATTAACGTTACAAGAGATCTGCTCCTCATTGGTTGATACCGAACAATCCAGTGCCCTGCATTTTTGGGCTCTTCCTCCTGGAGAGCAGTTGGCACTGCCAGTTATCAGAATGAGCACCTCAATTTCCAGAATCACTACTACTTCACTGCTCAGCACCCATTCCACGTAAAATCACAATAACAGAAAAATATGGAAAGATCAGTCCAGTCTCCTCAAACGACACCCTCTCTTGTACACAAACTCACAGTTTGTATGGTAACAATTACTCTAGAAGCATTTAAGGTAGAAAAAGATACATGTACTTACAGTTACCATCTGAAGTTACAGTCAGAAGAAAAAGGGGGAAAGGGACCCTGCATGCTTGCTGCTTATAGTCAGAAGAAGGCGAGAGGCTGTCAACAAAACAATAGGAGCAAAACCAAACAAGAAGAGGGGACAGAGGCTTGCCTCAAATGCCTGTGATGGAAAAAATAACTTTTAAAAACTAAGCTAGCGGCAAGGGACAGTCACATTAGACTGTAAAACACCCCTCTCACTGATACGCAGTGTTAGTGCATGCAAGATTGCTGCTAGCGCATGCACTTGGAACCATTATGCAATTTGGAACGCGGTAGTGAGAGCAGCTCCAATGTCATGACTCCTGAACCTTTCTATTGCAGAAGCATAAAGGTTGATAAAAGTCATGTATATCATTAGTAATGCCACAACCACATACGGTGAAGCCTTAGCAGGAACAGCAGCACTGCATACTTTGCTACGTGCTCGGCTGTCAAAATGCTCCTCTCCTCTCCTCCCCTAGGTCTAGGTTGCTGTTTCACCTGCTTAGATCTGAAGTGGCCTCTGGCCCATTTACCAGGATTTGGTTTGACCATTTCTATTCTATACAGTCTAAATCAACCCAAATTCTGCAACTTTGCCCTTCAACCCTATGTCATATTTATTTAGTTAGGATAAATATAATGAATGTGTTTTTTCCCCGTTATGTTTTCTAACTAGATTTCTTAGGGATACAATTGGTACACCCAGTGTGGTATAGTGGATAGAGCGATGGACTAGGACTCGAATCTCCAGTTTGCCATGGAAAATCACTAGGGAAGTGAAACTCGTAAAACCACTCCTTAAATATCTCACTTACCTTGAAACTCTAATAGAGTTTCTATAGGTTGGTTCCAACTTGACAGCACATAACTTAACTAACTAACTAGCATTTGTAGAAGCCTTGATTGAACATCACCCGTATGGCAGAGAACAACAAATGCTTTCAATAGATTTCAAAGTGCGCTCAGTTAGTACAGCCATCAACCGACAACAGAAAGCAATGCAAGGATGAACGCGGTGCCTGTACAGTAGCTCGTCAGGGGAAGGGATATGGGTTGGGTTGATGGGGGAAGGGTATACCATGCGGGGTTCTCTGTGCCTGATTCCAAGAGAGAGGAAGAGAGGGACCAACCTGCCAAGGATAGATTGTGTCTTTGCGGCATTCCCCTGTTTGGCAGTCCAGCAGGCGATGCAGGCCATGGGCGACAGTATAAACAGCAGAGTAGACATTGAAAACTGCCCGAGAATCATGGGGTGATATCTCCAGTCCACTGTGCAATGCCTCCCATTCATCTGGCCTGCAAAACTGAGTACAGAGCTGGCTGCATGCTTCCCAACTCCAGCAGGAGTTCCTGGTGCTGCCAATGTCATTCAGCCCACCCATGGCTTCCTTACACCCTACAAGAGCTGCTTCAAATGCCTTCATTCCCAACTGGTGGGCTTCCTTGAGTGACACACCAATGACTGTGCCGATGCCACGGATTCCATGGATCATCGAGATATCTGAGGCCAGTGACCAGTCCTCTGTGCCTAGCCATACCTTTCCAGTCACATTCAGCCGAATCACCTCCTGGAAGAAAGGTCCGATGCTCTTCCTGTTGGCGTAGACAATGGTCACACTGGCACCAGCGCTCACCAAATTGTGCACAATCATGCTGAGTTCAGAACTGTTGGCATCGGTTTCGGCAGGAAGGATCCCTTGATAGGCAAGGCAGATGCCCACTTGGGCACTCCTTTCATGAAGCTTCTGCAAGCCCTGGAGGCCATAGTTGTTGTTGCTGGCCACCACGGCCACCCACGTCCAGTTGAAGGCTTCCAACAGGTGTATCAAAGCACAAACCTGCATATAATCAGGGGGGATGGTGCGCAGGAAGGAAGGGTAGAGGTATTTGAGGCTGAGTACTGGGCTGCTGGCTTCATAGCTGACCTGGAAGAAGGAAGGAGGAAAGAGGCACCCAAAGAGGTACAAAGAAAGTTCTAGCTCTTCACACAAAATGTTAAAAGAACCACTACTAGTAGGGGAGTGGACAAGATGAGCCCTGGGATTCCCTTCCAGCCCTATAGTTCTATGACTCAACGATCAGGGGAGTTTCAGCTGGAGGTTGCCCATCCTTCAGGAACCCATGGCTGTTTGGTGGCTTACCACTGGGATACGGAAGATGCCTAGCAGACTGGCTGTCAAGACAGCGTCATCGCTGGAATCCGGCCCAACGACGGCCACTGCCTTAGGCAGGTACTGAGCGTAGTTGGCGTCTACTTCCACCTGCTGATGACTGATGCAGCCTTCTCGGTCCTGGGACAGCAGGCTCAGCGTGGCGTACATGTTGGTCGAGGAGGTGCAGCTGTCGTAGATTTCATAGCCCAGAGTGAGGTTGGGCAGGAGGCAGCTGGAGTTGTTGATCTCCTCCACAGCAAAACGCATGGCCTGGACGAGGTGGTAGCCATGGACATTCCTGTTGTCGTATGGGCTGCACAGAGGAGAAGGAGATTGAAGCCGTCAGAGGCTGATGTTTCTAAGATTGATGCTGAGCAGGGGGTGTAGCTGCGGGCATCATGCGGTCCCTGGCCATCAGACCCCTTTGCCCACCTCCAACGCCTTTTACTTGTTTCAGTGCGTATGTTTAAATCCTCACAGTTCTCAGGCAGGAAATTGTTCAGCCATGTGCATGGTGAAGATTCAATGGCACTCATTGGTGGAGCAACTGAGTGGCAGGTAGGTAAAGCAGTGAAGAAAGTGCTTTATCACCCCACCGTGTCACATATTTATTCCCTGTGCTCCAATTCCTTCTTTCCTCCAAAGAGGTAAAGGGGATGCTCATGGCGCTCCTCGCCCCCAGTTTATCCTTTATTCAGAAGCTCCTTGTAGGTTGTTGTGGCCAAAATGGTGTGACAGGGCCAAAGTCATCCAGCAAGTGTCATGGCTAGGTGGGGATTTGAAGCCATGTGCCCTGAATATGTGCCCACTTACCTTCTCACTTACCTCTTACAAACATCCACCTCTGGCTTGGATTTCTGGCTTCGGATGATGTTCTTGTGGTGAATGGGAAACAGTCCTGCGATCGTATAATCTCCTTCCAGGGTCAAGGGGGATGAAAGCCCCTGTCTGCTGCAGCCCCACAGAGCCCAAAGGGGCAGGTGTAGGAAAAGGAGCAAAGAAGGAGCCATCCAAGTGGTTGGAGGAGGCACTGACACAGCCACCAAGTTGCCCTGTTTTTGTAGGAAAGAACGAGGAAGGGCTGCCAGCAGATGGACAGCCCTGCGGTCAGCATCTCTGAACCATCCGGGATCATTTCCATGAACCTTCCCACCTGGAGTTTGTTTGCTGTGGCAGAGCAAATGACATTGGTGATCTTTCAGGAGAAGAGAGGTCATAGGATGTGGGAAGAAAACTAAGCAAATTGTGGGGTTTAATTTTCGTATCCTTTTCATCAAGGGAGTCCACATGGTACGTTCTGTGTTTCTCCTGGGCTTCCTATGGACTTTGAGAAGGAAACAATGTCTTCTCATCATTCACAGCATTTCTTCCTTATCTCTTTCTCTCTCACTTACATCCACTCACTTGGTGCCATGATGATTGCAGCATGGCATGGCATCATCAATCAAAAGGAGTGATATGTACAAGACTGTACTCCTCATTTTGCAACCATCTCCAGAGGCTGGACATGTGGCCTCTTGTCCTTCCTCTACCCAGGACTGATTTAATCAATCTGATGTGCCAGGCTGATGGGTTACCCAACTCTGATTTAAGGGCAAAGAACCCTAAGAAGGAAGGAGATCAGGCAGCTGGAACTTCCCCATCATCCACCACAGACTCAGCAGCAGTCGGAGCCGTCACCTGGTTACAGACTCAAATAAGTGTCCTGTACTTCTCTTTTAATTATAAAACTCATTCATAATTTTGATTCTGTGAATACCAATTAGGATGTACATTTTTAGTAAGACAGGTTCCTTATTGATGGCGCATAACCTTTTTTTATTTTTTGCTAGAGTGATGTAAAAATGGCCAGTGTAGTCCCGTCCCAACACATTCCCACCAAAAATGTTATGACCTCTGGGGCCCTTTTTAAGACGTGTGCTGCTTGTGGAGGAAAATTGCTGCCATTTTGATGGACACGACAGGTGCCAGTTTTGTCTCCGTGAAGGGCATATCATCAAAAGTGTGGTTAAAAATCTGTTGTCCTTTGCCCGATCCGCAAACAGGAAAAAAAAAAACACACCAAAGACATAGAATCATCTAATTCAGACCTATCTGAAAACCCACCTCCAGGATATCTCAGTTTGACATCAATACTGGTATTGACACTGAAGCCGTCATTGATGTTGATAGTGATGAAACACAAAAAGTCCTTTTTGGTTTTGTATAAAACCAAGAGCCTGACCACACTGGCATACAGTTATGATATATGGTTCCCTGAGAGAACTGTTTGGCATAGGGAAAAAAGCCCTTGTCAGCTCGTGTTTCTCCTTAAAATGATCCATTCTTCCCCTTTAAGAGCTGGCCCTGTACCTTTCTGGCTCAGAGATAGAGCATGCAATCTATTGGGGATGATTAATTGAGATACAAAGTAGCTCTTTGTTCTGCCTTCACGGATGGGTACCAAGAGTTAAATTACAGTAGATTGCACTAGGAAAAGGGACCTTTTAAGCACCAACCAGATTGCACCAAATTTCACAGTGTGGACAGGCCCTAAAAAGCACAAAGAATGTCTACATTTATGCCTCAACGACAACCTGCTTCGTCCTAACCCATCACCACCTGTTACAGACAATGTGTTCCGGATTGACATTGGGGGTTTAATTCACTAGTTCACTAGCCTTTGTTCCACCACACATACCTCATCAAACAAAAGGTAGATTGGTACTGCAAGAGTTGACAGATTCAATATCCGCAACTCTGAAAAGAACATGAACTCCCTTGACATCAACACCAGCAGGAATTGAGGTCAAAGTGTAAATCTCTCTCCAGGTCCCCGTCTCATGGGAGATCCAAGTGCAAAGCCAAGTCCCCAACTTCACCTTGATACTGTAAGGGAATGTTCTCTAGGCTAGTGGTTCCCAACGTTGGGCCTCCAGAGGTTCTTGGACTACAACTCCCAGAAATCCTGGCCAGCAGAGGTGATGGTGAAGGCTTCTGGGAGTTGACGTCCAAGAACATCTGGAGGCCCAAGGTTGGGGATCACTGCTCTAAGCCATCAGCATTGTATAGAGAACAGTTTTGTTCAGCCATACCTTTACGTAACCCCCCACCATATTATGGGGCTTTGACTGGCTGTCTCCGTGTTCAGTACAAGATGATCGGTGGCCACATCAACCCAGATCACCAAGATTGCATAGCAGACACACTGATCCACCTTCTCTGCATCAGTCTCCCAGAAGACCCAGATCCAGGTCAACAACAATTAAGAAGTGACCACCTGCTTCCATGTCAAAAACCACCAGCAGAACTGACATTGCAAACGTGAATACAGGAATCGGAGCTGGCTGCTTCTTTAGCCTCTACTTCGAAACTGACACATGACATGACAAGACAACAGTTGTCACAGAACCAACAATCAACCGCTCTTCTACACCACAGCCAACAATCTGATGACAGTTCTGACTCAGATTCAGGGGATGATCACCCATCTCCTCCACCCTCTCCATCATAACTGATCGCTGGGACCCATTGTCAGAGATGCTTTTCGTCTCAGCCTACACTGAAATGATCCTGTGTATGGTAAAGTCTCTTCAGATCCAGTGGATGAAATTGTCCCAACTGGTTTCAGACCCAGAAGTAATCAGAATGCTACACCTTTTCAGTTATTGGTCTTAGCAACTTTGACTGAATTAATAAAACAACCTTGGGAAAACTCTTTATCAATTCCACCACTTAAAGAAAGATAGGACATCTGTATAGGGTGCAGCAGGAGGGAGGCAATTTCTTCTTTAAAGACTTTGAGCCAAACTCAATAATTATCAGAGCCACTCAGTCTAAGGCTAAATCAGTCACCCTCAATGCCATCAAACAGAATTTTGCAAACTGGAATCTGCTTCGATACAGAATCTACTCTGTCATGACCTTAGGTATTGAAATGACCAGTTACCAAGCTGGCATGGCAACATACCATCAATATACCTGGGAGAAACTACAGCCTATCTTAGCCAGCCTAACAGAAGACAAGAAAGCAATAGCTGCTACATAGCATTAGGAGGCCCGCAATCGAGCCAACCTTCAAATCCACTCCTCCTGTCATGTTGCAGACTGTTCCGTGCGAAATATGCCTGCCAGAATAGCTTTGAGGAGGCATGCCTGGCTGAGATCCTGTAACATCCCAGAAGATTCAAGCATCTGTATATAGGACCCCCCCCATCAATGAGGAGGGTCTCTTCAACACCAAGATGGACAAGGTGGTGTAGGATCTCTACAAAAAGTGCACAGCAGATAAAGCACATGAGTATCATATGTCGAAAATGAAGTTTGTTGCTGTTACATGCCATCAACTTTCTTCTGACTTAGGGTGACCCTATGAATGAGGGATCTCCAAAATGTCCTGCTCTCAACTGCCCTGCTCAGCTCTTGAAAACTCAACCACTGAAGTTATCATATATACATGCCTCTGTTTCAACACTCTGTTGGAGGAGTTGCAGAGCATTTATGGTGCTTCTGTAACGAAGTCAAGCCGTTTGGGGATACCGTTTTTATGAAATAAGAATGATTCCTGGGCAATCCATAATCAAATCTTCAGATTTAGCATTATTTTATAATGCAAATCTACTATGCAAATCTTTAGTGGCTACCAGAATAATTATTCCTAAATTCTGGAGGGATCTCTGAGGGGTTTCAGCTATGGTTTGGTATAGCGAAATATGGCAGATAGCATTATAGGAAAAATTAACGGATAAACTTTGGACAGCAAAAGGAATAAAACATTTCTTCATTACAAAATGACAGAAGAGTAATTTATTAATTGGTACCATAACAAGAATATCAAGAATGTTCTCTTAAAAACTTGCCTGGACACACATTAAGATGAAAGGTATTAGGAAACTGTTTATTAAAACTAGCAGAGAAATCAATACATATATGCCCTAAAATGCCAGGAGAGAACTCAGAATTCCAGAACATGTAGGATAGCTTTTATAGAAAATTGTACAAAATGTCATAAACAAATACAACAAGCTAGTTTCCTTGTAAGTCATCTTTTCTTACTGGACGTACCTAAGCGGAAACATTCCTGTGGCATCTGGCTTGTCTGCCCAACATGAAAGATACAATTTACCTGGTACTTTCTCTGGTGGAATGTCTTTGCCCTCTTGATTCAAAGAGCCGAATGCTTGTGTCAATTGTTCTATAAGGCCTTGTTAACAACAAAGATACAAAAATGCCTGTGGTCTTCAGCTTTGTAGATAATGGCTGTTACCCATAATACATTTGGCTTAGTAGTACTATAAGGTATAAGCATAGGGAAATTACACTGGCTGTTTTAGTACATACATTTGCTAAAGTCTAAAACATGTGACTTTAAGAGTTACAATGCAGAAGAATCCTGATAACATATCTTACTAACTGGCAGAAATGACAACACAGATGTCTTCAAAGCACTTCACTAATGAACAAAGTGATACCTCCTAGTTTCCCAACTCCAGATGTCCAAAATTAATGGCTTTGGCTGGTACCGCAGAGATAAACACATACCCTTCCAAGACAATCATCTGCCAAGTCAAGGCAGAGATCACGAGAAGAGAAGCAGAGCTGTAAAGCTAAGTCATCTTCTAACAAAGACTCAGCCTGAGAATAGGCACTAAAGGCCTGAATGGAAGCCTAACAATAGCAACTTGGGTGCAAGGGAAAAGTTGTCATTTACCACTATGCTTAGACCTCCTTGATATGACAAAGCTGTTCTGCGATGGCACTGGGACGTCATGCACTCTGAACCAGAAGGAGCAGGAGAATATAAATAACAACAAGATGAAGCTGGTATACTTGGTGGTGGTGGGCTGTCAGAGAGCATTTCCCCATTTCTCCTGAAAAGTGGGAAGGGGGATTTTCTTTCCTTATCAGCCATGAAACTGTAGGAATTTTCTTCCTCAGCACCACACTGCTCCTCTGCATTTTCTGTTTCACCTGGAGGATCTGGTCCAACTCCCAACCTCCACCACTCAGCCAAACAGACCCTGCCACTCCAACACAAAGCGGGCTCCTGCCACTCAGCCTGCTGCGTTGATCCGTTTGGTGTAACTCTGGATGGACATCTGGAAGTGTTCGCTGGTGTTGCGTTTGGACTGGAAAAGGATGACGTAGACCTTGGGGGCAAAGTAATTCCCAAAGATGCCGCACAGGGCAGTGAAGTGGGAGACTACATACATGGTCAAGAGTTTTTGGCCTGTGTCGATGCTGCGTGTGACAGAATAAGACACAAGGGAGGCAAAGTAGATGAGGAGGCTGAAAGTGATGCATTTGGCCTCGTTGTAGCTGCTGGGAAGGTCCTTCCCCATGTAACTGATCACGAAGCAAGCAATCCCCAAGAGAGTGTTGTAGAGCAACCCACTTACCCAGAGTGTGGTGTCACCTACACTACACTCCAGGACAGTCACGTTGTCATAGGCATCGTAGTTCTTTTGCGGAACGGGTGGTTGGATGCTCAGGTGCACCAGGGTTATCATCCCCTGCACAGCTGTGAGGCTTCCTATCAGCACACTCGACCCGTGGTGGCTCCTCCAGGCCTCAAACAGGCCCGGGGTCTTGGTGGCCATCTTGAAGATGATGACGATCTGGAAAGATCGAGCCGCCATGCAGGAAAGGCAAATGACAAAGCTGACATTAAACAAAGGGGTCCTCAGGAGACAGCTGAGTTTGCTGGGAACCCCAAAGGAGGAGTAGAGGCTGAGGCTGGCGCAGGCCAGAGAGCAGAGCATCACTACCGCCAGCCAGCCGCCAGCTGACTTCACAACCGGTGTCTGCAGGTGCCATAGAAAGAGGGCCCCGGTCCCGACCATCAGCAGCAGCCCCAGGCTAATGCAGGTCAGAAGGACCAAGGAGACCCGTTCATCCCATGCCAGGAACTCGACGGAGCGATCAAAACAGGCCTCGCTTCCGGCAGGGGACCATTGGTCTTCCTTGCACTTCTGGCAAGTGGAGAAACCTGTGGGAGGTGAGAGCGGTAATCATTGGGAGCGAAGGTCCTGCCTCCTTTTTCCCACATTATCCCCACTTTACCCTCGCAGGAATTTTCTGAGGTTGGGCCACCAGGTGGAGAGAATGGCTGGCCCAACAGAACTCATGGAGTATCCTGGTTCAGAGGCAACCAGATTGAGGACCACACAAACAGAAGGAGGAGCAAACAGAAAATAGATGGCACTGCAGGACCATTAAAACCAGGTTCTGTTCCTAAACATCTACTGATTGATTTGTCCAGTCACCTTTACAACTGACCAGCAGGTTTTATTGAACCAGAACATTGGACCTTTACTAGAAGCTGGAAGCTGCTGGTAAGAGAGGAACCTTGCTCTGTGCCATCACTTGGAAAACTGGGATGAGCTGACCCACCCTGATCCCAGGACATTTCCATGTTGCTTTCTCTGCAACAAGATCCCGTTTCTGGTCATGCACCACTTGACCAGTCTTTCATTTCAGAGGATGCAGGTGTGACCACAATTCCTAACCTGAAAACCACCAGTTTCCGAATCAATAAGGGAGAGTTGGGAGGGTTTACAAAACTCCCTGATTCTCAGAGCCTTTTGCCAGGGAACCAGCAAGGGCCTCTAAATGATGCAGGAGTTGCGTGCAACATCAGACAAAGTTTAGAGAAAAGCAACTGATTTCTAGATTGGCAGAACTTCTGGAGACCCAAGGAAAATGGGCAAAAACAACAACCTGCCCTAGACATTTGTGGTGCAGGAACAGATGTTTAACACACAGAGACACGCCATTGTTCTTAAAGGTACTCCCTTTCCCCACACTTCATCCAAGTGAATGACCAAACCTGTCCATTCTTTAGTATGTTTTTAAACCTTCATTTAACAAAGCGGACCTTGATTGCTAGTTTTTGAACGCATAGCCCATCTGAACCTGAATTCCAAGTTGAGCCTAGAATGCGTCAATGGAGCTCCCAGCCAGAACATCATTCCTTCCTCAAGAATAACAAAAGTTTTCTCAGATTTTGAAACTCTGGACTGATTTTGTCTTCAGTCCTTATCCAACACTCTAAGCATGACTGTCAAAGGAGAAGACACCAAACCACCAACAACCCTCTCCTGCAAACAATTAGATACTGGGACAGCTGGTGAAATTATTAGAGTCAGTCTGATTTGAGGTGAGAGAATGGGGCATGATAACAGCGGCAGCTTCCTCTTAGCTGGCCAGGAGGTGTGTGGCCTGTCAAACACTCACTGCTTTTGTTCAGGAAGGTCCCTGGCAAACAGGGCAGGCAGTGGAAACAGCACCGTTGGGTCCCCTGTTGTATCTTCTCCTCACCTGGACCACAGTCAAGGGAACACACTGAGACTGGAACCTGGAGAGGAGGAGGAGGAGGAAGAAGAAGAAGAAGAAGATGATGATGATGATGATGATGAAGAAGAAGAAGGTCAAATCATGAAGGAGGTGGCTCAAAGGGACAGACTTGAGCCATTGGGGTGGAGCCCATGGAGATGAAATTCTGTGCACCCACTTTAGACAGGTGGAGAAATTTCCAGGGAGAAATCCCATGGAGAATTTTCTCTTCTCTGGAGAGATTTTCACCTGTCTGGCATTTCCTTGACCAGGCAGCCTTGGAGCCCCCACGGCCTGTAACAGCGGACCAAGCCAGGCTGTTTCCAAGGGGATGTAAGCACAGGCTTCCCGTTGAGGAGATCCCAGAACCGTTGGGATGAAAAACAACATCTTTGGCAGCCGTGGTTAAGACCCTCGCAAAACTGCCAGTTGTTTGACTACGACAGTCAAACAACTGGCGATGCCTAAAAGGCATTCAGGGCTTCCTGCATTAGTGAGAGAAAGGGGGAACACACATCGTTTGGGGAAACAGCTTCTTCTGTGGCTGGAATGCCTTCTCTGTCTCGGGATCTGCTTTCTCCACTGAGGAACAACATATCAGCGCTCTTGGGGGAGGCCGCCTCGTTACCTGGTTGTCTTCGGTGTGCCACAGCAGCTTCTCCTTGTCAATGCTCAAACCGCCTGAGTTGTCGTAGGAGCCGATCACGCTGTAGTTCCAGGTCTGCCCAGCCCAGTTCCATAAGACCAATTCGTAGCCGTCCAAAATGTCCCCGTTGGTGTCAAAGCGGACCTGCCTGTGGAACAGGCTGAAGTTCACCTGCCTCATTTCCTTCAGGAGCTGCAGAAAAAGAGTGAGGACAGTCTTGAGACCAAGGAAGGGCCTGGGCCGAGAGAATTTGCATGAGCTCTCAAGGGACCGACTGAATCCCCCTTGGAATCATTGTTCTTTAAGGCGAGGGCCTTAATTGAGAGTGGTTTGGTCCTGAATGATCACGTAAGAGCCATTAACGTTACAAGAGATCTGCTCCTCATTGGTTGATACCGAACAATCCAGCACCCTGCATTTTTGGGCTCTTCCTCCTGGAGAGCAGTTGGCACTGCCAATTATCAGAATGAGCACCTCCATTTCCAAAATCACCACTGTATAAACATTTTAAATACCTATCTACCTACCTGCCTGCCTGCCTGCCTGCCTGCCTACCTGCCTCTTTGCTCGGCACCCATTCCCTGCTATCATCAGGACCCTGGGGCTGAGAATGAGAGTATTATTATGTCTCTTGTGCTGTTGGGTGCATCAAAAAGCCAACAGGAGAGAGAAGCTGGGGAAGTGCAAGTACCCATTGTGCAATTTGGAACACAGCAACAAGAGGAGCACCAGCCTCATGACTCCTGGACCTTCTTGTTGCACAAGCTTGGATAGGAGCAAGAAGGTGTCTAAGAGAGAAAGGAAAGTTTGCCAAGGGCTACCTGTGAACCTTCCACAGGTCCTTGTGGCAGCAAAATGTTTGGTGATAGTACTGATTTTTTAAAATTTGTCCTGCCAAGATCGTGTGTGGTGAAGACTTAGCAGGAATGGCAATGCTATGGATGCTGAACACAGTTTGCCATCTACTTGGCTGCCAAAATACCCCTCCCCTCCCCCAGCTGGATCACCTGCTTAGATAGGCATGAGGTGGACTCTGACTCATTTACCTGGATTTGTTTCATGCCCATTTCCATGGCTTGCTAACTCGGGATCCATCCCAGCATCCCTTGCAACCATGACCTTCCCGGCTAAGGAGTGGGAGGATGTAGGCTGGCCAGCCTGTCTAACTGTGGCTAACCTTCGTGGCTTCCCCTCTGCCCAGGAATCCTGGCAGTGGACCAGAAGACAGTGAGAACTGTAGTCTGCACCTGTTTTCTCTTATAATTATGGAACTACTGGTCCCAGAGTTGAGTTGAGCAGATGGAATGTGTGTTGCACTGGTTCTCATTTACATTAGGAGCATTCCACACAAAGGACTGTCTGTTTGTTGCTGTACGAGACTTAAAACTAAGCAATCGGGGGGGGGGGGGGGGTTGTCTTTGCTTTTCTGTAAACAACCTGGGTTAGAGAACAAGATGACTGCCTTGTCATGAGGACCCCACCTACAACTTTTTAATAACCCTAAATCCACTCAGATTCTGCAATCCCATTTTTCCAACCCAACCTCTGTTATTTATGTAGCTAGGATAAATAGAATTCCTCCTCTCCCACGGCAATATCTTTTTCTAACTGAATTTCCTAAGGGTAGCATTAGGAAAGGTCTCTTTTAACATCTCACGTACCTTAGAATCCCTCTTAGTTTTGCCTTCCGTTGGAAGTGACTTGATGGCACAGAACAACAAATGCTTTCAATAGATTTCAAAGTGCGCTCAGTTAGTACAGCCATCAACCGACAACAGAAAGCAATGCAAGGATGAACGCGGTGCCTGTGCAGTAGCTCGTCAGGGGAAGGGATATGGGTTGGGTTGATGGGGGAAGGGTATACCATGTGGGGTTCTCTGTGCCTGATTCCAAGAGAGAGGAAGAGAGGGACCAACCTGCCAAGGATAGATTGTGTCTTTGCGGCATTCCCCTGTTTGGCAGTCCAGCAGGCGATGCAGGCCATGGGCGACAGTATAAACAGCAGAGTAGACACTGAAAGCCCCGCATAAATAACAGGGTGATATCTCCAGTCCACTGTGCGATGGTTCCCATTCATCTGGCCTGCAAAACTGGGTACAGAGCTGGCTGCATGCTTCCCTACAACTCCGGCAGGAGTTCCTGGTGCTGCCAATGTCATTCAGCCCACCCATGGCTTCCTTACACCCTACAAGAGCCGCTTCAAATGCCTTCATTCCCCAAAGGTAGGCCTGTTTTAATGACACGCCAATGACTGTGCCAATGTCATGGATTCCATGGATCATCGAGATATCCGAGGCCAGGGACCAGTCCTCTGTGCCCAGCCATACCTTTCCAGTCACGTTCAGCCGAATCACCACTTGGAAGAAAGAGGTAACACTCTCTCTGTTGGCATAGACAATGGTCACACTGGCACCAGAGCTCACCAAATTGTGCACAATCTTTGCCTCCTCTAGGCTGTTGGGATTGTTGCTGGAGGGGAGGACCCCTTGATAGGCAAAGCAGATGCCTGCTTCATCACTCATATCTTGAAGGATCTCCACACCCTGGAGGCCATAGTGGTCGTTGCTGGCCACCACTGCCACCCACGTCCAGTTGAAGGCTTCCAACAGGTGTATCAAGGCACAAGCCTGCACATAGTTAGTGGGGATGGTGCGCAAGAAGGAGGGATACAGGCGCTTGTTGCTCAGTGCTGTACTGGTGGCTTCATAGCTGACCTGGAAGAAGAGAAGAAAAATGACACCAAGCTCTGCTGTTCACGCAGGGGAGTGGACTAGACGAGCCCTGGGATTCCCTTCCAGCCCTATAGTTCTACGACTCAACGATCGGGGAGTTTCAGCTGGAGGTTGCCCATCCTTCAGGAACCCATGGCTGTTTGGTGGCTTACCACTGGGATACGGAAGATGCCTAGCAGACTGGCTGTCAAGACAGCGTCATCGCTGGAATCCGGCCCAACGACGGCCACTGCCTTAGGCAGGTACTGAGCGTAGTTGGCGTCTACTTCCACCTGCTGATGACTGATGCAGCCTTCTCGGTCCTGGGACAGCAGGCTCAGCGTGGCGTGCATGTTGGTTGAGGAGGTGCAGCTGTCGTAGATTTCATAGCCCAGAGTGAGGTTGGGCAGGAGGCAGCTGGAGTTGTTGATCTCCTCCACAGCAAAACGCATGGCCTGGACGAGGTGGTAGCCATGAACATTCCTGTTGTCGTATGGGCTGCACAGAGGAGAAGGAGATTGAAGCCGTCAGAGGCTGATGTTTCTAAGATTGATGCTGAGCAGGGGGTGTAGCTGTGGGCATCATGCGGTCCCTGGCCATCAGACCCCTTTGCCCACCTCCAACGCCTTTTACTTGTTTCAGTGCGTATGTTTAATCCTCACAGTTCTCAGGCAGGAAATTGTTCAGCCATGTGCATGGTGAAGATTCAACGGCACTCATTGGTGGAGCAACTGAGTGGCAGGTAGGTAAAGCACTGAAGAAAGTGCTTTATCACCCCACCATGTCAGATATTTATTCCCTGTGCTCCAATTCCTTCTTTCCTCCAAAGAGGTAAAGGGGATGCTCATGGCTCTCCTCGCCCCCAGTTTATCCTTTATTCAGAAGCTCCTTGTAGGTTGTTGTGGCCAAAATGGTGTGACAGGGCCAAAGTCATCCAGTGAGTGTGCTCTGAATATGTGCCCACTTACCTTCTCACTTACCTCTTACAAACGTCCACCTCTGGCTTGGATTTCTGGCTTCGGATGATGTTCTTGTGGTGAATGGGAAACAGTCCTGCGATCGTATAATCTCCTTCCAGGGTCAAGGGGGATGAAAGCCCCTGTCTGCTGCAGCCCCACAGAGCCCAAAGGGGCAGGTGTAGGAAGAGGAGCAAAGAAGGAGCCATCCAAGTGGTTGGAGGAGGCACTGACAGAACCGCCAAAGGATTCTCCTTTTGCAAGGCTCGGTCGGGTCAGAACAGGGCGTGGGGCAGCCCTGCAGTCAGCATCTCTGAGCCATCCGGGATCATTTCCATGAACCTCCCCACCTGGAGTTTGTTTGCAAATGGCGCTGAACATCTTCCGGGAGCAAAGAATACCAAGCAAATTGTGGGGTTTAATTTTCCTATCCTCTTCATCAAGGGAGTCCACATAGCATGATCTTTACTTCCCCTGGGCTCCCTAGGGATTTCTGGAGGGAAATAACCCACATCTCTTCTTCTTTACCTCTTTCTCTCTGTAATGGTTTCCAGAAGCATGGCATCTCTGCTTTTGCCTTTTGTTCAAGCAAAGGGGCAACTAGGGGATGAACTTTGTTGTTTTCCAGTTCTCCCCACCACCACCAGTCAGGCCAGGTTGATGGGGCAGATCGTCAAATGTTCTTTCCAGGAGAAAACTTTGAGCAGCGGACGGGGGGGGGGGGGGGTCATGCAGCTCCACCGACAACAGAGCTTTTCACAAGTCCGAGACCCACCTTTCTGAGGCCAGTTCTTGGAGACTAATAGCAGCACAATATTTATTGAATGTTTATTTGTTGAATGCTTATATATCTAATGGAATATTGATTTGTTTATTAAAATCATCCGTGTATAACCCAAATCATGCTGCTCAAACCCATGCAGTTCAAGGGAGAAGTATAATTGCATCTGGGCAATGTCACCATCCTTACTTTTTGAGTTTTACGTCCACTTGCTTCTACAGATCTCTGTGAGAATGAATTTTTGATGCTTCTTCGTATATATATAAAAAGGCAAGAAACATATTGCATGTTGAGAATGACATGAGGCTGGCTTTAACAAACACTCAGCCACGAATTTTGAAGCTAGTTGCCCAGATACAAGTACAACCATCACATTAAATATTAGGTTAGAATTATATTCTGAAAAATGTATTTCAATGTGTTTTCTTTGCCCCATTAAAATGCCCTTTTATGCAGATGTGGCAGCTGGGGGAACAGCAGGTTGCTTGGCTATTATAAAAGTAGGTCAAGACAGGTTGGGAACCACTGGTTTATAGGTTTCTGTATTTGCTATTTAAAGCAGGGGAACTCCTAAAAGAGAGCTTGAGAGAAAGGAGGAAATTCTTCCACATAAAGCAAAAAGTTATGGTTAAATCTCTTATGTTTAAAAGGAAGGCAATTCAGATGAGATATTAGCACCGTCCCCCAGCAAAAACCCTATGGCCCCATGAGTGCGCTCTTGTTGTGCACCCTTTAACTGCCCCCAAAGTGAACACTAAACCCTAATCCCTCAGTGTCACTGACATGTGACATAACATCCAACATGACATAAACTGGATGAGGGTGAAGAAACTGAAACTGAATCTAGACAATATGCCCTCTGAAAACACAGCTGTGTAGCCTAGGAGTACTCCTGGATTCATCTCGGAGCCTGGATGCCCAAGGTTTCGGCTGTCGCCAGGAGTGCATTTGCACAATTAAAACTAGTACACCAGCTGCACCCGTTCCTGGAGAGGTCTGATCTGGCCCTGGTGACACATGCCTTAGTTACACCTCGGCTGGATTACTGTAACTCGCTCTACATGGAAATGCCTATGGAACGTGTTAAGAAACTTCGTTATTCAATGATTCTATGAAACTTCAGTGGGTCCAAAATGCAGCAGCCAGATTGCTAACTAGGGCTGGACACAGGGGTCACACAAGTCCCCTGTCACAGCGGCTCCACTGGCTGCTGATCTGTTTCCGAGCAGAATCCAAAATG